>VDFB02105785.1:505507628-505565981 GCA_007258455.2 Sequoia sempervirens | reverse complement strand
TCTTTGTCTCCTCTATGGCCACCATTATGGATTCAAACCTTGTGGGAAAACTTCTCAAAATATTTTCAACCACTCTTCTCTCTTCAATATTTTCACCATGTGATATGATTCGGTTTACAATCCAATAATTTAAGTAAAAAATGAGTCTATTGTATCTGAGTCTTTCATGTAAATGGTCTTAAAACCCCTTATTAGCATTTGTAGCTTAGTTGTCTTCACCTTTGTCATTCCTTGGTAGGAATTTTTATAGAATATCCCATGCTTGTTTTGATTTTTTTGCTCTTTGAATCCTTAGAAAAATTCTCTCATGCATTCCTTGAAAGATGAAGAAGAGAGCTTTTGAATCCTTCTTTCTATTTTCATTCAATAAGTCTTTATCTACTTTAGACAATGCATTATATGTTGCTGCATCTATTGGTTCTAGGTATCCATTCTAAAAAAACTAACATAAATCTTGAGCAAAAAACATTTCCTTCATTGTAATTGCCCAGTAGTCATATTTTTTCCCATTGAACTGTGGGATTTGTGGATTTGTTAAACTTGTGCTTGGAGCTGACTTGACTAACTGCAAATAACTTGCTTAAAAGACCCCTTTAACTCTTTGAAAAACCTTTGAAAATCTTAAACACTATTAACCTTCAACTCTGATACCAAGTGAAGGGAAGAGGTAGAGATATAAAAGAAAGAGAAAAACCTCAAAGATGAAATAGAGGATAAACAATTTTTTTATATTGCAACCATTTCAAAAACTACAATCTTCTTTCTTTTCATAGTCATAAACTAGAGTTTCTACTCTCAACATATATTCATATAATAACATGAAAAATACATCCCTTATTTTTTATTGCTTCTTCAAATTGCTATAGCAGAACACACATAAGTCCTCATACAAAAAACTGCCCACAATTTTGTAGAGTTGTTTCTACAACCAATATACTAACTTTTTAACATATACAACTTTAAAAAAAAGGTTGCATGAAGTATACGTATAAGCAAACCAAATAGGAGACACGCCAAAAACAATTAATTACAATTAATTTATGTATTTTCCAGTGTAGATTTTAAAATTAGAGGACAAATTTATGCATATAATTCATAGGAAAAAATTGTCTTCATAGAGAGAATGAGTAGACAAAATTGTGGCATGTGCAAGAAGAGGAAGAGACTTTTTTTCCATAGCTACAGAGAGGAGAATGGTACGGTGAATTTAATGCAAGTGGGAGCAGTTGGGAGTAATTCCAACAATATATTCATCATTATGAAATTGCATTTATACAAGAGAGAAGCAGTTGGAATGAGCAGTTGCACAGTTGGAATGAGATAATTGCATAATTGTTCAAAACTTCTCAAACACTCACAACCCCATACAATGTAGTACAACCATAATAATAATGCTAACAAATTCTAATATCCTTCATAAGGGATTTGACCTATCATGATCCATGAACAAGTCACTACTTATCTATATTACCCATTTTTACATTTTTAAGCATATGGAATATGTTCACTATTTATTATGTTTTATTCATAAAATCAATGCTTTAAATCTCATTATCTTTTGGTGTGTAGTTGTAGTTGGATGCCACACAACTTTAAAATGAAACATGTTTAGATTTCTCTTACCAAGCTACTATTATGAACTAGTCATAATATGCTAATGTAACACTAAATGGTATACATTGATGAAACTAGGTAACTATATGCTAGTCACATAAGTTGTATCTATCCTTCATTTAGTTCTAATATTAATTAAGAATGATCCAATTTGAATAATGTCATAATTGATTATATGTGATCAAAGGGTGAAAATGTTAAACACCATTGTAAATATTATGAAGTTATAATATGATTTATGAACTCAAAACTAAAATTCATACTAGCCAGGGCTAATTATTACAATGATAAAATTGATTGAATTTAACATTTAGATATCTATATAAAATTAATTGTTTTAATATTAAAACTTTTCTCTCATAGTCTTTTTTCAACTCAAATTTTTTTACAATATTTATTTAGTAATTTTAAATCTTTTGTTTTCTCGTAACTTTATCTATGTATTACTTTTACTTGTTAAAAAGAGGCTAAACTCGACTATCATCACCATTTTTATCCATATTTTTTTTGGTTTATTATCTTCTTCCAACAACAATTTGCTATTTCTTTCTTATCATGCACATATGTATTGTCACTATTTATGTTACATTAAATCTTTTTGTGAGCACACATCCATACAACTTAGATCAACAAAATCAACTTCCATCATTTTCAAAAGATAAACATCATTTCTATTTACTTATTTATAATATCAAAATTTCTAATTCCAAAATTTAAACCAGTAATACTCACTTTTATATATAATCTAATGATATAATCAATAAACAAAAAAAATATTTTTGTCTTTAAATACTCTTTTCATCTTTGAGGTGAATTTTCCTAGGGTGAATTGCTGGCCTACTAGATGCGACAAATACTTATCATTACATAAGACTTATAAGTTAAAAAAAAATAAAACTTAATAATTACTAAATAAATCAAGTTTTAAATTAATATAAAAAGTTGAAAGACTTAACAAATATTTTTGACATTTTTGAGCAAATTAAGGTAGGGACTAGTTTCCAACACATGCCTTTACACTTCTTAAATGCAGAAGGAGTAATGCTCACGCCAACTTTTGCCACATAAACGTAAGCAACTATTATTTTCTCTAATAGGCATTACGAAAGTAACCATTCAAGTAAATCAGTATCATTTATTTCTCAGCATCTAACCAAAAGACATTTAATGTAACTTGTACAGCTAACCAAAGGACATTTAAGATCACGAAATCTCTTTTTCAATAATTTTTCTTTCACATCCTAAAGGCAATCATCTAGGTAAAAATCAAAATAGGAATACTTTTGGTTCATAGTTTAAACTCATCATCTAGATAAAAGCCAAAATAGTCAAAGCATCTCTTTGTGAGCTTAGATTGGCTTTATTTCTACTACCTATTAATTCTCACTTTATATTTTTCCTATATAAGAAGATACATGCTTGCAGTAATTTGCATCATCTTTGAGCTGAGATCTAATTTAGGTTATCAGTATTTATGTGAAGAGTTTAAGAGAGCATCTTAAGATGAGCATTCCAAAGGATTATAGTGTGGAGGTAGTCAAAAGAGAAGTTGTATTGCCTGCTACTGTAATCCAAGAGCATGTTCTTCCATTAAGCAATCTGGATCTTTCAATTCCTCCTGTTTGTGTGCATGTCTTTTTCTGTTATGACAAGCCCTCCCAAACTAGTTTTGCATCTGTTCTATCGAATCTGAAAAGTTCTCTGTCTAGAGCGTTTGTGTCTTGCTATGCTTTTGCTGGAAGATTGGTCAGCCATGGTGTTGGGGACTTGCAGATGATTTGCAATAACAAAGGGGCTGAATTTTCAGAAGCTTATGCTGACACTTCTCTTACTCAAGTGGAGTTCTACAATCCCATTGCAGCTATTGAGGGAAAGCTAGTTCCTCAACTTGTAAATGACTCTGAAGGAAATGGAAGTCCAGTTTTTGCTGTTCAGGTAATAACAATTATACAATATGTATAGGTTTTATATATCAATTCTACTGTTGTTTTTAGTGCACTAAAAGCTTTGTTAATCAAGCAAAATGACTTTGGAAAATCAGTGGTATTGGTCAGCTTGATATATTTAGATATTCTCTCTCTCGATCTTTTAAAAGTGTTTTTACTCTTAGCTTTCCTCGATATACGGACACCAGAACAATTACATTCAATAAATTATCATAAAAATGAAAGAAATCTAATTAATTTTCTTCTTTAATATTCTATCATTATACAACAATTTTAATCCATTAAGTGCTCTGCCAATGCAGGTAACTCAGTTTAGCTGTGGCGGGATAGTTGTGTGCTGTACTTTCGATCACAGAATTGCAGATTCATTCTCTGCCAACTTGTTTTTCACATGTTGGGCCAATCTTTCTAGAAATGAGCCAATTGACTCCATAACTCCAAGCTTTAGTCGCTCCATGCTAGTTCCTAGAGATCCCCCAAGTTATTGTTCTGCAATCGACAGAATGTTTATGAAGGTGCAGCCTTTGCCACGATCCAACATGCGAATTCCTCAGCCTGCCATAGCAAGCAGAATCTATTACCTGAGTGCCGAGGAAATAGAAAAGCTCCAACTCACTGCGAACCAGAATGACAACAGTTATACCAAATTGGAGGCCTTTGCTGCTTATTTTTGGAAACTGTTAATTGAAGGCCAAAAGATGGAGGACACAATAAACTGTAATATAGGCATTGCTGTGGATGGCCGTTCTCGTTTAACAGAGATGGGAATGCCTGCTAACTACTTTGGAAATGTTTTATTAACCCCTTTTGCTAGCGCTAGAGCTGAGGGCATCAAGAAGGAGCCACTTTCTTGGAGTGCAAAGTTAATTCATGATGCAATATCTAGTGCGGCAAATGAGGAGTGTTTTCGAAGCTTAGTGGATTTTATTGAGATATCAAAACCATCATTAGTATTTCCGAGGATATTTTTAAACAAAGATGAACCTCGCATTGTGGTTTCTTCTGGGCTGCGTTTTCCCTTGTATAAGGTTGATCATGGATGGGGAAAACCCAGTTTAGCAAGCTACTATTTACCTTATACTGCTGGTTATGTGATGCCAACCCCTAGTCCTTTTGGAGATGGTAGTTGGCTAATATACATGAACCTCCAAGTTGATCAATTAAAGGCTATTGAGTCCCACCCCAACTTCATTCCACGCTTAATCTCACCAAACCTGTTTGGTGGTCAGCAAAGTGTACAACTTTAATCATTGAAAGGATTTTGATGGTTGTAGGATTGCTTTCACTAAGAGCTTGTGTTCCTTCAATGTTCTGAAATCTATTTCTATAATGCTTTAATTCCTCATTTTCTTTTTCTGTTTTTATACCTTGATTCCAATTAAATTTTTCTTCTATTGAAAAGACTGTAGAAACCCATTTTTTACTAGGCAAAAACAGGAAGCCTCCCTCCATTGAGAGCAAGCCAGATTGCATTAGTAAAAATAAAATCCATTGTCCATAAAAAGAACGAACAGGCGAGAAGGGTTGAAAGTAGGCCGGACAAGTTACACACTTGAGAAAGCAGGGCACACAACACGAGGTAGATCTTAGATCTTAAAGCTCGAAATGTCAAGTAATCATTTATAAGACACGCGAGCCTCACCAAGTCATCAAAATCACAAAGTCAATATTTCGGTAGGATGTCTACTAGAGTACATAATTTCCGTGAGATATTTTGACATTTTTTTCAACACTCTCCAGAGAAGTCCGTATTCAGATAAAGCCAAGAGGAATCCTCAAATGTTGTTGTAACTCTCCAGTTAGGCAATGTTTGCCATTTGGAGGAGTATGCGGGGAGTTCATAAAGTGTTCGAAAACTTGAAGAATGAGATTTTTTTCTGATTAAAGGTCATTGTCGCAGTTTATGCTATGTTCATATGTGATTTATTAAGTCTGTTCTGTTTAAATTTAAGTTGTTGGTGTGTTGTCATGAATTGTTTTAATTATGGAAAAATAAAAATTTGTAATGCTTTGCTATTTTAATTGAGCAACTACTGTTTAGGAATTGAAAATAATCCTATGTCCCCATGAGACTGCTTATGTGTGTTCTCTCTTAGTAGTTGGATTGTTCCTATGTAAAAATCTATTAAAAAATAATTTGAAATCTTTCCTTATTTTAATGGAGCAGCTACTGCTTACTAATTGAAAATAAGTTGTGAGAAAAGGGGGTGGGGGTGCGGGGTTGGAAATAAGCAACAACTACATATTGTCAAAAATGTCACATGGCTCCATAAATTTCTTTCCCTAGTTTTTAATATTTGCTTTAAATTTCTTTTCCAATTTTTAATTACATAAATTATTATTAATACTATAAATACAGATTAAAGATGATTTGTTAATAATAAGTGAAATAAGTAAATATTCTTCAGGCCACTAGTTCCATAAATAATTCCTAAATAAGTTGAGCAGTGACTGCTAGCCAAAACAAACTGAACAACCACATGGGGACCTACTCTAAGTTGTAGAAAAAAAGGGAGCCTAGAAATAAGCAACAATCATATATTGTCAAATATGCTTTGTGGCTCCCTAAATTTATTTCCCTTTTTCTTAACATTTGTCTCCATTTAAAAAAATATATTTTAACTACACAAATTTTTGTTAATAATATCAATGCAAATTTTAGATGAATACATCAAAATAAGTAGAAAATTTAAATATTCATGGGACCACCAACTCCACAAATAATTCCAAAATAAGTTGAGTAGTGGCTACTAGGTAAAATAAGCTAAGGAGCCGCATGAGGATCCACCCTTATCGAAATGATGAGATTTTTCATAAGGTATTTTAACAATTTCATCATATACAATGAATAGGTGTCTAATCTAATGACTTATCCTTTGCAAGCATGCTCCTTACTTGTCAAAACAAGAGCATTCAATGAGGGTGTTGGCGTCCATCGAATTATAATGGAAAGAGGAGTTTTATCAAATGTAGTAATTGCAAATGTGTTGATGAACACACAAGGAAAGTGATCTACTTCACATAATGCTTCAAACAGAAGTGGTGGCATGGACTATATAATTATAATAAGATATGCACATAACCAATTTTTTGAAAAGATCTAGAAACTTTCTAACACAACTTGTAGACGTAATACTAGGATTTTCCACCTTCAAGAGCATCCTCCCTTTCTATGTCAAAATAATAATTGGTGAATAGGTTATGGACACCCATTAAAGTAGAATGGGTAAAGGTGAATCATGAGAAAAAAAGAAGAAGAGTTTTGGTTGAAGTAGATGATTGTGAGAAAATTATGTAAATTCTCTTAAACACATTGCAAATAAATTGCAATTGAATCTTGTTGACAAATTAATTTTTTTGTCATGTAAATTTTGGTTTAAAGAGTGAAATTATTAAACTACTTATCTTTTAGCCCACCTAAAAGAGTCCAATTTACACTAGTTAAGTCTCCACTTAGGGACATTTAAATTTTTTTCTAACCTCATGTGGTTGACACACATGTACTCACCTTTTGAGACACCTATCTTTTGTGCATATGACACATTTATCACACTTATCCCATCCACATGACACATCATGGATAGATGGAAAATACACTCATGGATGAGGTTTAGAATCCATACAAAACCCCAAATTTCGGTCATTTTTATATATTGAAGCGAATCATATGTAATTATTTTCTTTTTCGAGTCACATATTTTGTATGAATACATTACAAATTTTTTTCTTATTTTGAAATCTCTTGTAGAAGTCTTATCATTGTTTTACAGGATCTATTTGGATGTAAAGGTAAAACATTTGACTCCAACATAGTATTGGATCTATAAATCTATAAGAAAAATCTCAAATCAAGGGGGTTTTGGTCATCAACTTTCACACTATGCATCCTAGAGACAAATGGACCATGAAACTATGCTTAGAAGGGCTTAAGAGAACATTTTCATAGATAATGCTTTATACTTCAAATATGAAAAAACTAATTCTTTTTTGAGGGCATAATCATCAAGGAAAATTATAGCCATACAATTGTAACGAAATACATATATCCATATAAAAATTTGTATTATTTGTTAGTTAGTCACAATTAGAAATTGTGTAGAGAACATTCTCTATAAAAATGGCATATTGTTGCCTCAATTTTTGAGGTGAAAGGATATATTTTTATTAATTTTTTAATCAATAAAAAAAGATTTTTAGTTGTTGGTACAACTCTAGGCATTAGAAAATATTCCATCCATTTTTGGAATATTCTATTAGCTGACAAGAAATTGACATCATCAAATTTCCCTCTATTTTTTTCTTATTACTTTGGGTAATTTTTCATGCTCTATATGGTTATGCTATTATTAGTTATTTTAAAATATAGAGATACTATAAATCAAAAAATGTTAAAGGTCAGTCTACAAAGTGTCCATTTTAGTAACTTCAAAAGACTTGTTCAAGCACATATTGAGTCCTTGTCCTAGTTTTTTAACCTACCTATTTTTTGAGAGTTTTTATTTTAGAATATACCTCTATTTTCAGTATTTGTAATATTTTTACATAAAATAACCCTACCGACAACTACAAATATACTAAATATAAAGTGCCAAATCCATACAATTTTCTTTGAAGGTGGGGTGGGGGGCTATTTTGTTGAATCAATGGGCTAATCTAATGCTTGTAATTTTATATTTAATTAGTTCCTATGATATTGTCTTTCACACTAAATCCCTTCCATTTTAGTATTATTAATAATCCTCATAGTAAATGAAAAATAAAGTATGAGTTATTGTGGGAAGAAAATACATACAATACAAGACTGTTTTCATAATCAAATTTATGAAATGGAGAAACCTATTCTCAATCATGGTAAATCCTTGTTTGATCATCTAGTTCCAACACATGTAGACACATAATATGGTCCCACTCAATCATATTGTGAGACATCACTATAATTTAAGGTGAACAATGTTGCCACATAGATTAGAGATCTCAACTCTCACATCACCTATTGCTCCATCTAAATCCGAAGTTGATATCACCATGGATTCCATTAATTCTATGCATCATAATATTTAAGTAATTTTCTAGATCCACCACATTAAGACACATGTCTACCCCACATATCATTTGTATTTATAGAATCCTACATTATATATTTATAAGACACTATTGAGGTCATTGGTATTCTATTTGATTATTGTTATATCAACACTATTGTCAGGCCGTCTTTAGATCTTTCTCTTATCTTCCTTGTATCAACTTCCATAGTGATAAATTTTTTAGCTCTTCATGAGTTCACATATTCAACTAAGTCATCATCCATTTTTACATTGTCTACTATAGTATTAGATTCTCATCGATTCAATTGTCAAAACTAGTTAATGGAAAAGGGTAGAGTTTATCAAAGTGAATTAATCAAAATGATAAACCACTATGATTTCCACTATAAAACATTCAATTATGAGAGCCAAAATGCCTAAATAACAATTAGAAATTCATCTTAACTATTATAGCAACTATGAGAGGAGTTTTTAGAGCTTAAAATGGTGTGTACCTTGCTTCATGAAGGCTATTTTTAGGTCACAAAGGACTCATTCGCCTTTATTGGTGAATGTGTCCCTATTAGGGTTTCTGAAACTTAGATCTGGGTTCTGTTTCTTTATGTTTGCACTCACATATCCTCTATTGTCAGCTCTCAAAAACCTATAACAAATTTTTTAGGTTTATTTATGTGTTCTCACACTATGAATGTGTAACACCCCGTCGTGCGAACCCTAAAGGATAATTAAACAATAATTACTGCACAATTTTATTTTTTAAAAAGTTAATATAACATACATGTGATACACATCAATTCATGATATGAATTTCATTTAAGTAGATTCATTAGCACATACATCCCTTGGGGTAACACGAGGAGTCATTACGCGACTTAGATCCACACAACGACAATAAAGAATAAAATCCAAAAATATAATCCATAACAAATTAAACATTAACAATTTAACACATACATGATAAATCATTGATAAGAATCCATCTGTGTACGCAAATGCAACATATACATGATTAACTCAACACATTGAATAACAACTGTCATGGCCAATATCCAAACCGAGTTTAACATTACATTACAGTACAATGTTCTAGAGGTACAATGATACAATAGTGTTTTCAAACATGAACGAAAACCATACAACAAGAATCATGATACAAATGAATAGATGAATACACAGTATCATAATTGGCTCCAAGACAAATACAACTATGGAGTCGCTGCAACAGCACCAATCCGCACCTCTCGATCCTTGACTGGGGACCCAATAGGGTGCTTAGCACGTTCCACCCGACCATGTGAGTCCAAAGACCCACCCCCCGTGCTAAGGAGCTGACAAGAAAGAGACCTTAACTAAGAACATCCAAACACGGAACCACAAGAATCAACATCATACAAAAGTATCATAAAACTCAAGGATTACAATAACATAATCAACAACATCCAAGAGTCTCATAAATCAAAGCAATGACCAGTAAACAAGTAATCAAAGGATAATCATGAAACACTTCCAAATCAAATTGAATTAATAAACATAATATAATTCCAAATTGCAATTAAACCATACAATAACATCATATCACAAAACCATAAGAGTACAAGGTCATAAGCCAAATATCAATGAGATCATACAAGACCACAAAGTACACCAAAGATGTATCAAGGCAATACTCTATAAATCAATATAAGTCCATTCAACCACAAACTAAACCAACTCCCATAACATACTTCCAGAGGAACACAATAAAGTAAAAACACTTGGGCAACTAGGGGAGAGTGTCATCGCATAGTCCTACATGGGCTGTCCTGTGCTCTTCCTCCCAACTGGAGGTGCCGGTCCCATCTATGGCTGTCTTGTGCCCTTCCTCCCAACTGGAGGTGCCGGTCCATAGGGTGACTCATGCGGAGCCGTAAACCTCTCGTGAAGACGAGGTCACGACCTTGCCGACCACGGCTTTCTCAGCCTTCCATTAGTCTGCGGAAGCACTAATGAAGACGAGGCATCCATTTTTTTAATCTTATAATGATATTACTACCCAACCCTCCTAAGTTAATTATTAGGTTTTCACTTGATTACCAACTCACTCGTGGGTTATCCTGTGCCCTTCCCCTTAAATGGGGCGCCGGCCCCCACGAGGAGCCACTCTCCCTAGAGACCCAACAACATAAAAACCAAGGGTTGTACCATCATAATTTGAACAAAGAATAACAACATAAAAGCATGTGAGGCATTACCCATCTCGCTAACAAGTACAAAATCAGAGTCTCAACAATTCTCGTACAACCCTTTTAAAATCATGAAACCAAAACACCTGCCACATCAAGGGCACATAAAGAGAGAACATCAACTGACAATCATCTCAAGCCTCTGGAAGTATCTCAAAAATTTTACACTAGGGTTTCCCATCAAAGAACTGACAACAATAATTGCAAGGCCACAAGAACTATTTTCAATTCAAATATAATGAGTGAATACATCAAAATAAGATCAACAACTCCATCCAGACTACATAATCAACTTCGATACAAAATAAATCAGAAATTCAAGAAGATCAACTATCCACAACTCATAAACAAAACACAAGTACCCAATTACATTACAACACAAATTAAATGACAAAGGATTCCTTGAATAAAAAATAATCTCCAAAGGCATTCACACCAACACGGAATCATCCAAAAACAATCCTTCAACAACAGAGGTAAAAGCATGCAACCAGGCATCCAAGGGAGACCTTAATTTCCTCCTCACAAGATACCTGTACAGTTGGTAAACAAATGACCTTTGACAAAATCAACAAACATGACAACAATATAGTTTAATGTTTCACCAAAATAGTAAAAGTGGGAAGACTGCATTCAATAAGAAGCATAAACTTATCACAACCAAACATCGCTTTAGTATCCAAAATACTCCACCACAAAACCCCCATAACTCAAAACCAACCAAGAATTCACCATGTAAGGTTAAATGAATATCAACACAATTTAACTTAAAGAAGATCCCCAACTCACATCAACACAAGAAGAGTCACAATGAAAGAGTATGTCAAATCACTCATAAAGCAACATGAACCCAATGGAATGAAAATACTTCCAAAGCCAAGCAATTCCAAAGAGGATACCACAAATAAGATACACCAAATTACCCTTAAATGATCAATGACCAATCAAATACAATTTATCCATTTGTTCAAAAAGAATTAATTTAAAATAAATAAGGGAACTCTAAAATCACATATCGTAATTATCTCAAGGCATATTTTTACATTCCATAATATTCCTTATCATTAATCTCATAATTAAATTAAAAGATTATTTCCCTCGAATAATAATATTTGAGACAATCTTAATACAATTTCCTAGTTATTTAGCTTACACACTAAACTTACCATTCCACTCTAAAGGTTATAAAATAACAATATTCACCTACAAATTAACAAAGAATAAACCATAATAATTGTGGTAATAATAATATCCTAAATTTCTTATTCTTCTTAGACAATTTGCTAATCATTTAATAATGGAAAATAACCTTCATTCAATTTCAGTCTCAAGGAAACTTAACTTTGTTTATCTTTATTTAAGTAACCATTTTCAACCTAAATATAGTCTTATTTACTTTATTAGTCCCACTTTAGGTTCACTATTTTCTACAATGATTAAAGAAGCACAAAGACTTACTTGATTGTATGAATAACAAGATTTACTATTTATAAGGTCGATCTAATGGATGGAAAATGCTATTAGTTTCAAATACAATGATTAATATTTGCACTTGTCAGGAGGATATAATGATTATTCCCAGTGTCCCGAACAAAGAGAAAAGGTTTCAAGGACACTCATGATAAAGAGGATATGATTGATGTTCAAACATAGGACTCAACATCGGAGCACAAACATCACCTATTTACATCGTATAAAGGAGACTTAACAATTAAGTTATCCTCAATAAGAAACTACTACAATAATTAAAGAGCTATAAAGAGTAATCCCTAGCCAAGCAACTTCCAAAACATTTATAAAATATATAAATATGTTTGGCCACATGTCCTATTGTCACTTTCCTATGATTTAAATTCAATACTCTATTTCTACTCAATACGTGAAAGCATCTATAGATATTTATATTCACATTTGTGGTAATTGAACACATTTCCACACGATAAAGATTGACATGATAGTATTCTTAAGATTCATGTATTGAAGTGATATGGACTATAATTATATTACGATATTTGACCCAAAAGAATGATATTATGGAAATAGTCATTCAAATGAAGGAGAGAGAGATTATTTAAAATTTTAAACTTCCTATTACACTCAAGCTCACGGCTGAGACAGGACGGCAAAGAAATCAGAGGGGTCATTTGATTCTATACACCCTACCATGTTCAAGTGCAGCGACAGGTTACAACAGAATCAAAGAGATTATTAAATTTCTACACCCTTGCAAGACTAAAAGCTGTAGCTGTGGCGGGTTGCCAAAGGTTTCAGGGAGACTGTTTAATTATGTACAATGCCTCAACTCTAAATTCCGTAACAGTGACAGGTTGCCAAGTATATTAGAAAGTGAATATTGGAATATGGAAATATCGCTATCTACTTGCATTATTTAAAGTTATATTCAAGTGTTGCAGCTACGATAGATTGCCAGGAGAATCAAGCTGGTTATTTAAACCTTTAAACTTCCTATTAAGGTCAAGTATTGTGGCTGAGACAAGTTGATAAAGGAAACAGAGCGATTATTTTAACCTCTTCAACATTCTATTTGCAAGTACTCAGATGTCACAGATTGCCAACGAAATCAGGAAGGTTATTTAAATGTCCAAAATATTTTATATTCCAGTGCTACGGTTGTGACAGATTTTGAATATTTGCAGTTGCAGACTGGTAACTCAAAAACACATAATTATTCATCACTCTTTACTGACATTGCGGTTGCTATGGTTAAAGGTCTGAAATACAACTGGGGGTTAGCTCCAACGTATAAACTAATATTGCAACCTCAAGTAACAACGATAATGAAGACGAGGCAGAGACACAAAAACCAAAAGCCGAGGTAAATGGATGGAAAACAGGCATCTCCAAGGCAAACTTACGATCTGAAAACAAATAGGAGATGACTACAGAAAAATAGCGCTGACAATGACAAGCATAGCATGCATGGCAACCGAATGAGGAGACTACAAGGAGATTGGCTGCAGGGGCGTAGGTACATAAGATAGATTTACTGAAAAGACTATAGAAACTTTCAAGCAATGAAGAAGAAAACTCACAAGCGAATGCAGAAGAGTGGTGTAGAGCCAGTCTCCACCATGTTTCTCTCTTCCCCAGCATTCCTCTTCCAACCGTTTCTTCTCCTTAGTTCTCAGGGGCCTGCGTTATCTCAGACTGGTTGCCTCCTTAGCTCTCCTGCCTCCTCCTTCGTTCTTCCCCCTTATTTTCTTTCTTGGTCAGTTACAAATCAAGAACGAATTCCTCACCTCTCTCAGATGAAAATCGGTTTTGTTTTCATCCATTTGGATCCTCAAAGAGCTATGATACTCCTATGCTCGCAATATCTGAAGTTGAAGACCCTGCCAATTTCCCCTCCACACCATCTGGAATTCTTTGTTTATAATTTGTTTCATGGTGTCTTTTTCACTCCCATCAGCAGACCGTTGCACTTCCAACAGTTACGATTGTATGCCAGCCACTACCCCCCATTCATTATTTTATAATTGACTCTTAATATATGAACCAAATAGATCAACTATTAAATATTTAATAATTTAATCTTTCTTTTAGTTACAATAGAATATATTTATTTTAATAAATATTTTCTCCTTAATTTATTTAAACTTAAGTACAATTTTAATATTTAATCCTCTCTAATATTTTCTCACTTTTAAATTTATTAATTGAATTCAATCATTAAATGATAATTATCTTTCCTCATCTAATCCGATTACTTTAAATAACTAACTCCCAAAGATAATTAAATTAACGTTTATTATTGAATCTAATTCTTTATTTAATTCCAAATAAAACAAGTAACCTTATAATTAAATTAACTTTATTAATCAAATCCAAGCATATTATTAGTGTTATCTCATAACCTTAAAATTAAATTAAATAATAAAATCACCACATCATCAAGACATTACCAACAACAACTTACTTGACATCAATGACAACTACAAATGGAGGGCACTACAGAATGACAACATTTGAAACTTGACAACATTGACAATTTTTCTTCTACCTTCCTCTCCAGTTGATCTACAACCTATAAATTCGCAAACACGCATTCAAGAGGATAAAAAATTGTTGATTCTTAGTGAGTAGGGATGTAGTGTAAAAAAAAGTCGTTTGTGACATTTCCACACTTGTTTGGGCCTTCCTTATAAAATTGAGCTTGATGTTGCCTTGGTTTAGTGTTGTAATGTGTTTAACACATTCACATTAGTTCTAGGGACCTTGTAAGATAAATGAACTTATATGTGCCTTATTTAAGGTGTTGTTAAGTGTTGTACCACACTTTCACACTAATCTATGCTTTTCATTATTAATGGGGCTTATTTATGCTTTAATTGGCCTTATTTTGCATTCACAAGCCTTACTTAATGCATCTTTCCATGGAAAATCCTAGCATAAACAACCATCCAATCACAATTCATGCCCTTTTAGGTTGTGCAGATGAGATTTAGTGATCTGAGACTCATATGCCACCTTGGGTGTATGGGTCTCACCTATGTTTCGAGGTCCCAATCCTGATTTCACATGAATATAAGTATTTTTGAAAAATGTGTTCCATAGTTAGGCCTAACAGGACTCATACACCACTTCTGTTATATGAGTCCCATGTGGCCCAAAATTAAATTTAATTCAAATTCTTGTCAATATTTTATCCTCCTAGACCTGATGTTAGCTTGTAGTTTTATAATTTTGAGAAATTTGGCATAAAAATGTATAAATACAATGTTATTTCATTCATTTTGCATCTAGGAACTTGAGTATTCATACATTATAGAAAATTTGAATTCACAACAGCATTGAAGTGTTTACAAGAGCATTCAAGTGCTGATTATCAAGTGTTTTGGAGCATTATTCAAGTATTAAGCATCATGTCAAAGTCATCATGCTTCATGTTTATTTTTGAGCTAATAATTGTGATGTAGTATTTCATGATTCAAGCTAGCATCCACTTCAAGATCTATCACATTCAAGCAAGAGTAAAGATCTACATCCATTGGAGCCACTTCATACATGTTTGTAGCATTTTATTTCTAGGGTTTGGTGAGATGCAACATTACATTTTGTTCATTCATCATTTCTTTATCTCATTTGATTTCATTAGAAGATTTGATTACTGAAATGGGGTTTGACCAAGGAAAACCCCTTTCCACTAACAAAAAGACATTTTCCCCTCTGTTTAGTGTGTTATTTGCAGATCTAGGTTGGAGAAATATTGGAAAGAATTTGTTGAGGTTGCAAAGTCATTCAATTTGTCACCTTACTTACAAGATCATTGGAGAATATTTATAGAGAAAAAACTTCACATTTAGATCTAGAAACCAAGTCAAGAAGGTAGAGTAGGGATTGAAGAGAAAATTCAATTCTTGATTTTCTGAAAAAGTGAAACTAGAATGATACACCACTTTTGGCATGAGTCCCAATTCAGTGAAATTTCCATATTTTAGGTGTTTCAGACATATCTCTATCTAATTCATGTTCCTGCCCAGAAATCCTAATCTAGAACTAAATCACCTAGATTGGCATATGAGTCTCAAAAAACAAAAAATATTTTTTCTTAGCATTCCAAGTCTTCAGTCAAGCTTTTATAGATTTCCAGGTGCACACCTCTAATCTCTCAACTCTTTATTCTTATTTACATGCATTTCTAGGTCTTTTAGTGAAGTATTCATTTCACTAGGTTTAAGCATTAGGTCTTGCATTTCATTAATATTTCCAAGCCCTAGCTTGGTGGTGATCCACTCTTTAGTTTCTAATCAGACCCTAGGACACTCTATTGCAAGATCTCTTTCTCTCCTACTTCATCCTTGGATTGAGATCTCTAGGGTTTCCTTGAATGAGAGTGAAGAAGATTTTTGTTTTATGTCCTAAACCATAAGAAATGACAATTTTACAACTTTCATTTTGGTGAACCTACATTTAGAACATCTTAATTCTTATTTGGAATGCATCATCATCCTATATCTAGTTTGCATTACATTGCATTAGATTTTTCATTAGTTAATTGGCATTATATGGTTTGTATATCTTGCATTGGTGAAAGTGCATATAGGTTGCATTTTTGGCATCTTGCATCATTGAATATCATCTGAAATATACATTTTCATTTATTTTAGAGATCATCCAAACCAAAAAAAACATAAAAGTCACTTAAAATTTTCTGAAATTTGTGAAAAAAACCCTCACTAGGACTCATACTCCCCTCTAGGTGATTTAGTCCTTGTGCATATTTTAAACTTCATTTTCTAGAATTCAAAACTTTGTTTCTAATCTTCTATTTGTCATTGATAACTTTTTGTTTCATTTTGCAGAGTTTATGTTATATTGATTTCATTTCATTTAGCTTAATTTCATTTGAATTACATTTGCATCCATATTGCATTTAGTATCCCTTGCATGAGATTTTCTACTTAGTGTCCTATTGCTAATACTATAGTGAGATGAAGTTTGAGACTCATGTCATCCTACGATAGTACAATCATCATGTATCTTGGGTTATCTAACTCTTTCACTCCTAGTGTTAACATTAGTTCACTAGGTATGGACCAAACCCTTGATAACTCTATGCCTTCAAGTAATGTGACACACGTTGAAACATAATCCAAATTCACGAAGATCTAGAAAACCTACAAAATAAAATAAGAACTAAAAAAAAATTGACCACTACTATCCCTACTATAGATAACATTCATCGCATGCTTGAATATGAAGACGGAGTTGAACTTGTGCATAACATAGTTCATATTTTTGGAAAACATCTTACCTCAACTACTAGTTGTGCTTTACCATCGAATAATGTTATAAGTTAAGGAGGAATTCAAATCCCCCCTCCCACAACAATTGCCTCTATTCCTACCTATACCAATCCTCAAGTTACAACAACAATGCAACCTACTAGTAATGTGATCCCTTCCTTCGGTATTTCGACTATCCTTCCTAGTACCTTTGTGGCATCACAAGTCATATCTCCTACCACTCTACCACCTATAAGCATTCCATTCAATTATCCCTCAAACACATACACCCCTCCACCTTATTCACCTCCATCAAAAAATGAAAATAATGATCCTCTCATAAGCCACATTTTACAAACTATTTGATCCCTTCAAAACCAAGTTTCCACCATCAATCAAAATCAGAATGGCCAAACTACATATTATGTCAAAATAAATCACTAATGCTTTGAGATATTGAAAACACTGATACCACAAGGTATATAGGTGCCTAGATTTTAAAAAATATGGGGGAAAGGAGATCCTTCTAACCATGTTTCTACTTATACCACCTTATGCAGTGAGTTTATTCTTGAGGATAAGCTCTTGGCTAAGCTTTTCCCTAGATCCTTGAAGGATACAACCTTAGAATGGTTTTCCTCATTACCAAATAACTAAATTTTTTCATTAAATGAACTTTTTGAGGCATTTATAAACCATTTTCAAGTGCATATGACCCCTAATATGACAATAGCCGATTTGATGAGATGTAAGCAAAAAGAAGAAGAAAAGATTACTGAATTTATTTAATGGTACCAATCATTTTATTCCCAAATCAACGTAAAGATTCTTGACCCTCACCTTCAAAAGATGTTCATTGAGAACTTGCAAAGTAAGATACAAGATAATCTTACAATGATGAAGTTTACCTCCTGCGTACACTGATGTACTTCCCTTCCTGATTATCAAAATTCTATTAGTAGCCATGAAAAAAAGCACATCTCTAGCCTTCCTGAGAAGTATAAATCTGTAAACCAAAATAATTATCAATATTTTAGAAAATAGAATAAAGGATCCCTTTCAATTCAATCCCCCCCAACAAACAAATCAAAATGTAGATGCCCAAGTAGTTGTCATAAAAGCGCTGACTACCTTGCCTCCCATTAAAACTTGCAATCCTAATAAACCTTTTCCTTCAAACTTTATATAAAATTCCTATTTCTATTATCACCAACAAAATGGACATGACATAGAACATTGTAATCATCTTAAACATTTGGTGCAAGACCTCATTAATTTCAGTAGACTTTCAATTGGAGGTGTTAATGATAAAGGCAATAAGTCTGTTGCCCCTCCCAACCAAAACTTATAAATATTTACCAATAGTATGCCTAATCATCACATTTCATTTGTCAAAGCTAGCAAAACTCAAAAGAATAATGTGATGAGTGTTGACATGGATGACGACAACAATGATATTGTTCATTAAGATCCCATAGATTTTGATGAAGAATGTCCTATGGATGATATGTTTGGATTGATTGAAGTCATACCTCGTAAGGGTTGAACTAAAAATCCTCTTGAAATTTCTTTCTCACATAAATATATACTTAAACATGCACCTGATGGTCCTATTTACATAGCTGGATGAATCTATGATAATCCCACTAATGGGATATTAATATATCCTATTTATGGAGAGAATTTGATCACCAAATAATTCTTACATGTGCATGAGCTCTATCAAGAAACATATGATAAATTGAAAGCATGGATGAAAATGCATAATGGTTTCACTTTCCTTATGATAGGATCGATCACCCTTCCTTTACAATTAAGACCAAAAACATTAGATGTCTCATTCTCCATCATCGTGTGAAGCTAGGCTATCCATATCTATTCACTCCATGAATTTTGTCTCTTTGGTTGTGCATAAATGCTTAAATTTTCCCTTTTACAATGAAATATTTACTGTGAATCATAGTGGCTTTAACCCTTTATCTTCCTATGGAAAATTTTCAATAGATTTCTTTTGGCCCGAGCCTATGGAACCTACTAAACCTCAAGAAGAATTCTTTTTCAAATCTTATCAAAAGTTCAAGGAAAAGAAAATAACAAAATTATCCCTTAGAAACATGCCTCAACCTTCAAATTAGCCTACAATCCTTGACAAAATCATGATTGAACCTAAAGACATTCCATACAACCAACACCAACCCAAGATATATCCTTTCCCTACTTCCTATAAAAGACCAAGAGATACAAAAACAATCCTGTCACACCTCCTGGTATTAAAAAAGTTAACAAAGTTAAAGAGAAAGTGGTTGAGAAACCTCATAGGGTTCCTTTCGTTCCTCCCCTTAAGGAAGAAAATAAACCTATGGTTAATCAACCCGATCCTACACAAACACGAATTGAAAACCAGACTAAAAGATATAAACATGCTAGAGAGCATAGGTGTAGGCATCATGCTCTTACTCAAAGGTTAAATGAAGAAACAAACAAAGAAAATCAAAAGGTATGTGTAGGATCATCATGGAAAAACAAGCCCTTTAGTGGCGAAAAATCAGAGTTAGGAAACTTGACATAATTTTTTTAATAAGTTATCTATATTATTCCAAAAATTTGTAAGAATAGAATCTATAGAAAATTGAATGTAGTTTCTAAAATACTAGGTTTTTTTTAAATCTATTTGGTGAAAATTTGAAATTTCAAAGCAATAATACTTAAATTTGAGGGAAAAAATAAGTAGGTGTCTTTCTGACCACCCTAACCACAATAAAATGATAATATATTTTTTATAAGATTTTACATATAAGTATAGGACTCATGTCTCGATGTGATGCATATTTTTTTGTAATTTTTTTCCAAGTAAATAATTAATTATGATTTTTTTATTACAACTTAAAAAAAAAAAACTCCTATGTCTAACCACCTTAACTTGATCAAAACTTCATGATTTTCTTTTTTTTTTAATCTTATAGTATGTGAAGCATGTTTCAGATTAAATAAATGTGATACTATTTGAAAGCTATATATGTTTTTCAATTAGCCTATCAATAAGGACTTTAGTCGTAATTCAAATAGAAAATGAATAATAATTATTTATTAAATTCAAAGTAAAGCATAATTTATATTGGTGGAAAGTTGAGAATCTCCTTTAAAAACCCTTTTCATTTCATCAATTTTAGGTAAAAAAAGTTTGTCAGCCACATACCCTACTGAACCATATATTTTTTGGCACCCTTGATCTTTCTAGCACTTCTAGGGTTTTTCACCTAAAAAGAGAAAGTAGGGCCAAAAGATCTAGCTAGGTTCACTCAAATTATGAAATGTATCATGTTATTTTAACTAAATGAGATGATCTAAGTGTAGTTATATGAGTTAACTAACTGATGGGTATGTGCAGGATCATGATGGGCCGAAAAGTGGCGATATGATGGGTATTTGTAGGGTATGTGGCTAACGACTTTTTTTAACCAAAATTAATGAAACGAAAAGGGTTTTTAAAGGATATTTTAAGATTTCTACCAATATAAATTATGCTTTACTTTGAATTTAATAAATAATTATTATTCATTTTCTATTTGAATTACGACTAAAGTCTTGATTGATAGGCTGATTGGAAAAACATTTATAACTTTCAAATCCGGTATCACATTTTTGAATCCAAACATTCTTATACTTTGTATACCAGAGGATTAAAAAAAAATGAATTTCATGAAGTTTTGACATGGTTAGGTGGTTAAATGATAATGAAGTTTTTACATTTTTTAAAATTTCTAATAAAAATTCATAAATAATTATTTACTTGGAAAAAATTACAAAAAATATGCATCACATCAGACATGAGTCCTCTACTTATATCTTAAATATTATAAAAATATTATCATTTTGTGGTTAGGGTGGTCGACATACACCTATTTCTTAATTTTTCCCTAAAAATTTTAAAACACATTGAAATTAAATTTTCACCAACAGATTTTGTTTAAAAAAAAAACCTAGTAGTTTAGAAACTACATTTAATTTTCTACAAATTCTATTCTTACATATTTTTGAAATAATATAGATAACTTATTCAAATTTTTACATCAAGTTTCCTAACTCTAGTTTTTCTGAATTTTTTGCCACTTAAGGGCCTGGTTTTTCCATGATGATCCTGCACATACCCTGATTATATATGCAAAACCTATGATTTATGCAATGTTGGAAAACACAATGATGTTTACAAATAATGAATTATGAATGAAAAAGTGCAAAACAAAATAGAAAGAGACTAAATTAGAGTGCACCTAGGCAGAAATTGGAGAAACTAGAATCTTTTGAATGCTATCTAAAATCACAGAAAATCACCAATGGGACTCATTCGCCACTGATGGTGAATTAGTCCTGCTTCTAATGAGAACTATCGGGAACAAGTTTCTGAGTGTCAGGATCCAGAATCTGACAAAACCTAGATTTCCAGCCTTAAGGTGGGACTCATTCACCACTGATAGTGAATCAATCCTCTCCCAAAATTTTGAGAAATCAAGGGACAATTCTATAGCACCAGATCTGAGATTCGTTGCTTGTCAGGTTGCTGAAGTCAAATCTGTAGAAAATCAATAGAATGCCTCCTCCAAGCTTGAAATAGGATGTTGTTGACTTGAAACATTTTTTTACTTCTTGTCCACTTTCAAAACCTAATTTTTTGTCAAATCTGCACACACAAGTCTACAAATACACATGCAAGAGTGGAAAATGGTTAAGGGTTAGGTTATAGGGATTTTTCTTGGTCAAATCCCACTTTGGTAATCAAACCCTTAATGAATAAATGGAATGAAATGAATAAGGAAAGATGAATAAACATGTAAATGTCCTAAACTCATCAGCCTTGTTGAAGAAATCTAAAGATATATCAATGGCTACTCCAGGATACTTGATCGATGCTTGATTAAATGATGCAAAGTGCTTGAATGCTTGAATGAAGGAGTGAATTAGTGAACTTGATGAATGGGGTTAAAAATGGATGTAAAAATACTTATTTATATGCTCTTGTGCCTTAGTAACCTAGTGATACCTTATCACAGGCTGACATCAAGTAATTTTGAATAAAGACCCGAAAGGAAATTTGAAATATTCTGAATTTAGAGCCAAGAGGGACTCATTCTCCACCCATGGCGAATGGGTCCCACCTTAGGCTTGAAAATGGGTGTCGGGAATTAAGTCACATTTAATGTTGTTTATCGGGTTTACATTCCAAAATACACTTAATTAAGCCTTATGTGGGCATAAAGGGGTGAAATAAAGTATAAGAAAGGTGTAAATAGTGAAATTATGCCTAGAAAGGTGTGAAATCTTGTTACAAGACTTTACAACACTTCAAAATAGGACTTGATAATGAATAAAAAGGTGATTTTTAAGTGAATTGTAGTGAATAGAGTCTAGAAAAGTGTATCAATATTTTACAACACTTCACAACACCTTCACAAGACATCATAATTTGAATTTTAAGGACTTAAATGTGTATGTTCAAACCATATTACATCAATAAATCAGAGCAAAATAGACCAAGCATCATGAAGAAAGGCCTAAAACACCACGAAAATGACAAGGGGCTATTTTTTCTATGGAACACCTACACATACCCATCATATCACCACTTTTTGGCCCATCATGATCCTGCACATACCCAAAATCTAAACATGAATAAAGCAATGCACAATGAATCTCCCCCTTCATCGAAACAAAAAGATTCTATAGCATAACTGCAACATGAGCTAAACCCTTCTTTGGACATTATCATTAGACCTCTTGTTGCGATTAATTTATATGGTGATGAGGAGAATGCTAAAATTGACGAGGAGCTGCATAATGAATTGAATACATTTTTCTTCTTCTATGAGATTACATGATAATTCTCCTAGGAAGAGTATTGAAATTGGTGGTGACCTTAGTTTGACACTTGTTGTCTCTTTAGCTAATTTTCCACCTTCTATATACAATAATCATGATTGGGATGCATACGACCTACTATAGGTTTATTCACATGTGCATAACTAGTCTTTTGCATTGTTTCTTTTCATATTTCTTTTGTATGATTGCATGTGTATAATGTCATCCCTCGTAGTCTTATGTTTGATGTATCTCTCTCTCTTTACAACATTCCTATATTTGAACCTACATTCTTCCATGTCGTAAAACGTTTTCTTTATCTTTTCTTTGTCTTATGTTTTCCTTTGGGCATGACGCAAGGCATCGAGACATTCATATCTCTTCCATGTTGACCCAAATGTTTTTTCTTTTATCTTTTCTTTGTCTTATGTTTTCTTTTTGGGGATGATGCAAGGCGTTGAGATATTCATATCTCTTCCATGTTGAATTGAAAGGTTTTTCTTTGTTTCTAATCTCTTTGTGTCATTATTCTATTTCTATGAGTATTTGGGGAATGATGACAATTTTGAGCTCTCTAAAAAATTTCTAGCAAAGACATACCGACCCAAAATCCATGAATCCTTCATGTGTTTGGAATTTTCATCTTTGGGGGAAAATCCTCTTCCTTTTTAATGATGTAGCTTCATTTTGAAACACATGACTTGGCATAGGGCTTTCCAAGTTAGCTATCATGTCCTCTATTGATTAGCATTTATCATTTTCTACTTTAAGGTAATTGCTCATAGCATGGTGTTTAGAAAGTTATTTAAAGTGGGGGCATACATTGGTGTTATTATTTTGCATTTCATTATATAGTCTTCTTACTTCATGTGATGCATCTTTCACTTTTTGGTGACATTGGGTGTGATGTCCCTCAAGAGCGTGATCTCTCTTAGCATATTATATTCATCTTAGTGGCTTGATGCAACACATTGCACCCGCTAATTGGTGAATCTTTTATTCTTCAATTGGTCCTCTCTTGGAGACATTAGGAAAAATGTTCCCTAAGCTAAATAACTTACATAGATTAATAAAATCTCCTTTGAACATTCACTATGTTCTAGTTACATTTTTTATTATATGGCCACCTTGCATAAAACACTTTGCATGCCTGTGGAGCCATCTTGATTGTTCATGAGTTCTAAGAATACAACGCTTTTCTTGCCTCATGAAGCCCAAAGTTCATTGTTTTATGTGACCTTATCAAAGTTATTAGGAGGTATAACTTTGGTTTTTTTGGACGGGAAGCCGATCTGAGGCATGAATTTCCCATAACTACCCGTCTGTGTGTGTGAGTGCATATCAGTCATGTGTCTATGTTTCTCATGTCTTTGGATACTCACCCAATGGATAGCCTAGAGTTTTTTTGTCTTAGAATGAGCATGAAGTTTTTGGACAAACAACCTAGATCAGATCCACATTGTGATGCACAAATGACCGAAGCTTCATCCACCCTTCTTTTACTTTTTCTCTTGTTTTCTTTGATAGTGCATGCTTGTGCCTTGTTATTGCTCCTTATATAATTTTTCATGTGTGTTTTTTTGTTCCTATGTTGGATTTTCATACGATCTTGATCCTCGGGGCTTGCACAACCCTCTTGATCATTTTCATCCTATCTTATTGGAATTGGTACATTTGGACCCCTCTTGATGCGTATCTCATCTAATTTAGTGTGAGTTTGAAGAAAGTTCCTCCTCTCACTAAAGTGGGGGCTAAATGTACTGTCTAAAAATGTCATCTATGACATTTTCACACTTGTTTGGGCCATCCTTATAAATTGAGCTAGATGTTTCCTTGATTTATTGTTCTAATGTGTTTAACACATTCACACTAGGTCTTGTGCCCTTGTAAGCTAAATGAACTTAATTGTGCCTTATTTAAGGTGTTGTAAGGTGTTGTACCACACTTTCACACTAATCTATGGTTTTTATTATTAATGGGGATTTTTATAATTTAATTTTCCTTATTTTGCATCTAAAAGCCTTAATTAATGCATCTTTCTGAGGATAATCCCAATATAAACCAACATCCAATCATAATTCATGACTTCTTAGGTTATGTGGCCCATATTTAGTGATTTGGGACTCATATGCCACCTTAGGCATATGGGTTCCACCTAAGTTTTGGGGTCCCAATCCTGATTTCACATGAATCTGAGTATTTTTAAAAATGTGTTCCATAGTTAGGCCTAATGGGACTCATATGCCACTTCTGGAATATGTGTCTCATGTGGCCCAAAATTAAATTTAATTCAAACTTTTGGTAGGATTTTATCCTCCTATATCTGATGTTGGCTTGTAGTGTTGTAATTTTGATAAATTTGGCATAAACAAGTATAAATACAAGGTTTACTCACTCATTTTTCACCTAACAACTTGAGTATCCATGCATTATAGAAAATTTGAATTCACAAAAGCATTGAATTGCTTACAAGAGAATTCAAGAGCATTCAAGGTCTAGTTAACAGGTGTTTTGGGGAATTATTCAAGTATCAAGCATCATGTCAAAGTCATCATGCATCATGTTCAACTTTGAGCTAACAATTGTGATGTAGGATTGCATGATTCAAGCTAGTATCCAAGTCAAGATCTACATTCATTGGAGCCACTTCACAGATGTTTGTAGCCTTTTATTTCTAGGGTTTGGTGAGTTGTAACATTACATTTTTTTCATTCATCATTCCTTTATCTCATTTGATTCCATTAGAAGGTTTGATTACCAAAACAAGGTTTGACCAAGGAAAACCCCTTTCCACTAACAAAACAACATTTTCCCCTCTCTTTAGTGTGTGATTTGAAGATCTAGGTTGAAAATATTTTAAGGAGAAAGATTGGAAAGAATTTGTTGAGGTTGCAAAGTCATTCAATTTGTCACCTTACTTACAAGATCATTGTAGAAAATTTACAAAGCATAAACTTGACATTCAGATCCAGAAACTAGGTTAAGAAGGCAGAGAAAGGATTGAAGAGTAGATTCAAGTCTTGATTATCAAGAAAATTCAAAATGGACTGATACACAACATTTTTTATATGAGTCCTAGTTTAGTGAAATTTCCATATTTCAAGTGTTTCAAAAATATCTTTGTCAGATTCATATTCTTGCCCGAACTGGCATACGAGTCCTGACATACATTAATTTTAGTGTTTTCAGCATTCCATGCCTTCATTCCAGCTTTTACAAATTTTCAGGTGCACACCTTTGATTTCTCAGCTTTCTATTCTTATTTACATGCATTTCTAGGTCATTTAGTGAATTATTCCATTGCACTAGGTTTAAACATTAGATCTTACATTTCATTAGTCTTTCCAAGCCCTAGCTTGTTGTGAACCCCTCTTTAGTTTCTAATCAAACCCTAGGACACCCTATTGCAAGATGTATGTCTCATACTACATCCTTGGATTGAGATCTCTAGGGTCTCCTTGAATGAGAGTGAAAAATATTGTTCTATGTCCTAAACCATAAGAAATGACAATTTTACACATTTGAACGGGTTTTTGTTGGTCAAAAACCCTTTTAGCTAATTAAAACAAACGATGAAATAATGAAATTGAAGCATGAACATGAAATAATGAAATGTTGATACCATAGAAGTTGTATTGGAGTTTAAATCTATAAACTAACATGTGTTGGACATGAAGAATATAGATCTCGATCTCAAATAGGATGTGAAACAATGCTTACAAATTGATCGTCAATGCTACATCAACTATCTTACCTCAACAACATGAATGAACGCATTATTCTTTTGTCATGATGATATGATCTTTAATTTCTACAATAAACTTCACTAATATACCTTTGAATTCCGTTGAAATACTCTTATAAACTCAAACTTTTTATAATGCATGTATGGGTATGTGCAGGATCATCATGGAAAAAATAGGCCCTTAAGTGGCAAAAAATTTAGAAAAATCAGAGTTAGGCAACTTGACGTAAAAATTTGAATAAGTTATCTATATTATTTCAAAAATATGTAAGAATAGAATCTGTAGGAAATTGAATGAAGGTTCTAAACTACTAGGTTTGTTTTTTAAAAAAAAAATCTATTTGGTAAAAATTTGAAATTTCAATGCAGTGGTACTTAAATTTCGTGGAAAAAATAAGAAGTAGGTGTTTGTTTGACCACCCTAACCACAATAAAATGATAATATTTTTTTATAATATTTTAGATATAAGTAGAGGACTCATGCCCCGATGTGATGCATATTTTTTTGTAATTTTTTTCCAAGTAAATAATTAATTATGAATTTTTTATTACAACTTTTTAAAACATATAAAAACGCATATGTCTAACCACCTTAACTTGGTCAAAACTTCATGAAATTCAATTTTTTTTTTAATCTTATAGTATGTGAAGCATAGAATGTGATGCATGTTTTGGATTCAAAAAATGTGATACCGTTGGAAAGCTATAGATATTTTTCAATCAGCCTTGCAATTAGGACTTTAGTCATAATTTGAATAGAAAATGAATAATAATTACTTATTAAATTCAAAGTAAAGCATGATTTATATTGATGGAAAGCTGAGAATCTCCATTAAAAACCCTTTTCATTTCATCAATTTTTGGTAAAAAAATAGTCGTTAGCCACATACCCATCATATTGCCACTTTTTGGCCCATCATGATCCTGCACATACCCGTATACTCAAAGTTGCTAGGTGAAACAATGTGAATATTTATAGTAAATCTAGGGATTAATCAAAAAATTCAAATAATTCAGTCGACACTAGATCTAGGATAAAAAACCATTAGAATCCCACCAAAATTAAATTCAAAATTGGGTGTCCTACTCAAGGAGGACCCATTCGCCACTAAGGGCGAATGGGTCCTAGCACAAGTTTCTAGGACCTTGCTTTAGGGGGTGGAAATAATATAAAAAACCCATGTCAAACATGCATAAAATGGGGGTCCTATGTGAAGAGGACCCATTTGGCACTAAAGGTGAATGGGTCCTAGCACCATTTTGTACGACCTTTTTTTTCTAAATTTAATGTTATACAATTTGAATATTGAGTGTCGAGATAGATCCTTCAAAAGGTGTCATTAATAAGGCTTAAATTTGAATTAAAGGGGCTAATTAAGCTCAATTAACCACAATTAATTAATAAGACCCTAGATGAGTGTGAAAGTGTACTAGAACACTTTACAACACCAAAAATATGGTATAAATTAAGTACATTTTGTTAAAAAGGGCCCTAGATTAATGTGAATGTGTACAACACATTACAACATTAAACCAAAGCATTATTAGGTTAATTCAACATCAATTATTTCCAAATTAAGTAAGAAAATGGGATACTTATTTTGTTACTAAATTTTTCCCCCACTTTAGTGAGAGTTTGACCCCATGTCAAGCTCAAACTAAATTACCCATTCAAGACAGTACGTATGGATCAATAACAAAGATACATAACCATACCCTATCAAAGGCCAAGAGAAAACTAAAGAAAAATAAAAGGATCAAGCACAACCATTCCAACGTGATGTGGAACAGATCTGTTTGTTTGAAACATGTGTTTCTCACTCTGGGGTAGTGGAACCTCAGTCTATCCGCTAGGTGAGTTGTGCCAATCATGTGTCACTCACTCTGGGGTAGTGGAACCTCAGTATATCCACTAGGTGAGTTGTCCCAAGAAGTTGGTTTAGTCAGAATGCCATGCTAGTGTGTTGACTTATCACCATATAATGATAAATTCTTACCAGTATGTCAGACTCTTATCATACTAACCATACAGAAGGTATCCTCCTGATAACTTCAATAAGGAACCACAATGTAATGCTTTTTATAAATAATTTTGAATGTCATGTCTATAAGTTTTTGTTAAAGGGGATTTTTCTTTGTTCATGTAAGGTCTTCTTAGGGAAAATTTTACCTAATGTCTCCAAGAGAGCACAAGTCAAAGAGTATCAGATGACCACTTATGGGATGCCTCTTGTTTTACATCATACCACAAAGGGAGATTGTATGCTTAGAAATGTCACACTCTTCAAGGACATCAAACCCAATGACACCACCAAGAAAAGGACACATCATAAGAAAAATAAAATTGAGCCATGAGAATATTTCAAAAGATGTCATCGATGTATGAACCCACTTTAAAGTGGTTGTTACACCATTACTATGAGAAATTTCTTTAAAGTAGCCAATATTTTTTCCTAAGAGATGAGAGTTTTCCTCATAAAACCCTATGCCAAGTCATATATTTCCGAAATAAAACTACATCATGAAATAGCAAGGAAGGGTTTCCCCCACAAATACATAAGGGATCTATGGATTTGGGGTCAGTATATCTTTGATATATTGTTGTCATACAGCTCATAGATATGATCATTCCACAAATACTCATAGAACTAGAAGAATGACGTACAAAGAGAGTGAAAAGAAAGAAAAAGCCTTTTGAGTCAACATGGAAGAGACCTAAATGTCTCGACGCCTTGCATCATCCCAAAAAGGAAAAATCAAGAAAAACAAAAAGGATAAAGGAAAGCTTTTGGGTCAACATGGAAGAGACATGGATGTCTCAATGCCTTTTGTCATCCCCAAAAGGAAAACACAAGACAAATGAAAAATGCTTACAACATAGAGAAGAATGTAGAAACATATAAAGGAATGCACAAAGAGAGAGATACATCACATGAAACATCACAGGGGATCACATTATGCACATGCAATCACATAAAGAAACATGAAAAAGAAAAAGACTATTAAGGCACATGCGAGTCAACCTAAATCAGGTTGTCTGCATCCCAATCTTGGTTTTTATAAACATAAGGTAGACAACTAGCCAAAGGGACAACAATATGTACCAAAACTAGGACAACTCTAAATAACCCATGCCCCCACTAAGTTCAGGACAAGGATTAGATAAGATAGGTGATGATAATGAGCTCCTTGTATTTTGAAATAATTTTCCATAAATATAAAACATGTAGTAATGTGAATGCTAATATTCTACAACTACTACATGACAAAAAAAGGAAATGCTTTAAGGGATTATTTGTAAGATATCAAGCCTTTTAAATATGTGTTGTAAAGCACGATACTCATCGGTACTATGTCCAATAACCTGATGATATTGACATTGTGATGTGCTTGTATTATTAGGACATGGTTTATGATCTTGGGTGGTAATGTAATTAGTCCTCGGTGTAGAAGTATCTATAAATTCCTTTGAATTATAGTTGGTGGATAAGGGAATTGTAATTTCTTTAGTTTTTATTAAGGCCTTTGCTAGTTTCTAGATTCACCAACTTCTCAAGGTGGATATAGGGTAGGAGGACCTGAAATGACCTTGTCTTTTTATCATTGTTGTGCAACATTGGTTGTTCTTTAAGGAGGAAACTTATGTCAGGAGAAGGATCTAAGACAATCCTACCATTTTTGCAAGGATTTTTTTCATTTTTAGGGAGGAGGACACTTATGTTAGGAGGAGGATCTTGATATCCTAACCCTTTTGTTTCTTCAATTGGTATTTTCTCTAAGAGTTGATAGGAGTATTTGTTACCTTGTTAACATAGAATGGTTGAATTCTTGCTTGACAAGAGGATCTAGGTTAATCTATTGTAGGGAACTTAGGTTTATCTTGTGACTCAATTTCAGGATGTAAAAATCCAAACATCTCCATTTGTGCTAGTTGTTTCATGGATGGATAAAAGGATGAATTAGACTCAAGGTTGTTAAGGAAATCATTTATGAATTAATTCATATTGGAATAATCTTCTCCAATGATGTCAACATCATGAGGAAACAATTCATTAGGATTTGTATGAGCATGAGTGACTTCAATTTCATTAGGGTCATTACAAAAAACACAACTAGAAAAATCAACCAAAGAAAACAAGGACTTCCATACATTGCTAAAACACCTTTCTATTTTAATAATTTCATATCTAAACATACTATTTTTTTAATTATAAAATGCAATAAAATGAAATGTTTGAAGGAAATTTTGAATTTTGAGAATGTACTGAAATTAAGCAAATTAAGCTAGATGCATTGAATTTGATGGAAAAAAAAATTAGAAAACTGAAACAGGAAAGTAACAATAGCAAAAAGAAACCTAAAACTGAGATTTCAATTTCTAGAAAATGAAAATTAGGATCTAATAGGGACTCATTTTCTAGTAAGGGAGAATGCATCCTGGTTAAGTATTTTTGAAATGTTTCTGATGATTTCTAAGTGATTTTTTATGCTTTTCAGATGCTAAAAGGTACATATCCAGCTTGATCAGGGACTCATTCACCAAAAAGGTGAAGGATCCTTGATTAGGGGTTTTAAACTTTTTTTGGATGATTTTCAAGCTTTCTATAATGCATTTTAGTTCCAGGTTTGAGACAATAATTTTCAGTTTCATATTTTTCAAAAATGCAATCTAGAAATGCAATAAAATGATGAATGCAAAGACCTAGGTTAAAATACAATTTTGTTTTTATTTTCAAATGCAAATGTATGAGATTTAAATTCTATGCAAAATGATTGATTTCTTTTTGTATTTTCAGATTTAGAGAAATGCAAAACAATGCAATTCTAAACCCTAAATGAAATGTTTAATTTGGAATGCAAAGTAAGAAACCCTAAATGAGATCTAATTCAATGCAAATTAAATGCAAATGAATGCAATATCTAACCTAGGATGTAATGAAAGATTTCCAAAATAAAAAAATTGCAATATTCAATGTGTTGAGTTCACTAAAATGTTTAATGGAAAAGAGCAGGGTTTATCAAAATGAATTGATCAAGATGATAAACTGCTATGCTTTCCACTATAAAACATTCAATTATGAGAGCCAAAATGCCTAAATAACAATTAGAAACTTATCTTAACTTTTATAGAAATTATGAGGGGAGTTTTTAGAGCTTAAAATGGTGTGTACCTTACTATAAGAAGCCTATTTTTAAGGCAAAAAGGACTCATTCGACTTTGCTGGTGAATGGGTCTATGCTAGGGTTTCTGAAACTAAGATTTGGGTCATGTTCCTTGATTTTTGCACTCTCAAATCCTCTGTTGTCAGCTCCTAAAAACCTATAACAAAATTTTTAGCTTTCTTTTCGTGTTCTTGCACTATGAATGACAACTTTTGCAACTTGAAAACTTTGATATTTTTCTTCAAACTTCCTATCCAATTGATCTTCAACCTATAAATCTGCAAACACACATTCAAGAGGAGAAAAACTTGTAGATTGCTAGTGAATAGGGGTTTACCTTGGTCAAACCACTTTTAGGTAATTAAACCAAATGATGAAATAATTAAATTGAATCATGAACATGAAATAATGAAATGTTGATAGCTTGGAAGTTGTCTTGAAGTATAAATCTACAAACTAACATGCGGTGGTCGTGAAGAATGTAGATCTTCATCTCAAATAGGATTTGAAGCAATGCTTGAAAACAGATCTTCAATGCTACATCAATTATCTTAGCTCAACAACATACATGAATGAATTATGATTTTTTCATGATGATATGATCTTGAATTGTTGTAATAAACCTTAGTAATCTGCCTTTGAATTCCTTTGAAATGTTCTTGTAATGATCTTGTAAACTCAAACTTGCTATAATACATGAATACTTAAAGTTTCTAGGTGAAACAATGTGAATTAACCCAATATTTATACTAAATCTAGTGATTAACCCCGAAATTCAAATAATTCAAGCCGAAACTAGATCTAGGATAAAAAATCATTAGAATCCTACCAAAATTAAATTAAAAGATGGGTGTCCTAATCAAGGAGGACCCATTTTCCACTAAAGACGAATGGGTCTTGACACATGTTTTCAGGACCTTGCTTTAGGGGGTGGAAAAAACATCAAAATCCTACCTCAAATATACATAGAAAGGGGGGTCCTATGTGGAGAGGAGCCATTCACCACTAAACAAAAATGGGTCCCAGCACCATTTTCTAAGACCTTGATTTTTCCAAATTTAATGTTATGCAATTTGAGTATTTAGTGTTGGGATAGATCCTTCGGAAGGTGTCATTAATAAGGATTAAATTTTAATAAAATGGGCTAATTAAGCTCAATTAACCACAATTAATTAATGATACCCTAGATAAGTGTGAAAGTGTACTACGCTACTTTACAACACCATAAACAAGGTTCAAATTAAGTACATTTTGTTAAAAAGGGTCCTAGATTAATGTGAATGTGTACAAAACATTACAACATTAAACCTAGGAATTATTAGGTTAATTAAACATCAATTATTTCCAAATTAAGTAAGAAAAAGGGACACTTTTTCTATTACTACAAAAATAAATCCATGGTTCTTAAAATTTAATCATATATGCACTTGATTCATTCTATTAGAATTTGTCATAATTCAACATTGTATTGCAGAGGTATATGCATAATTTAAATACATTATCATGGGAATCATCATTATATTTGGATATTGCGAAAAATTTAAACACATTCATCTTACTTCCTAAATATTATTATATGGGAAGGGAAATTATCTTACACATATTTGTGGTGTTATTTCATCCCAAGGGGATCAATTTTTTTCATCATTCATGGATCATCTTCCATATCAGTTGTGAAACCTCTAATACTAGTACAATTATCATTTTGAGGGAAGGTTGCATGATTTATCTTCTAATCTCAATTTTGGGAGGACATAATTCTTCACATTGGGTTCTTTCCATCTCACATTTTTAGAGAGGGTCACATAGAACTTCTTTCTTTTCTCTCTTATGGGGAGACAACATTTATTTTCACCTAATGATAGAATTAGTCTTTAGGGGTCATTATGAGTCCTCTTTCAATCTCCTATCTTCTTCACTTGTATATTTTCATTGTATGATTCCACTTTTGGAGAGGAGTTTTATTTTCCACTAGGTTTCCTCCTTTACTCTATTAATGAGAAATTTCTACATGCGTAATTGAAATGGAATAGTACTCAAGACATATAATCTTGCATATATTACTTATAAAATATAAAAAAAATAGAGTTTTGCAAAATGGAAAGGTGGATCCAATGAAGGAAAATAGGTCCTACATCTCTAATTTCATTAGGAAATGAGATCCACACAAATAATTGAATAAAAACCCTTAGGTGAATCAACCATTTGTGAGAATCTTTAGATTTCATTTTGTGTTGAGGATGGAGATCAAGGTCAAAAAACACTTTGGGGAGAAAAAATAAAAAATAGAAAATCAACTCCAAAATGCAATCTATCACTTGGATCTAGTAGATTAAGCATAAAATTGGGAGAAACAACAATTTTATTGGAAAATTTGGGAAACGTAAATATTGTGCACCTATCGCAAAATGCAGTTTTTGCAAGTTTGTGAGGGAAATTTTCCCATGGGAAAATGAGTCTAGGTTCCCAATTGTTGACAATTTTGAACTTAATATTAAAGCCTAAAACCTACACTTCTTCATTGTAACTTTGAAATTTTTCTCCTAGATCTAAACCTATGATAAATCTATGAAACAAAGTTGTTTGATGGTGGATAATGGTTTTCCTCAGTCAAACCCCAAGTTTGATAATTAAACCTTGATGAAATGTATAGAACTGAAACATAAAATATTTGTGAAAGCCCTAACCTTAAGTGTGTCTAAGATTAAGAGAGCTTAAGATTCAAGGAAATCCTATTCAAGTGGGTTAGAATAGTATCCCTAAATGAACATGAACAATGATGAATACCTACTTTGGGAGATATCAAATCACCCTAATAAGTCACAAAATTGAATTATATACCTTCCTTTACGTAGAAAGAAAAATAATAATAAAAGATGAAACTACTTAGGAAACAACTCATTAGGCTTGGTTCAATGCACTGGTGCATCTTCTAAAACCTAGAATCTATCATGATCCTCCATAGGAATCTATCATTAATCTTTGGCAATGCTTGATCTTGTTAACAAACTAAGCTTGAAGGCCTACAAAAATAAATAGAATTCTACTTCAAGACTTCACTTTTTAATGCTTGATTGATTTAACCTTGCTCTTGAATATGGAAATTTGTGATCTCATGTGAATTTCTCTTTCTTGCTAGAGTAAAATGAATATCAAAACTAAGTTTATAAGCTTCCTTTCTAATTTTCCATTTATTAAATCCCAAAATCTGACACTTAGAATTTCAATTTAAGACTTTGAAATGCCACCAAAAATATTTCTTAAGTTGATTTTTAGGAATTTAAAGGGAACCCATTTTCCCATGGGAGAATGGGTCCTGACCTAAAACTTCAAGACCTAATAAATGTCAGGGCATTAATTCAATTAATAGCATTTTTTTCAATGCGGGTTATAGAGTTGGGAAGTAAATGAAATAGGCTTTGGGATATATAATAAAGGGTATTAGGGGCCCATTAATGAGGTTTTAAAATGAATAAATGCATGGTCACTAAAATAGGTCCAAATTAAGTGTGAAATTATACTTTTAGTTAGAAAGGAGTACAATTTTATACACTACATTTAGCCCCCACTTCAGAGGCCATATGACACTATGTGCATATGCAAGATAAAGGAATTCAAATAATAAACGTGATACTCATATGGATTTATTTTTAAATTTAGGGAGAATGAAGCCCCCACTATAGTTATCTACAACTATTAGGAACTACATCCTGCAACACCAATTTGTTAGGTGTTCAAGAATTATCTTATAAACCTCTACAAAGAATCAAATTCGAGGGTAGATGTATGCCCCCCAGATACCACTTGCTTTATGGAGGTGTAATCAAGCTAGCCATGTGACCACATCAAATTTTAATTCTATCATAGGGTATTTTAAGTACAACAACACATAGTGATAGACATTAGGTAAGATCAGGGATGAAATTATGAATACAATGCAATGAATAGTGTCAAAAATAGAGTTCAATAGCCCGCGATATGTTGAGTTGAGTATATATGAATGAAAATTTCACTTTTACTATCATTTTTACTTTTACATTTGTGCAATTTACCTTGGTGTGGAGTGATTGAAGATGTCGAGTAGACGAGTATATAGGCCTCCTAGATTGGAAATTCTTCATGATGAGGTGGCATGAGGCACATTCTGGAATATAATGAGTGGATTCTTCTCTTACCTTTATCTTCACACTTGTATATTTATAGTATTTTTTATGCATTTTTAGAATTTTTAGGACCCTGGAAAAGAAAGTTGCAAAGCATCCTCCTTTTCCAAAAAGGATACATCTTGTTTGCAAAGTGTCCCTTTTGGTTGTAAAGTGTCCCACTTAGTTGAAAAGTGTCCCAATTAGTTAGAAAGTGTCAAAAAATGGCTAAAGTTTCTAGGATTCCCCATCCAAAAATGACCCATATGTCTAGGTTGGTCTCAAAGTGTCCTTGAGCAACTTTAGTGTACTTTTTTAATTATTAATGAATATATTTAGGATTATTTTCCTTATTTTATTATCTAGATTTCTCATAGAGCCTAAAAAAATCTAGGAAGAATTTTTTTTTGTTTTCTCTAAGACCTAATCACATGATTATCCAAGGAGGAGTTTAGCATTCTTTAGAATACCAGACTATTTTGGGTATACCTCATGCTACCCATGAGGTATCATGATGCTATGTTGATTGCCCTGGTAGAGAGATGGGATGCTAACACATGTACCTTTCATCTTCCTCTAGAGGAGATGACCATCACCTGAGAGGACATTCACTACATCCTATGATTTCCTATCTGGGATGAGATTGTTCAATCGGTGGATGAGCTGACACCTCAGGATATGCATGATTATATTTAGTAGTTTCTAGGTTGTCTTATTGGAGAGGTGAGTGTCTGACCCCACGTTGAACTTAGATGGTTACTACATGCATGATCACCATTGTTCAAATCTATTATGATATTTACCACTACACTCACACTAGTTCCTAATGGGTGAGGCATGCACTTAGAAAAAGGACTAGTCCATATCATCTGAGACATGGAGCAACATAGGAATGTTTATGCTGGGGGTCACAATATGTTGGCACATCTATATTATGATCTAGGGTACTTTATCTATCAGGAGCTAGATAGCATAGTGCATTATAAGCTCTTACAAGTTTGGTGCTTTGACATAGGACCATTTATGTTGGGGGTCATAGTATGTTGGCACATCTTTATTATGATCTAGGGTGATTTGTCTATTATGAGTTAGATAGCATAGTGCATTATTTAAGCTCTTATAGGTTTGGTGGTTCGAGCACATCACATGCATGAGGCCTATTGGATATCCGACCATAGTGGTCATAAGCTACCTAGGGGTCTACAACTATTCATTGAAGCGAGCTTGGTAGGAGAATGGTTTATTACACTAGCAGGTCAAATTCAACCACTTGGATGAGGAAGATATATTGTGGAGACCATATCGCATGATACGATAGTGGGAAAATGAGAGAGGTGAGATTGTTAGACTATAATAGGATTGATTTATATTGGGGTGACACGATTACATAGTGAGACCCTTCTATTATGATAATGTTAGGTGTCAATTTGGATAGATTCAGGTGTCATTAAGGGCTCAACCCAAGTTTCTACAATCAACACAAAGTTCCCCTAGACCTTGAGACACATGTCACCTTACCATTGATGATGTTTACTTTAGTGGCTCAGATGATGAGGAAATGACATAACCCCTGTCTCCAATATGATGGTGTAGGCATCATAGTAGCCTATGAGTGGTCTTGGACTAGCACATGACTAGCCCACATATTTCCTATGCATCACCCTGCAGGCCACATAGGACCTCTACCAAGTAGCAGAGATGATAGGGGTGATGAGGAGATTGACGAGAATTCAAATGATGAGGGAACAATGCCTGCTATATTTCTTGATGAGGAGGATGTCTAGGCGATGAGAGATGAACCAGATGAGGTGGATGAGGCCACTATTTCCCCCTAGATGAGAGATGTGCCTCCTACTCGAGTCACTAGAGCACATTTAGTAGTCGCAGCTAGTGTGAGAATTCATGACCATGGGGTGGCCAGTGGTGCCAGACTATCCATGCTTCCTAGGGTATGTGCAGGATCATCATGGAAAAAAAAGGCCCTTAGGTGGCAAAAAATTCAGAAAAATCAGAGTTAGGCAATTTGATGTAAAAATTTGAATAAGTTATCTATATTATTTCAAAAATATGTAAGAACAAAATATATAGAAAATTGAATGTAGTTTCTAAACTACTAGGTTCATTTAAAAAAAAATCTATTTGGTGAAAATTTGAAATTTCAATGCAGTAGTATTTAAATTTCAGGGAAAAAATAAGAAGTAGGTGTCTGTTTGACCACCCTAACCACAATAAAATGATAATATTTTTTTATAATATTTTCGATATAAGTAAAGGACTCATGTCCTAATGTGATGCATATTTTTTTGTAATTTTTTTCCAAGTAAATAATTAATTATAAATTTTTTATTATAAATTTTAAAAAACATAAAAACTTGTGTCTAATCACCTTAACTTGGTCAAAACTTCATGAAATTATTATTTTTAATCCTATAGTATGTGAAGCATAGAATGTGATGCATGTTTCAGATTCAAATAATGTTATACCATTTGAAAGCAATAGATGTTTCTCAATCAGCCTATCAATTAGGACTTTAGTCATGATTCAAATAGAAAATGAATAATAATTATATATTAAATTCAAAGTAAAGAATAATTTATATTCATGGAAATCTGAGAATATCCTTTAAAAACCCTTTTCGTTTCATCAATTTTTGGTAAAAAAAAAAGTTGTCAGCCACATACCCTACACATACCCATCATATCGCCACTTTTTGGCCCATCATGATCTTGCACATACCCCCTACGTAGGAGGGATTCGTTGTTACATAGTTATACCCTGACTAGTAGGATAAAGACCTAGGTGATGGTGTGTTATTTATGCCTTTATTATACTTTTATGCTTATGCCCATGGTTTTTATATATATCATGATGTGTGCTGATATCTTTTATGATTTCCATCACTACTGAATTTGACTCCATTTTCGACAAACATTCGTCAGTCGTTGGACAAACATTTGTCGGACAATCGACAAATTGACGAAAGAATTTTTGTCGCCATTTTTTCATCAAAATTCTGACGATGAATTAAAAATCAAAATAACGGTGTAGATTCATCGGTTATCAGCATCACAAAATGACTCAGATGTTCATCAAAATATCGACAACAACTTCGTGTATCCATCGACAAATTATAACTAAAATGCAATTGCAATGGCTCTTCTGAAGCGTTGAAATAACACAAGAAGTTCATCGCCATTTCGATGAAATGGGAAAGGAGTTATGACAAAGCCTTCATCGCAGCTATAGCAACTTCATTGGACCTTTTTGGTGATTCATCAGTGGCCTTCATCAAAATTGTGATGAAACAATGAAATTTTTTTTTAAAAAAATATTCGTTGAAATGTACCATCGCGGAGAATCTTGGCAATGACCATCAAAGCCAACCCATTGGTGAGAGATCAATCATTGGCACAGGATAGAAAACTCACTCTGATAGTCCATTTCTTGCCGATGACTTCCGTCGGCAAGACAGACCCAATGTCACATCGATCTAACCTCTTCAAGAGTTTTAAATAGACCTACACCATGTCATTGTGGAGACTCTTGGTGATGATCATTGAAGCCAACCCATCGGTGAGAGATCAATCATCAGCATAGGATAAAAAAACTCACTCCAATTGTCCATGTCTTGCCGATGACCTCCGTCGGTAAGACAGATCCAATGTCACACCAATATGACTTCTTCAGGAGTTTTGAACACTGCTGGTTATCAGCAAGACATTTTGAGGGTCTCACCAATTAAACAAGTGTCTAAGAGCAAGTAAACAAATGGAACCTATTAATTTTCTTATTTTTGGGTTCTTTAAATCATAGAATAGATACCATCTTCTTGTGTATAATGTACTTATATTCATATTTGAATTCGAGACCAATTGTCATTGCACATTCCATTTTACTTGCACAAAGTATTCTATAAGCAATATATTGATAATGCCAAATGATTTATGGTGTTGTACAACTCTACCTATCATCACAGTTCTGCTATTCCCCCCTAGAGAATCCTACAAAGAAAATTTTACAATACCAAGTCAAATAATATGAAAAAGACTTACTTCCATACAAATTAAATGATTATTCTCAGAATGGAAATTGTCTAATCACAACAACAATTCCATGAAAGGTTATACATGCTTCATAAGAGATGATTGATCATACATATAGACTGCAAGATGCATAGAAACAACATTACACTTGAGAACAACCAAGGGCTAACAAGGAAAGGAGTTAAAAAATGCCTAGATTGAAGAGAAAATGTGTATGGAAAATGTTGAGCAGTGTCAAGAGAATAGAGCTTGTAGAACATATTATTCACCTAATAAAGCTCTTGAAAAAATTAAAAAAAATTAAAATACTAACACATACATGAGACATGTAATGAACTTCCAATATCTTCTATCTTTTTCATTAATGCAGAGGTAGGTAAAGGAGAAATAATTATATATGTAACACTATTCATAGTCCAGTAAATTATGTTCGTAATTTGTGTTCAATGGACCTCAGTTTTATCATTATACTACCCATCTAATACCATATTTTAATCCATAGTTCAAATATCTCAGATCTAAAGAAGCACCTTCAATTAATCATTTAAAGTACCATAAAATAAGGTAATACTTTTACTTGAGAAAGATTGGGTACACTTGTAGGATTAAAGTTCTCGAAATCATTAGGATTTATTGGCACACAAACACAACCTGCAACATATGAAGTAATGGATGACTAAAATTTAGAGAAATGGTCCTTAATATGTGACTGGTTTGCAAATTGATTGGTATAAAATAAGGTTACAAACAGATCTACATAAAAAATTATGAGGACAATCTACTGTAATCATCAAAATAGATGAAAAGTGCAAAGGAAAGAGCTGAGCTACATCTCTAGAGCCTAAAAAAAAACATGCAAGAAACATAAAAAAAGGAACAAACCAATTTTTGGATGAATACAAAATGGATCCTTCAGCAAATGATTCATATGCTTTCACACCTAATAGGACATTAAGAAGATTTTAGTCTTCCTCTGTGAAATTAACTACTTACAGAAAAAACCCAGAAACCAATATTATATACCTCCATGTCTAGCCAAGGGTAGGTATAAGAAAACAAAATTTACTCAATGCAATGCCAAAAAATATCAATGTGTGTGTAGGTTTGTATTACTCAAAATATCATTTCACTACCTAAGGAAAAATACCAAAGTGATGTTTTAAATTTTAGTCTTGACATAGGCTCCCTTATTGCTACACATGCATATACAAGCATTATTCGAGCTCTAAACTATCAAATATTAAGGATTTAATTAGCTATAAGATGGAAAGTTGTTTAGACATAATCCATCATCTTTTACATATATTTATTCACTCCTAGTGCTTCAAATGAATTTGTGTAAATGAGATAGAAATGTGAATCTTTTATGACAAAGAAAAATCTTAAAAGGAGGGGGGAGATAGAAAAGGGTAGGGGGCAAGAGATTTCTTGAATGTATAGAAAATTATAACATTTTGATCATTATAACAATGAAATGAATCTTAAGTTTGAAGCATTAATATCATTTAGAACATTTATGATCAAGAATGAATGTAAGTACAGGAATTTTTGCATACCTGCAAATGGTACAAAATTTCATGGTTAAGTGGAAGCCTCCCATCAACAACAAGATCCAAATATCCATGTATCTATCTCAATCGATCCTGTAAACCCTTCAGAGCTATCAATTTTTCCACTAACCTGTTATGCACAAAAGTCAAAGTTTAGAGTTATGTCGCCACTAAAAACAAAAGAAATAGATCTTTGAAACCAAATCCACACACAACATAATGTGGTATTCATACAAAGCCATACAAACAAACTAAACTCAGAACATTGGAATGGAAAAAACTTCAAATTATGATGTAGAGCATGGATTCAGGGTATAAAGAATCATTTTTCTACCACCATAGTGAAAATTTATCACTTTCTTTCATCTTTGCATATTGGTTTGATGCTTCAAACGATGCATTTCTTATATTGAAAAGTGCATTACCTTATTGAGCTTCTCTTTGTTTCAAGAATAGTTTAATATTCTCTACTTAATAGTGCCAACCACGTGACGGTGGAAGCTCATTTGGCCCCTCCCCCCCCCTCACATCACTCTTAATTCCCCATACCCAATCATATAACATTAATCATTCATTCATCCATTAATAACATATAACATTCATTCATTCATACATTAATAAAATATAACATTCATTAATTAAAATAGTCACATTCATTCATTAACATATAATATGCATTCTTTCAGTTTTTACATATTATAAAAAATATGGTTGTCATGATATGATTACAATCACTTTTTTTTTTGTTTCTTTTTAAAGCTAAAAAAGTATGAAGTGGAGTATCTTTCTCTAAATCATTTGTCCCCCCTTTAGTTGTTCTTCCCATTGGTCATGATCAATCTTAATGTACGCCTACTCGTCTTCTCACGAGGTGGATGCCGCTGCAAGGGGGGGTCTGCTGCAATAACAAATAAATGATAAACTGATATGTTTTATTATTATTGTTACAAGTATTTCATTAATTAAAAGAACATTAGAGTGGTTCTCTTTACTTGATGGGTCCATATCATGTTCCTGATCTTCTCTAGCCTGATCATGCTCAACACGTTGGTCACGCTCTACATGATCTAAAGTTGAAACATGAAAGGTTACATTAATTAATATACCAATTGCAATTAAATATGTTTAAAAGAACTTTAGAGTAGTCCTCTTTACCTGATGGGGCCACATCATGTTCCTAATCTTCTCTAGCCTGATCATGCTCAACATGTTGATCACGCTCTACATGCTCTAAAGTACAGGGATGCACACCATGACCTTCATTTGCATGTTGTGCTCCACCCTCACCAGGCTGCATTCCAATGCCATGTGCAGTATTATCATTGCTTGAATGTTTAAAACAATTACTTTATGGTGGAAATTAATATTGAATAGATTGCACAAGTATTCAATTTTAATTAAACTTTATTGAGTTTATTTACCTCCGTGCCAGATGCAGTGGAAGATTGTGTTTGCCTAGTTAAGACTCTTAGGTGTTTAGCCATGACTCCATAGCCTTGCTAGAAGGAAATATTCAGGTCCTCTTCTATGGGAACTCTGTTGAATTCAGAGCCCTACATTTTTGCATAAGATCATGAATTTTTCTTCTATGGTGTGATAAAACCAAAATTGTTTTCAATTTATTATTTGGATACAATATTTCATTTATTGATACTTACAATTCATGTGGCTAATTTCATATAACCACCAGAGCCAAGTTTGTGTTGCCCGTGTTTTTCTAGTCTTTCCTTTGTTTCCTTCGATGTGTCAGGAAGCCTATGAAAAGTTTGAAATACGTTAGATTATGTAAAAAGAAAGAGTAATCAATATATAATTACATTGTTGATAGTATCACATACCTTCATTGGCTCGATGGTGTCTTTCCTTTTTTCTTTTCAGCCTTCTCCTTTCCATCTGACACGAGGTCCTTCCACTCCCTCTCCAGAATCATGGGGGGATGATCGTACTTTTTGTTCTTCTCTAAATGTGACCTATATTGGTCCCACACATACTTTAGATAGGTACCAGCTTTCTTAAGGACCTTGGTTCAGTTGAATGTTTTATCACCGAAGAGCACAACTAAATGGTTAATGAGCTCATCTTTTAAATCTTGATTTTGGGCATTCCACCATGTACATATGGTGGGCCCGAAGAGCTCCAATGTAATATCACTTAGATGTTTATAAAAAACATCATTTCTTGCAAAATGATCATGGGATCAATAGTCTAAAAAGAGTGATCAATAAGTAAATTTCAATTGTCCAGATTATATATAATAATAATTAAAACATTTTAAAGTACCTGGGACCTTCTCTATCTTTATGGGAACGAAATCCTCGGTCACCACAAATGTGACCGGAAATGTTCCCAAACTAGTAATATGAGAAAATCCAAGAAATGCTACTAAAATATCACCAGTACTAGTGGCCTCTGCATCCCCAGGTACATGTCCTGATGCATGTTCTGGCATGTGTTCGCTGCCAGAGGGTGCACTAACGGATGCCTACATGGTATGTGTTGCCGAAATTTCAGACGACAATATAGGCATGAATGAGGGGTTCAGATGATGTGATGTATGCGTAAGAAGATCAAGATGGATAGTTGTACCAACCCCTACTCCTCGGGAAGCACTTGTAGTACCGTGATCATGGCTAGGAGCATCATGAGGACGGAAAAAATCCTGTAAAAACAACACATATTTTAGTTTATGAAATAAAAGAGTACAAAATATAAAACCATGAATGAACTTATGCTATAATTAAAGACCTCACGATAGCGTACTTGCAAGTTTTGTGATCTCTTAGTCAATATTTTAACCCTCTCTCTTATCTCATCTGTTTGAGGCACTATGAATAACAACTTAAGGATTTATTCATTGCATTTTTTTGGGGTCTTCCTTATCATATCGAGAGGGTTTTTTAAATAAGCGATGTCATCATCACATAATATTGACTGCACCTCCCTATGGATGCTCTCATTTACTACTAGTGCCTTTCGCCGATCAATCAACTAAAACAAGAATATTAAAAACATTATCAAAATTAACCCAATAAACTTATGAAAAAAACATAATAATAAAACATTTTGCTCGTATCTAATTTGTACAATTACAATGACGTAAACCTATCGGGTAGAAGCACCTGAAGATACATCGTGATCTATGCTCTAGGCTGGAGCCTTCTCTGTACAATCAATGTCCCGCTGTGACGAAAATTAAATATAAAAAAACATTACCGAAATGAAACCAATAGACTTACGAAAAAAAACATAAGAATAAAATGGTATATTGGATTCATTAATTGGAGGTTGGGTAAAATGGTACATAGTATGCACCACCCCCATAGTAACTATGTTTGTAACTAAGCGATTCAAGTTGTAATCGATTATCAACTCTTCCCCTACAGTTATTGATTTTATCACACATATGAATAAACAGTTTCCCTCGTGCACCTAGAATATGCAATTGGGTTGCTTATTTGTTGACCCAGGTCGTGTACTATTTATAAACCCTTCAATATTCCCTGATGCTTTTCGCCTTCCGTCAATGTACATAGTCACTCCTTTATTCTGATCCTTATCTTTAAGTTGTATATAATTTGCTGGCAGTGCATACCTACACATACTTCATGTATATCGAACCAGTTGCATCCAATCTTTGTAACTGTAATATGGTCCAACATACTCCATCAATTTAGTAACTTTTTCATAATAGACCTTTATGTTGTCCATGCAAAATAGGCCCAAACCATGGGTTACCTTAGAATATTGGTTTACACTTTCTAAGAGGAAGGAAATTTTGGATTTTTTCCATTCACCATACTGAATGGGTTCGGCTGAACCCATGGTTTGGCTGAACCAATGAAAGCCCAAATAAAAAAACATATTCAATTGGGTTCGGTCGAACATGGGTTCAACCGAACCCCTTCAATATGACAAAAACAAAAAATTGTTTCATTTTAACTGTCACTTTTACTTTGTTCTTTTACTAGTCATTGTCCCTGGTGCGTGCGGCGAACAGAGTTTGTGACGGTGACCAAACAAGGTTTCTCTCTCCAGCGAAAGAAAATTTCCATCTGTCTCTTCAAAGTTCATCATTCCAGTTTGCATATCGAGCACTATTGAGCACTAGGTATTTAAAATTTGAGTTTTTTAGAGTTCAAAATGCATCTATTTGTTTAATTTTGAAACCCTAAATGCAATTTTTTTAAAATTTGCTGAATTCAAATTGCACTTGTTTGAAAGTTTTTAAAGCATTTTCAATATAGTATTTTGCTTCCCCATTTTGCATATATTTTTGTCTTGTTAAACACCTTTCATGAGAAAAATGAATATCAAAACTATCAACTATCTGTTAGGGGATGAGAGGTCTATAATTTCAATGCATCTACACCTTTTCAATGCATCTACAACATTATTTCAAGTGTCAAATGCTCCAACATCACCTCCCCATCATCCACCATTTTGTACTGGACACCTTAACTATCATCCAACTAATAACACAACAAATAAACTAAACACATATGTCACAAAATAATTTTAAAACTACAAATTTAGGGTCAAACTTGTAGATGAAAATGTAAATTCCATACATGTAGGAGTGAACCATGAAAGTCATATCTTGGTTTGTTAAGGTGTCATGATATTAAATCTTATAAAAAATCAATAATCATATCATTGATTATGTACATTACAATAAAATATCTCCATATAACAAATGAAGCTAAAAACCCTAACCCTCTTTGTCAATTCTATAGTGTGCTTGTCTATTATTTTTAAATTCAATTGTATGTTCGAAGGTAATTTTTGTATTTACTTATTGTATTTATTTATCCTAGCTAATTAGAAAAGAAAACTCTAAAGAAATTATTTTCTTTTCATTTTGGCAAAGCCATTTAATTTGGTATGTCCTACGATTTGGCCATAAAGGTTTTCTTGAATCTTATTTAGTTTTTAGATTTAAGTGCTTTCTCATTGTCTAATTTCTTAATCAAATCTAAACATTGTTTGATCCTTATTTCCTTCTAATACCAAAATCATCCTCTTTTCCTAGTAAGAAGTCATAGTTCAATCCCACCATGGTTGTGAATCAAGCTAAAATTGGTATGATTGGGAATATGCATGATACTAAATTTATCATAATGGAGAAGAATCATTTGACCATGAGGCCCTTGTTGAGAAAATGGTAATCAAGATATAGCTTTGATGCACACAACCTTTCTTTGGATCTTGCAAATTTGGCTAGTAATATTAATCCTAGTACAATGATTGATCTCCTTCATATGCTATGTTGATTAATAAGCCATGTGGAAAGAAAGTACTTAAAGTTAAATAGGTAAAAGTATAAGCTCAACAATCCCTTTGAGTGATGTGCCATTTTCCCTCCATCCCAAGCTTCTTCTTTATGTATTCCTCATTATTGTTTTACTCCTATCTATCTTATAATGCAATTTATTTCTCCTTCCACCAAATGTCCCCAAATTTATCCTCTCCTTTTTCCTAGATCTCATCTCATGCTTACTTATTATGATGCACATAGTTCTCTTGTCTCCACATTAGTTCTCATTAGTTTTGTTTACACTTCCCATGTTCCCCTCACTATGATATTCCTACGCAAGTCTTTGTCACTCCACACTCATTTATTATGTCACGACAAATTTATACACCACCTTCCATTTCTCATCTTGCCACTTTCATTCATGTCCTTAATCCTAGTGTGCCTCTATCTACCCTTGACATTAATGTTTAAAGTCTTGTTGAGATGAAAAGTAATGTTGATTCCTTACCTAATGGAAACAAAAAAAGACATACATATAAAAATCAAACACAATTCAATTTCTATTGAAAATTTTACATATCCATTTTTTGTTGGATTTTTGGATCCTAGATTTGAGATGCACAATGTTAAAGGAGATCCCATGACACATTCAAGGTTCTTTAGTGCTACATATTTGGATTTTGTGTATGATGATAAGTTATTGGCTAAGTTCTTCCCATGAAATTTAAAATATTATGCTATTAAATGATTGTATTATCTTCCATTTGGGTCTATTTTTTAATATTGAAATTGGTCAATGCAAATATTGGGAATGTTGGATTGAAGTTTATTATTTTAGATTTTTTGACTATAAACAAGGATCTACAAAGTATATACATTCTTAACATTTGCATGTGCAAGTGAGATGAATGTTAAGAACTAAAGTTGTTAGAGGCTACCACACTTAATTATGGATCTTCTAATGCTTCATCTACATCATCCTACCCTTGTAAATTTGAAAAGAAAAATTATTTCCAAAAGGATAGTAAAAAATAATGGAAATGACCATTGTACAAACTATACATTATAAATGTTTCTAATATTATGACTCTAAAGCCTCCAACTTTTTCCTTTGTAAAATGTGCTTCAAAATTTACTTAGTGCAAACATGATTACACTTCCTCTTATTAGGCCATTAGATAAATCTAAGGTTATTCCCAAAAGATATAATGAGAAATAATTTTGTTATTAAATTGTAGAGTTAATTGTAATTATACTCAACATTTTATGGGATTAAGGAATAATTGATTAAGGATTTCATTGATAAAAAAAAATTAGGTTGAGGGGGTTAATATTTGGGTCAATCCTTCAATTGTTCCTCCTAATGAAAATTTAAATATTTTACACTAAATAAATCTAATAAAATGGTTTTATATGAGGGTCATGAGATTGAGGTACATATACATGTTGACAAGCTTGAAATCATTGATTCACCTACATGTGAGGAATGATTTGTTGGTATTAATAAAAATTATAAGGGTACTTATTCTTCTTCTTATGTACTAGTGATTGAATTTTATAGAAATTTCTATGGACTAACCAGTATTCAAACTTATGACCTCCCATTTGGTGTTAGGATGCTCTACTATTGAGCTAATGGCTCACATTGTGATGAGTCCTTTTATGGCTTAGGTGTGTATCATTTCTCCAACACACTCCCTTGAGCCACAACATAGGTGTCAAATGCACCTAGCTTGGCTCTAATACCATGTTGAAATTTCCATGAACTAGTTAGGATGCAAATCTCCACCACTAAGCTACCCACCCACTTTATGACAAATCAATTTATGGTTTAGGTATGCTAATTTTTTTGACACCTTTTTCACATTGTGAGATATTACCAAATAATTATAATGGTCCTTTGGTTTTGTGTGGATCATGAACCATGTAAGGGTGTGTTTATTGATCTTACTCACCAATAAAATGTATGCATTGAATAATTTTTGTTTTATCATCATTTTATAAACAAGCATATGCATATTTGAGGGTTTATTTAAAATTGACTAATGATATGTTGATTGAAACTATAGGATACATTATTTTACCTTAATTTTTTGGTCTAAAATATGAGGGAAGTTCTTATTCTATGTCATATTATTTATTCTTTAGATGTATCTCATATTTTACTTGGGTATCCATGGATAAAGCAATATCAAGCAACATCATCTATGTCATGCCATCAAGGTATCAAATATGTTCACACTAGTAAAGAGGTTACAATTGCAAGAGATCCATATATGCCTTTATTTTAGATTAAGTCATTTAACCTTAAATAATTTTAAGAACATACCTAAGGATCCTCTATATAAGTGCAAGGATTCTTTGACTAATTTGTAAAAATTTCAAAAGGAATAACAATGGTGGGAAAATCAAGACAAGATGCAACAATTTAGAATTCCTAAAGGGTTTACAATTATTAGAGCCAAAGTAGGTTATATGTAGGTTTTATATTATAAAATGATTCAAGAATCTATAAGGCCAAAAGAACCATAAGCATTGCAAACTTTAGTTCAGAAGCATAAGGGATTGGATATTTTCATTCCTAAACATGGTTTTCATAAAAAAAATTACTCATGTAGCAAGGAAGGATGAGGATTACAAATGATAAATCTATATTTTCTTCATCTTAAAAGGGTCTTCAAACTACTTGGGTATCAAAGAATGATTTACATAATAAAAAGTTGAAAATCTACAAGTAGAAATACCAAGTTACAAAAACAAGAATAATCGTTATGGTAATAGAAAGAGAAAATGCTTCCTCTTAAAAAACATGTTTATTAAGAGTTCTAATTTACATAGTGTTGAGGAGCACATAATATAATAAACATGATTCAAGTACCAAAACATTAAGTATGATGATTGGGATGAGAGGATCAACTTGGGGAGGATTATTATAACATCATTAGTTGGAACTTTTTAATTTTATCTCTTTGTGTTGGTGTTGTTTTTAATGTTCTTAATTAGAGTGCAGATGATGTTAATATACATTTAATGATGCATTTTGAAATTTATTTAGTAAAGGTCTCATTTTGTACATCTTTAGTAATTGTATAAAAATTTGGAATATTTTGGTTAATACATGTTATTGGAAAACCATTCATTGAAATTTTTTGAAGCCCACAACCAAATGGTTTGTGATGACCTCTTTCCTTCAGGAATTACTATTATGCTCATCAATTTCAAACCATTTTTGGGTTCTTGAATGTTTTTAAATTTTAACAAACTCATTACAAAAAGATGGATTTCTTTTTCTTTTTCTTTTTCACATTTAGGTTCTCTCTTCTTATGTAATTTGGAGACACGTTGAGTTTCATTGGTTCATGTGAGATATTTATAACAAGTATGCAATGAAGTCAAACTTTATTAGATTTGATTCAAGTAATATGACATATTTATTTTGCTTTCCAATCTATAAATTTTTGATGTTCTTGGCTATATAATTGAAGTTCATTTATGTTAACAACTATTAGATTAAATATTTTTATCCCCAATTATTTTCAAATGATTTTATACTTTAATCTTTGTATTCTTATTCTTTCTTTCATCGTTTCATTTAAAATTTGAACCATTTAAGGATGATATGTTATAGATTATAGTTGTCTTCCAATTCTTTTTAAATCAAGTTAATAGTATGAAAATATTATTGATGAGTAGATGAATTATTACAAGTTCTATTTTAGATTTGTATTCTCTTTATCTAGATATATTATTTACCAAAGTCTCATTGTTTTTTTAGGTGTACTATATATATATAACATGGAAAATGTAGATCATGTTCCACCTATGCCAGATTCTTTGTTTGCAAATACAAGTAATGAGATAAAAAAATTTGAGAGATTCATTAGCACAGGGTGCAAACCTGGGGATATATAGTGAACCATACATGTTAATATTGCGTAGTCTAGAAAAACTAAAAGATGAACTTGAGAGGACTAGTGCATATTCCCCAGACAGAGTGACTGCTATTCTTTCCCGCATGCGGGAAGAAGTACATGGTGATGTTTCCCTTAAACAAATACAAGATAGTGTCACCAAAGAAATGATAAAAACCACTTGTTTTCCATTTTATCAAAATGTGTGTAAGGTTATGGGATACTAGGTCACTAGATGTGTCGATCATGCTATGGCCTCATTGATCTACCCATGATTTCTCGCAGCACATGGTCTATACCCAAAAAATGACCAGATTCCATTGTATTTTGTTCAACAGTTGTATGCTGAGGTCCATTTGGGCCTCAAAGTTAACTACTTGGACCTTCCACCATATGTTAGTCAGGGGCGTGGTAGGATTGCTAATAGGCCCACCTATCATTGAGCAGATAGACCACCCCCAATGTTTAGGGTATTGGTTGGTGACAGGTCTCCTGCTCTCACCCTAGCTCTAGCCCCCATAGCAGATGAGGTTGTTGTTGCTTCCCAAAAGGAAGCAATTGACACTGTAGGTGACATTGCGACTGCCACCACTAGGATATCTGATGATCGTGTAGGTTAGTATTTGATATCTAGACATTCTTGATCCACACCATTTTCAGCACAGTGGACCACCATGGATCCTTTTACAGTGGTCGACATCCCTACTCCTACACAGCTTGATGCACTTACAGGAGATATGTCACGCATGACTCTACATTGTTTGGCTGAGGACTTGTTGGAGGCATATGCCCACATTGCATCAGACAATGGGATCGGTATAAAGCATGTTAGAGATCATTTGAGACATAGAGGTCATTCAGTTACAGGATCCCATCACTCTCAGCCAAGCACTAGTGCGCATCAAAATCCACCTACAGTTCATACGGTAGTTGCATAGACTATGGGTTTTACTGATATGTTGATTAGTTTTGGTTCATCATCATCGATACCATCTCACCTTCATAGTCCTCTACATTCATCATTTCTAGCACGACATGGGATAGATCAGATGGATGTAGATGTTGATTCGTCGCTTGATCGTTTGGTGGATATGGTGGAGGTGAATGTTTCAGAGGACTTAGGTCATCCGATATTAGATGATGTGCATGTATGTGTGCATGTGCATGTTTCAATTCTTTTTTCATTATTTTTTTAATTTCTTTTTAACTAGATATTCATGTAAGTTGATATATATGTGTATATATATTGTTACAGGTGGAAATACCTCATATCACTCCTAGCCTTTGTCCAGATCGTGTGCATGATCGATGTGACTCTATGGATGAATCTGCTATCAGTGGACATGTGAGTTTTCATAAAATATATATTTATGTTTGCATAGATAAATACAAGTTCTAGATTGATATTTAAAACTACAAGTTCATTTAAAAATAACTTTCATAAAATTTATTTAATAAAAATTATATGTATTTAACACATCTTGTACACAATTTTATTTTCAGGGCTCAACACATCCATCAGAGCAGGACCATTCTCATTCAGATGGCCATTCGTCTAGGAGTAGACATTCATATTAGGCCATGCATTATAGATTTATGATCTTTACCACATGATGTGTATTTGATTATATGATGATATTTAAAATCTAGTATTTGATATTTGATGATCTCTAACTTACACTTGCTTATATGATATACATACATTTGCTTATTTTTTGATCTTTAGTATTCGAAATTTGATGATCTTAAATTTACATTTTGCTTTTATGATATATGTACATATATTTTCTTATATGATATATACATACATTTGCCTCTTTTCTTATAATATGTGTTATGTTTATATGTATTGAATCCCTTTACATATATGTACATGTGTTTGCTTATGGTTTAAACATGTTTACACATAATATATGTATGCATTTGCTTTAAATATTCAATATACATACATGTTTCTTATTTTATGATCTCTTACAACTTACATTTCCTTATATTCAATATACATTTGATCTCTAGTAGAATTTTAGGGAAATCAATGCCATTTTATAATTAAGTTCATTCATGTTGATCATAATAAATATTTTTTAAAAAATGACTTAAGAAACATGAACCAGTTGAAACGATATAATCTTTTTGACAAGTAACTTGAAATTAAATTCAAATATAATTTTAAGAAAATTCAATTCAAATTATATCGAGCTATTATACGTTTTTACAAGTAACTTGAAATTCAATTCAAATATTTAATTAAGAAAATTTAATTCAAATTATACCTCTATTATACATTTTCTAACAACTGAAATTCATTTCAAATATAATTAAGAAAATTCAATTCAAATTATACCTCTAATATTTATACATTTTTTGACACTTTTACCAAAATTCTAAAATTACTAGATATGTTGTGCATACCTATGAATTAAATAACAAACTCCACAATGAAATAACTTGTTTGTTTACTACTTGATTCATTTAAACTAGGATCTAGTTATTCCATGTACACTTGAATAATTTTGATTCACTTGGAGCGCCAGATTTTGGAGAAGTTTTTGTACATTTATCAAGGAGGCAAATATTGGAGCTCGACAACTTTTCATTTTTATCAATCAAGGAAAAAATTGGAGGATAATTTAACTAAGTTGGTAGAGGACTTGTTTAGAGTCATCTTTAAGTTGAAGAAGAAAATGGGACAACAAAGAAAAATAAAAAATGCATCTCAATGAAAATTCTTAAAAGAAGAAGAACAAAAGAGGCATGATCAAAACTTGGAAAATTATCATAGAAAGAAACAAGGTACATGCTTGTGTCTTCTCTCTCTCACTCTCAAGTGTGTTACTTTGAAGGTTTCTAACTATCATTGCACTTGAATGACTATAAATACTTTTAAATATCCTCAAGTCATCTTGGTCATGCAAGTTGCAATGTTTATATGATCCTTGACTCCAATTCCTTAAGCCAATTCTTTTTTTTTCAATATTAACACTGTTTTGTGTCTTTCATATTTTATTTTCATCACTTCAATGTTCTCAAATTATTTTTATGTTTTATGCTCTAGGGATTCCTCAAATTGGAGTCGAGCCAAATCTAGATATTGGATCAAACGAATCCGTTGAAGAACACATGGACCTTGAAGTTAGGGAGGAGACCCAAGTTCAAACATTGCTTGTTGGAGAGGGGTCAAGATCACTTCCTTCTACTAGTATGGATGAGCATATAAAAATAGCACAAACTTCTCTCACTTATAGCTCATCATGTTTTATCAATTTGTTTGCTTGTATACATAAACTTCACTTATATATTTAACATCATCTCTCACTTTTGTTTGCAAAATATGTTGTGACACATGTGTAGGAAGGGCTCAACAAGCAAGAAGTTTCCATGCTCAAGTCGAGCCAAATCTAGACATTGGATCAAATGAATCCACTCAAGAATGCATGGTCCTTGAAGATAGGGAGGAGGCACAAGTTCAAACAATGCATGTTGGAAAGGGGTCGGGATCACTTCCTCCTACTAGTATGGATGAGCATATAAAACTAGTTGAGAAGGTGGGGAAACAAATTTCTCATAGAAATTTAAGATCATTTACTTAAATGGATATGGAAACTCAAATATTATGCCAACCAGCCTTATAATAAGAGAAAGAGGTCAATGACTAAATCTGTAAATGGAATGATCAATCATCATTTCAATCATCTTGAAACACTTGAAAAACCCAATTGTTATCATGTTTACTTCTTTGTAATGAGCTGAAAGATTCATTACAATTGGTGGTTGTACATTCGGCATCAAATAAGAAGAAACACATGGCATTACAAAAATATGTTGTTCAAAATGTTAAAAGGGTTTAGATTCCATTGGGAAAGGATCTCGAACTATGGACAAGACCACTACAAGAAGGGTGATGTGTTGACATCTATTGTACATCAAGATATAGCAAGAAAAGAAAAATGTTGCACTTTCAACTGGGAAGTGGTTATAGTAGAACCACATTGATAAAATATGAGAAAAAGAGAAAGTTTTTGGATGAGAGTTAAGGAAATTGGGAAATTATGTGTAGAGCTCCACGTTCTGACAGGATTGAAGATGTTGTTAGGAACTTGGTCTCAGGTTTTTGGCATGATCAGACTCGTCCATCATCAAATACTAGAGATGTTATGAGATATAGGATTGGACCTAGTATTTATGAAAATCATATCAAACATTGGCTAGACATAACACAATTTGAGATGTATATGAACTTTTTTAATGCATATCCTCATATAAAGATTGGGAAAACAATGTTTCAAAAGTTAAAGCCATATTATGTGAAGATAAACAAGTTTTTTGAAACTTGTTGTTGTCATTATCACATTGAATTTGATCTCTACTATCAAGTGTTTGAAGATAGAGAGAAGAAAGATGTGGGTTTCAAAATGCCTCCTAAACAGGCAAGTTGTTCATAAAGTCTATATTATGTGATCATGAAAATGGACCTCAAATACATTGCATAAAAAGAATTTGTGAGACATGTGGAAATTTGGCTAAATTTCCTTCAAGAATGAGGATCTTACGACCTAACAAAGACAGTAAATTACAAGAGGTAAGTACTATTTTTAGAGAGTTCATTTGTTTCAATTTCTCATAGATTGTTATTTGGATTCTCTTTGATGTAATGTTTCATTGATGAAGTGTGGTTTATTAGTTATTCACATATTTTACTGACACAGGTACAAGTATGTAAAGTTGCAAACAAATTTTGGGAAAGAATCCACAAGGTTGAACTATGTAGAAGAAGAGATTCCCATTGGAAAAATTTATGGAAGATTTTCGAAAATTGATACGACCATACATACATCATTCATTTTTTGCTAAGTGGCAAGCACAACAATTCCAAACATTGAAAGATACTTTCCCACATGGAATAGTTCTATTAGTAGTTGACTTTGCAGAAAATTACTCCTTTGTACATCAAAAGGAGATTCAATCAGAGTATTACTTTTCAAAGCAGATCACTATTATGGTTCATGTGTGTTATCGACATGCACAATCAGAATTGTATGGTGTTGAGAGTACAGATGAAGAACGAGTCATTAAAAAGAATATCGCTTTTATATTAGTGATGATAAAGAGCATGACACACTTTTTCCAACATTGCTTACAATATTTTTGAGAATTTAAGAAGTAGGGTGTCAAATGGAAAATCATTTTGTATGGTCGTGATGGATGTATGACAATTCAAATCTTCACAGCCTATCTTCTATACTAATTTTGTAGATATCATAAAATCTACCAAATACCACATGTTTGAGTTTTTTAGAGGGTATGGAAAGGTGAGCATGATGGAGTAGGAGCTTGCATCAAACGAAGCTAAGAAAGCATCAAATGATTTATCTAGAAGATCGTCTAGACAATGCACATGATGTTGTTGAATGGTGCAAGAAACACTTTGCATCAAATGTGGTTGGCACATCTTCAAGAACAAACCGACACATTCCACATAGAGTGTTTTGGGAGATATTGGGTATGTATAAATTGCATTAAATCAAAAATTTGAATCTATTTAAATTTAATATATATATATATATATATACATATTTGTTCACATAAGTTTTTGTTGTACATATGTATCTAGGCGTGGATAGAAGATCGATGCATGGATGCAAGAGGGTAGAAAAAACAAGATCTTTGCATTGTGTTAGGAGTTCAGATAGTCGCCATGGATGGATATTAGACACAAGGGATTACTCTTGTTTTTGCACTAAGGGCATTGAGGGAAACTCTGATTATGCAGGCAACAATCAAGAACTTGGATATGTTGGTAAATGGGATACAGTGCCACTACTTGTTTCAGAAACATATGATGAAGATGAGGAAGAAATATTTCAAGACATTCCTTTGATTTCAATTGATTATGACCATATTTCAGGATTGGTTAGAAAAGGTACACGTGTAAGTTTTCAATAATTTAAATTTTATTATATATATCTAGTTAGTGAACTTTAGAGACATTTCTATTTTTTAAAGATTTTTTTTTTGTGTAAATTTGGTGTAGAGGAGATGTTTTTGCAGTCATAGCAGAGCCTGAAAACATCGAGGGTGTTAGCTATTATTTATTGCGTTGCACAAAAGAGAGGAATAAGCTAAAAAAACCTAAAACAAGTGATGGAATGTTATTTCCCACAGGTGATTTTGAATTTAAAATTTTATATACACTGTATTCACATGTGCACATTACGTTATAAACATTAAATATATATTGTACAAACCTTGTGCACGAAAATATTGCACACACGTTCATATGTCTTACCTTAGGTTCATGTTTACCATGCAGGTTCTATTGTAGTACAAGGGACATATCTAAAACAAGTCAAATTTGTTTAGCATGGAATTCATTTTGTTGACTATCAACTTGATAACAAGGTATATCAATATAGTCACTTAATAATTGCTGCCACTCTCCATCTCCATGCAGTTCCACATGCACGTGGCCGAAGAAAATGGAGACTAGATAGTGATGATCATCAAAAAATTCTACATGTTATTGAAGAGCGGGCTAAACCAGAATCTTTTACTTAGATTATATCCATGGTTTTCAAGTTCACTTGTAACCCTATACATGCTCAAATGAGAACTTATAGCAACTTGTACATAGTTGTAAATCATTTGTGTAAATTACAATTATATGTACATATTTGTTCTATGGAAAATTCTTAAGTTCAAGAGTGTTTGATAGCATCATCTCTCACTTTTTTTGGTTGCATGTAAACCCATATAATTATATACTTTCAATCCTTATTTGAAACGTAGTCATTTTTTTTTAAAATCATTTTACCTAAATTACAATTATATAAAACTTATATTTGTTTCATGAAATTCTTAAGTTCAAGAATTATATACACTTATATACAACTTATATAATTTGTTCCATCGAATTGTTCCATGGGAAACTATGTAAATTTTAAAATTAAGTATTATATAATTATAAAATTATTGTACACATTAATAAAAAAAAAATGAATGCAACATAAGATCTCTCTCCCTCTCTCTCTGAAGTCTCTCCCTCCTAACCCCTCTCCCTCTCTCCCCTCTACTCTTAACACTTAAACCCTACCCTTTATCTCTCTCCCACTCCCCCCCTC
>VDFB02105785.1:505158723-505498249 GCA_007258455.2 Sequoia sempervirens | reverse complement strand
TAGGAGGGAGATTCTTGAGAGAGAGATAGGGTAGAGGGTAGAGGGTAGAGGGTTTAAGGGTTAAGAGTTTAGGGTTTAGGGTTATGGGTAGAGGGGAGAGAGATAAAGGGATTCAGCGAGAGAGGAAGGGAGTGGGAGACAGATAGAGGGTTAAGGGTTAAGGGTAGTGTTGGTTGTTTTTACTATAACCAGGTTGGTCTTCTAACCTACCTATGAAATTTCCAATTCCAATCAAGGGAAGCTTGAAGGACATGGATCAACTGACGAGGATTTTAAAGACCTCCTACACTTTGGTCTCTGCAAGACCTGAGACGGTGATCCCTTAATGTGTTTACAACCTCTGCACCATTATCGTAAACAACATTAACAACAATAAATAATCTCATTTAATAGCTCAACATAATATGATAATACTGAATAGAATTGGTTGTTCATCAGTAATATCAACTATTTGGAGCATGAGATAACTACAACACATTCCATAGTGTAAAATAGTCATTGATTTGTAATTTTTAGCAAGTGCTAGGTAAAGAAAAACAAAATAATGAACCATACTAATTAGTACAACTTAGATCAGTGCCCTATATCCATTGAGGGAGTCAAATTCATAAACATCTAAGGGTTTATGACATATTTAACACATAACATATAAGATCCTTGAGAACATTGCTTTACAATTTCATCAACATGTATTCTAAACCAATACTACTTATCAAATCCTTTTACATAACATATCCACCTACAATCCTATTCAAGTATTTTAATTAATTCCTTGAATTAAATCCAAAATAGAAATCATACATACCACAATAGTGAGATGAATGAGACAACCCTTGATTATCTTATTCAAAATTTAGATATGCATGTACAATGGAGAGACATGAGTTTGAATTAATCATTTCAATTCAAATGCCAGTACTGTCATAAAAAATCAAATCCCCATGAGTTCAAAACCTACTACAGAATGACTCAAAACCTAAATTGCATTTTCCTTAAAACCATCAAACTTTACAATTTTCTCTGCAACTCTACCTAGACTCGACCAAAAAATATCTAACTTGCTAACCCGTACTTCTGGCCTTGAAATCCTTCTTATAGAAATGAAGGAGCAAACAAGCATCAGGCGAGAAAGCACATGCGTCACTAGCCAATTGGACCGCTTTGTGACATTCCAAAATTTGTTACTATAGCAATTTCCTGGAGAATCCTCTTGTTCATCGTGCCCGCTGAGAATGATTGATGCAGCAACAAAGCTTGAAGAATTCCATGCCAAGACTGCCACCAAAAACAAAATTGTAATCCGTTGTAACTGCAACAGTTGACTTGTCAACCGTTAACAACCTACTCCTTTTTACTCCTCAGTTAAATATACGTTTACCCATTTATGGTATTCCTCATTAGTTGGCCAATTAAAATTGATTATCTCATTTACCTTGTCACTATAAGGTGTATACTTAACTGCCACTTGATTCGCTTCTCTTTCAAAAGATTCAAAGAATGAACTAGTGCTAATAATTTTATCCATACAGCTCACCAATAAATCATAATCCGAGTCATCAAAAATTAATCTAATTTGACAATTGATGACTTCATTTGCTTGATCCTTCCATTGTTTGAGTGACCTGATATTTCCATGATCATCAATTATGTTAGGTAGCAATGTGTCACTCCAATCATCAAATTTCTTCACCAATTCTCTGATCTTCCTACTCAAGTCATCTGGTAAGGTCTGAAAACCTTGTAATGACTTAACTAATACCTGAGTAAGCCTTAATGATTTGAGCCTATTATTTACATCAAACCTTGAAGCTTTATACATGATGTCAAGATTATTGGCCCTAGGGATCCATTTCAATTAATGGTACTACAACCTCTTGATCCCTATCAATCTTATTTATTGAACTTAATAAAAAAGAATATATAGAATGCACAAATGATAATATTTCATAAAATTTCTCATTTAAATGTCTCAATACAACATTTACAACCTCCCTTTGCTTTAAGAATATCCCCTCCTCACTCACCTTCAAGGATGCTTGTAACTCTGAAATCTTATGCATTAGCTACTTCTTCGAAGGATCAACAGAGTATTCCATTTCTTCATCAATTAGCTCTGAAGTAGGGCTAAGGGAAGGAGTTCGACTGGGAGACCCTAGTGTAAACACAATAGGAGAAGCAAGAGGTATTGACCTTGATCTGGAAGGCAATGTTCTGATCCCTGGAGTACTTGATGTCTCCCCAATTTTCTTGTTCTTTAACCTATCCACCTCAGTCTACAGCTCAACATTCCTTTGTTGCATCTTGCTATATTCCTCAATTATGGCACTATACTTCTCCATTGAGCTTTTCTTTTCAGCCTCCTCTCTTTTAGCAGTCTTTTGGGCCAATTTGGCCACATTTATAGTAAAACTAGTAGCCTTTGTGGTTGAGGTCTCTGAAGCTCTCTTTATTATCAACCCTCCTCTTAGATTTGGGTTAATATCATTAACATTCAGTTTTCTCCCTTGAGGGGCCAAAGCCCAAATTGCTAAAGTTTCATACTCTTCACTGAAGGCAGAATCTTGCAATGCTACCTTGACCTCTTCTTTAGATTCTTGTAAGGGGTTCTTGGACTTCAGAATAGCATTGAAAGCTACACCATCTGCAATGTCCCATTCAGGTAAAATCAAGACACCAGGTTAATTTACTAATTTTCTCCCCTCCTCAGCAGTGAAGTTCTTGAACTCTTCGATTAGTTCAGCTTTCACTCCATCATCATTCTACTGGTCTGACCTATCAGGTCTCAATTCTCTTCTCATCTTCCATTTATCTTGATATTCTTCCAATTTAATTCTCCATACTAGTTGCAAGAAGACCAAAGTTTTTACAAATGCATTGTCATCGAGAAAATCTTTACATGCCTCCATTCTTACATCTTGTACACATTTTCCTTTCATATCTAGATCAGAGAGAACCAATTCAACCAGCCTAGGAGGGGAAGGTATACCCATTTGCATGTCCTAGTCAGTGACAACAATCTCATCCACCAAATCCTCTTGTGATTGTTCAATTCTTTTCCTTTTAGGGCCTGGCTCTAATGGTGGTGGTGAGGGACTATTTTTTAGGTGATGCATCCAAGTCAATAATCTTGATTTCTCTAGGTGTTTTGAACTTTGGAAGTTTTTGTGTAGGAAATTTCATTATTTTCTTTCCCTTTCTATCCTCTTCTTCTTCATCACTACTATCATTTCTGTTCCTTTTGTAAATAGGCCATTTTTCTGTAGGTTGGTCAGTTGGCCTCACTTCAATTGGCCTAGCATCTTGCTCCTATATTCCCAAATATGAATCCAAGTTTATCTTTTTGGTCATCAAGGTGCCCATGATTTCTTTGAAGTTGCCCATCAAGAAGTCAATTTTCTTATGATATGGACTAAACTCCATCAATGGATCTTAATTTGGATCCATTTTGTACACAATAGCCAATAGCTTGTCATAAGCTACCCACTTCTCCTTGTTCAACTCATGCCTATTTAGGTCAAATTCATTTCTAATCAAGTCTTCGAGGAAGTTGAACTCATGCACAAACTTATCACCTTTTATCCTTTTTCTAAAAAGAGAAAAGAATCCCTCAGGATCATGTTGTCGCTTGGGGCCACACCTCAAATGGTATTCCTCAAAAAAATTCCCAAAATATATCCAACCTCCCTTTGAAAACACAAAATATGACACCACAGTGCAATCCGGGAAGAATGTTCCTTTACCTTTCCTAGTAAGGTTGTCCTCTTGGATACAACCAATATGCCACATGACTTATGCAAACCCCACTCTTGGTGTCACATTGTACGACAATATATGAGGGGTCCCCTGAAAACCATACACCCTCAAGACAATGTTGACTGGGTATGGAATGATATCACCCCAATTATGGAAAACCTTCAATTCTGGCTTCCTCCCCTTTGGTATGAGGAAATCATGCAACTCCCCAAGAATCCTGGGTACATTTACCATCAGTCTGGCTCTCAATATAGAAGCAAAACAATTGTCAAAATGCACATAACTGGTGTTTTCCCTATTACATGATAAATCTGCAGTCCATCCTTGCACCAACAATCTTTCTCCATCAACCCACTGCCTTAACTCCATCTTCTCAGAGAAGAATTCAACATTCTTATACAAGAACATATACATTAACATGGAATACCAAAAGAATGGATTCCCTGAATCATTTTTCTACAACTTTGTCAACCCTTCATGTATCTTTTCGGCCAATAAAGAAGCAAAATCATAAATTATTAAGAAATTAGGGTGTTTTATTTGCACGCCCATAAACAAGTAAGCAATAGGAATCACCATGTTGGGGTGAAAAACCAAAATTTGGCACAATGAGTAAAAGGTAGCCAAGAAATGATTTGCAAAGCAATTTAGTCTGAAAGGTTCTTGGTCATTAGGGATAATATGGAATTTTGAACCTCCTGGCCTAGCCAAATGAGGTGGGAGCAACTTAGCTTTGAAAAGTGATTTTGACCTCCCATATTCCTACTTCAACTCTTCAAGATCAATAGGAACCAAGAATGTACTAGGCTCACTCAGATCAAAAACTTGTCAGAATTCCTCTCTATTGATGCTTAACAGAACCTTTCCATCATTATGTCGAATCACCCATGTGACAGGGTCATATCATGCAAAGACTACCCTAACCAAGTTTATATCAAGGAAAAAATTCGGTACCACTAACTTCCCCATATCATACATCCAACCATTAGAAAAGAGGTGGAGAAAATTCCTCTATCCAAACCACAATCTGAACATCTCTAGACCAGTAAGAGGAACCCTAGCATCAAATATTGTAGAAAAATTATATACTAATCCCTCCCCTAGAGTTTTTCCTTGCATCAAAACCAACCCCTTCTTCCTATCATTTGTCAACAAGGGAAATTGATCTAGGAAATCATCATATAAGTTTCTACTTAAATAATCAATCTGGACAGAGTGTTGCTTTGTCGGTGCCATCCTGAGTAAACTAGGGCTTCCTTGCTATTTCAAACTTTAAACAAACTAGGGCTTAACAAAATATGAAATTACAAAACAAAAAATTGCAATTTCCCACAATTCAATTAACTTATAGCCCTAAAACAACTATCAGCAAGCCCTATGACAAGCACACAACAAATTTCCCCCAAATTCAAATTTAGAATAACCAGGAGATATAGAAATGAACTCACAGCTTTGTGCTTGCAGAAACCCAAATTCTTGTTGTAACAATCTGTAACTTTGTCCTTGGCTCTACAAAGATGTTTTGAATGCTTTATGATACCAAAATCAGAAGAAAATTTGCTTTATTTCAATCAAACCCTGGTAGTAGATGTCATGTCCACCATTAAATCTTACTCACGCGCTGGACGAATGGCTTCAATCACATTTGATGCAGATTCAAATATTGGCCGTTCATCTTTCACCTTGGTCAGATCATCGAACGACTACCTTCAAATCAAACTAACAAAATCTCCATTGTGGCAACAAGGAGCCCACCATACCATGTGTTGCCAACAAAATCCACATGGCGTTGGCTCGTGATATCAGAATCGATAAAAACCTCGCAACTTCTGATCACGTGATGGCAGGAAACCATGGATCTTCAACCATTGGCAATCCATTTTATCCAACACAGTCGCCAACTTTATCTTTAACCATCGAGCACCTTTCCTACTGAGATTATAACATCTGCGTTGATTTGAAGCATGTGCATCTCATAAACACTTTAGTAACCCACTACATAATGTATTAAAATCAAATACATGCATCAAAGTATTTTATCATCCCTTCAACATCACCAGACGAGACACATGGTGCTTTCCTATTATATCGCGATCAACCAAGATAGTGTGGTGGGGTCATTGTGGGATGGCAGGTAACGACTAAGATCAAACAATGATTGATCAATGGTCATGCAAATTTGTCCCTCTACAAAATAAAAAAAATTATTAAAGGAATAAGGGGACATCACTAGGCCAATGACAAACAATGACATAAGTTGTCACTTAAATGAGGGAGCATGAGACCATCCAAGACTTAGGAGAATAAATTTAAACGAAGGAAATAAAATGATAAAACTAAAGGGGGCCAAACCTAGATGAAGCGATGGGACTTAAGATGTTTTAAGAACCCTCCCAAAAAGTAACGACCGAATAAATCCTTCCTAATGCGTAAGATAATACTAGGGTTTTACATGAAGACAAAGGTAAAACCCAACCCTAGGCTTTTCCCAAACACCATAGATGACCAGATACATAAGGAAGGATAAAAATTTGAAGTTCCATCAGGTAGATGGTTAAAAGGGTAGAGGGGAGAGAGATGTAAGTGAGAGAGAGAAAGAGACCTGAGAGAGGGAGAGGGGGTAGGAGGGTGAGACTTGAGAGAGAGAGGGAGGGAGGGAGGGAGGATATAGATAGAGGATAGAGGGTTTTATGGGTGGGTGTATGGTTTAGGGTTAAGGGTAGAGGGGAGAGAGATAGAGGGAGTGAGTGAGAGAGAGAGACATGAGAGAGGGAGAGGGGGTAGGAGGGAGTGAAAGAGAGATAAATGATAGAGGGTTTAAGGGTTTAAGGATTTCAGGGTTAAGGGTAGAGGGCTAAGGGTAGAGTGGAGAGACATAGGAGTGAGTGAGAGAGAGAGAGAGACTTGAGAGAGGTAGAGGGGGTAGGAGAGAGAGAATTAGGAGGGGGAAGGGATAATGGAGAGGGGAAGAGGGGAAGAGGGGAAGAAACAACCCATTAGGTCTGCAAATGAATAAAAATTCATAAAATCAGATCTCCCATACATATTTTGTCAAAACCTAGGCTTGAACCTCTCATTTCACATGCTTTTCTTCACAAAACTCTTGAGGATAGCAGCTATACCTTCTTTATTTCTCATCCTATGCCCTATTCATGCATCCTACAATTATAACAGTAACCATGGGGCCTCTTACACAAGCTACAATAATCACAAAAAGTGTAAGAGCCCCTTTATATCATGTTTGGACTACAAAACCCTCAAAAATAGGGTAATTGGGTTGTATGTAAAGAAATGAAGCTTTCTAACTCAAATCAACGCCTTAAGCCCTAAAATCAAATTCAAATAAAAGATAACACATATCTTCACAACTTGGAATTGATTTCACATGAAAATATGGCTGCATGTGACCATACAGTACTGCATAATAGGAAAAGTACAATTTTTTTATAGAAAAACACATATTTTTGAATGTCAAGAGCTTGAATTTTAAATCCTCAACCATCAACAACCATTACAATGATCACTTTATGCCTTTTAAAGGCCTTTACATGTCAACCACTGAACAACCACCTCTACAAATGACTTTTTAATCTCTTATGATCACATGAAACATAAAACACACTAATTTCAAGGTTGTTAACATCACTATTGAAATGTTTTAATTTTTTGACCTTTCAAACATTAAAAAGTACATCATTAAATTAATTATGTAATGGCATAAAAATTAAAAACATCATGAATTAATTATGTAACCACATAAATAAAATATAATTCTATCAATAAATTAATATCAAATAGATAATATAATCACATAACTCATACATTTCAATGTCATTGATCTTCTTCTTCATCCAACTCTTTGTCTATATCATCCGATCTAGATTCAATATTGTAAGGATTGGTCATATCATCATCATCATCATCGATATCACTTTTGATAATGTCATCATCCACACAGATATCATCTTCATGAACATTAACTCCTACATCATCATGAGCTAGTTCCTCCTCTTCGAAATCTTCATTAGGGACATCATCAACTAACTGTTGATCCTAATCATCATCTACATCATCTTCTAGTTCTACGATATCTTCTTTCTCCACCACATTATACTCTACCGGCCTTCCTCTTGGATAATGTCTAACAAAAAATTACCAACCCAGTTTACCTGGAACCTTTGAGTAAAATACCTACTCACATTGGCTTGGAAGAACATAGGGCTCATTTCCAGCTCGCTCGATCGACCTTGTATTAACCATGGTAAATCCATTATCATGTTCAATAACAGTTCTCTCGGGATCATTTTCATTCAATCATAGCCTGTACCATAGGGCGATGAACAAAATTAATCTGAAGGACTTAAATTCACACTCAAGTATATCATCCAAAATCCCACAGTATCAATTTTCTGAGACTTCTAGATGTATGTTGCTTCGAAATGAAACATTAGTCAGCTGAAAGACTGCAGTTATACCAGAATCACAAGTTTTCTTCATGTCATCCAACATTTTGATTCGCAATTTACGACCATTGCACCACATATCCTTGTGTTGTTTCACTTGCAATATGTCAAATATGTAAAAATTATTGCAATATCGTTAGTTGATAAACATATTTATTCTTGGCCGAATGTATGCAAAAAAAACAATTTCAACATATATATACATCAATATAATTAAAAATAATTAAATAATATGGCTGATTAATATATTTATACGTACCTATTTTATTTCTTAAACCATATGCTAAATCAATTTCCCTTTGTGTAACATTGTAATCTCCATTACGATGAGCTTCTTTAACCAACGAAGCCACACCTTCCCATGTTAATGCACGACTATATTGTTGACATCGTTCAATCCATACTGTCATCCAATCAAGATTGTTTGCAACGTACAAATGTAGTGCATCCCACTCTCGACCAACTATATAAAAAAAAATTAAAATGCACAAACAATGTATAATTAGTTAAATACCATAGTATACGACCTTAATTTATAATTGATGTATATTGAAGATTAAAAATTAAATAAGTACAATATACATAAAAACCATATGTCAAATGTATTCCAATTAATCTCCATGACCATCTTATAATTAGCTCTCATTTTTCTCAATCTACCTTTCCCCATCAAGTACTCCCCTTCGAATTTGTTAATGGATTTGGGATCCCAAATGTGATCTACATGGATCTTTACTGCAAACTTAAGAAGATATTCACAAATGTACACCATGGTCTGGTATACCATATATCCCTCCACCATAGTACCCTTAGGATGTGCTCTTTGTCTAATAAAAACCTTCAAAAATTTCAAGTGCCTCTCAACCATCCAGATTGACCTTGTGTGTACAGGTCCACACAATTCAGGGTATGTGCAGGATTATGATGGGCTAAAAAGTGGCGATATGATGGGTATTTGTAGGGTATGTGGTTGACGACTTTTTTTTAACCCAAAATTAATGAAACAAAAATAGTTTTTAAAGGAGATTCTCAACTCTCGATTAATATAAATTATGCTTTACTTTGAATTTAATAAATAATTATTATTCATTTTCTATTTTATTTATGACTAAAGTCCTGATTGATAGGTTGATTGAAAAATATCTATAGCTTTCAAATGGTATCACATTTTTTGAATTCAAAACATGCATCACATTCTATGCTTCGTATACTAGAGTATTAAAACAAAAAAATTGAATTTCGTGAAGTTTTGACCAAGTTAAGGTGGTTAGATGTACAATTTTTTATATTTTTTAAAATTTGTAATAAAAAAATCATAACTAATTATTTACTTGGAAAAAAATTATAAAAAAATAGGCATCACATCGGGACATGAGTCCTCTACTTATATCTAAAATATTATCAAAAAATATTATCATTTTATTGTGGTTAGGGTGGTCAGACAAACCTACTTTATTTTTCCCTGAAATTTAAGTACTACCGCATTGAAATTTCAAATTTTCACCAAATGGATTTAAAAGAAAAACCTAGTAGTTTAGAAACTACATTCAATTTTCTACAAATTCTATTCTTACATATTTTTGAAATAATATAGATAATTTATTCAAATTTTTACGTCAAGTTTCATAACTCTGATTTTTTTGAATTTTTTGCCACTTAAGGGCCTGTTTTTTCCATGATGATCCTGCACATACCCTTCAATCTCCTCCACTTGGTGTATGAGGTAGTGTTCGTGTGCATTGAAAAATGTCGAAGGTAGACACTTTTGCATTTCACACATTAGATGAGGAATTTTTCTCTTCCAATAATTTATATCTTCTTTCTGGATTTCTTTAGATGACAGCCATCTACAAGTGATTAAGGCACAAATATATTAATAAGATTTAACAAAAATATACATTATATTACATAACAAGTAAAAAAATTGCACTTATAAGATGTATACAACAAATTGAACAAATATCACTACTTACTTCATGTATTTTCCAAGATCATATATAACTTGCTTGACATTGTTGTCGAAGTTGTCTAGGAGAGATAGAGGTAGAACATATTGCAATAATTATAAAATGATCTTTTCATTATTTTTCCAAAAGTAATAAACATAATACACTAAAAAGTACATGCATTATACAAGTGTATATAATATACCAAAATAATTACCTTAATGAAGGTATGCCAATTATGTGTTTTCATCCCTGACCCAAATTCACCTTTCTTTGTTATTATATTGTTTATGTTCTCAACAAATCCTATGGGAAATCAAATTTTTTGTATGACTTATTTTATATCATTGCTTTATTGTTCCATTAATAACCAAGGAAGGGAACTTATATTAATTTGGTCTCCATCGCTATTTAATTGATTGACATTTTTCATTGCATGATTGGCTTCCTGAATGTCACTACAAATTTTGACATTTTTTTCTTTGTCATGCCTTCCATCCAATATTTTCTATAACTTTTTTTTATATTCTTTCCAATATGCATTGTATCAAACAAATGCACAATTTGTAGCTGCTCATAGTAGGGCAACCTACTAAATTGTCTGGGGTAACTTTTTAGTCCCTGTGGAAGCCGACCATTAATGCCTTGATGACCTTCATGAAGCATATAAGTTAAACAAATTAACATCAATCATTTTCAATTAGAACATGAGTAGACACAACGTAATATAAAAGTATAAATTCAAAACATATCATATATGATAGATAAACAGTTTGATCCGATGTATAACCTTGATGATTAATTCCATTATATTCCAACTTCCATAGGCGAGGTGTGATTCTTTGTGGTTTTGATGCAGTCTCTTCTTTCCCATTGAAAAGATGTTTTTTTCAGTAGTTCGATACTTATGATTTCTATGGAGGAAGTGCCTATACTCATCAGACACCTACTTTCCTAAACTTGTTGAATGACGAGATTTCATCTTTGGACTACAAATTGGATATGCAGTTTTTCCCTTTGTTTGAAGACCTGCAAGATCATATATAATTGGATTAAATATGTCAAGTTTTATAATTATATATAATGAATAGATTATTCTAAAAGAATGCATGATATCTACTTCATAAAATTAAATATTGTTAAAGTGAATTCAAATGTTATAACATACCACAAAAATGTGTTAGCCCCAGGGCATCATGAATTGTCCATACAAGCATTGCATGGAATTGAAATTGTCTTTGTCTTATTGGTCTAGAGACATCATACATAGTGACACCATTCCATAACTTTAGTAACTCGTCGATAAGAGGCTCAATATATACATTCATATCTTTAACTTGGTACTTACCTAGTTGAATGAACATAAACATTGCATAATTATTATAACCATTTTACTACAATATATATAAATTAATGTACATGACTATTGAATGAAAAAAATATAAGTCATTATGCAACAAATAAGAGAAATGAGATGCTACTACATTAAAGAAAATTGATGTAAAAAAATACCTGGAACAATCATTGACACCATTATGTGCTCCCTCTTTATTGACATCCATGGAGGTATGTTATTGTTGATAACAAAAACAGGCCACACCAAGTAAATAGATCTCAGCTCTCCAAATGGATTGACACCGTCTACTCCCAATGAAAGCCTGAGATTATGAGGTTCTTCTTTAAAGTGTGGCCATTTTTCCTCCATGTCCCTAAATGCAGAACCATCTACAGGCATTCAAAGAATGTCATCTCCACTTCTATTCCATGCATGGTAATCCATAAATTGCGCTAAGCTTTCATACCTAAATAATCGTTGCATATGTGGAAAAATGGGAATATAACGAAGAACCTTGCAAGGCACCTTTTTTGTTAGTTGATATGTTTGATATCTACTGATATGACATTCTGGACATTCTGTTGCAAATTCATATTGTTTATGATATATAATATGATTATTGGGACATGCATCTATTGCTTGATACTCCATTATGATATCTTTCATAATGCTAGATAAATCTCAGTATGAGCGAGGTAAAATATTTGATGGTGGTAACAAAAATTCACCAATCAATCTACAAAAAAAAATAATTTGTTAATATAAAGAATATTAATGGTACATATTTCATCCTTTATTTACTAGTGATGAACTAACAACAATTAAAATAGATAAAAAAATATAACATATATGAAATCCCTTAACATCCGTGAGATTGCTATATTTGATAAACCATTCATAACCTTCAAGTTCAACAACAACAATACATCAGAGAGAAGAGTTGTTTGGGAGCATTCATAAAGGGGCTCATATGCCTTCTCAAGTACAAGTAAATCATGAGCATCATCAAAGTCATCTCGATCATCATGATCATCTCTACCACTTAATGTGTCATGGATCAATGTATCTGTACCATCATCTTCAATTGTGTTTTCTGGCGCATGATAATCTTCTTCTATAGGATCATTAACTTCATCTTCGATATTCATAGCTCCATGTTTGTCCTCTTGAAAAACCACATTCTTCGGGCCATGATAATCCATATCATGTGCCCTAGGGCACCCCACCTTTATAATAATGATAGACACAAATAAACCATGATCATGATCAAGTGATTATATATATATATATATATATATATATATATATATATATATATATATATATATATATATATATATATATATAATGTTAAAATGATATAAACATTTACAAATTCAATCAATATAAACACATATAATGAACAACTTACCAATGGACCATAATCATGCCCCCCTTCAATGTGACCATGTTTCCTACAATGTTTTCTCAACTGTTGTGATTAAAAGTCATTTTGTCTTTAAGCCCTTGCAATTATTGCAAGGACAATAAAATTTCCCATCACCCTTTATTTTCAATCTAGCCCACGATCTATCAATTGTCTCTTCATTTTTTTCTGCACTAATATTATCTGACATGATTTTTCTTTACCAAGCTTGATTATTTAGATCTTGAAAAAATATCAAACTCACACTCCAATAATTTTTATTCATAGACAGGTAACAAAATCTAATAATTATGATATTTTACACCAAAAAAATTTGGCATGCAACCACCCTTGCAAAAGAGAAGATAGTATGAAGTTAATGACCCCAAAAAACACTTTAAAATGCTAATTCCAAAACTTATTAAATTCTGATTTTACTATGATTTCCAGCTATTAGACTCCTAAAATCAGAATATTGAACTTGATTGCAAACTTCCTACAATGATGGAGGTACCAAGCTAGTAAGATACAGTGACCCATTCCTAAGGAGCAACAACTCAAAATCATCATTGCTAATGTCAATATGGATTTATCCTTTTAGTTAAAGATGCAATGTGTCACTTCTTATGACGAGCTTATCCCTAGGGCCCTCAACATTGAGAGATCCCTAATCGCACAAGGAAGCACACAATAGTAGAATTTGTCAAATAAATGACCAGGTGACTAAAATTTTGTCACAACAACTAAAAATGACTAAATCCTACTCATTTTTTTCAACTCAGCTATAAATGAGTAAATAAATTACTAGTTTGGTCGTTGATTAAAAATTATTTAGTCACACAAATACAAATGACTAAATAGTTAGTCATTTATTTAGTCACAATCCATTTGAATAAATCATTTAAGGAATCAAGAATATAGCCCGCCAAAATCCTCTAAAACTTTAATAAACATACCCTAAAACTTTTGTCAAAATCTTATTTTTCAGGCCTAGCCCACCAGAATGGAGTTTTCATTTTAATAAACATACTCTAAAACCTTCGTCAAAACATTATTTTCAAGCATAGACCACCAAAATGGAGAAGTGTTTTAGTAAATAATGATAGAGAACGGTGATGAGATGTGCGTGAAAGGAGGCATAGGATTCATTATTGCTTATTTCATTCCTACTCTGCTCAACAAATATTATATTATTCCTGCTACTATTTGTAATCTAGGTATTTACTTGACATATATTTGCATAATCTCAAATTCCTTCAGAGGCTTTTGAAGTATCAATGTATCCTATATAAGGTTTAGAATGATTTCTTTTAATTAAAAAAATAAATAAATGATGTATTTCCCTATAATTAGATAATGTGGAGATCTCCTAAATCTGCCCTAGCACACTATCGTGTTTGGCACTGTATTCATTACTCCAGATACTAGGGTTTTGCATGTGACATCTTTAATATCTTCATGACTGTGGATTTTAAATAGATCTCACTCTTTTCTTTAATCTTTTTCATGGTAACCCTTGAGTTCCATAAATCCACCTTCAATCTCTTCTAAGAACATTGTCTTAAGCTAGACTGCATAGTATGCATATAAAGAAAGTCCTTCATACCTACCATTGTTCCAAACCACCACTCACTGCCTTGCTTAAAATGTTACCTCCATAAGCACAATAGCATGTTTTTAAATCATGGTTTCCAGTGATTGAACATTAAGGTCACCACTTTCATCAAGATACAATGATATTTTTGTCTTCAAACTCAAGGCATTATGCAAGATAACATCGTGAATTGTTTGTTGTGTACGATTTGATTTTCTTGCACATTTATTACTTTGCTAACTTCCTTTAAGACTGGGTATCGCACCCTCAACTGCAATCTCAAACATCTCATTCACTATCACTTGAAGATTCCTTTCATGAGCATCCTTCTATAAAATCAAACTATGCCCTATAGATTTCCTACTTACTACAGGGGACTATTCTCCCATATTTGATGAGTCTCAAAACATTTCTCAAACATGCAATCCACTACCTCCATTATACATTAATGGCTAAGAAGAAACATTGAACCTATGATTACCATTGTTACTTCATTTGGATAGTCATTCCTTGATTGTATTTTCCTTGTCTAACACTACCAAAAGCATTTGAAAAACCCTTAAGGTCAGCAAGGGGGTAAGGAAACTCACTGTTAAAATCTCCACTTTACTATGCAAGGTTTGAGCTTTATTATCTTGTCACTGGTCAGCCTCTATTTGACTGTCATATCTCAAGTGAGTGTCATTCTTCTTACCGTAGATTGCATTTACAAATGTCACTAAGCTACATAGTGTGCTTGTTATTGGCTACAATATTTAGATTGCAATATTTTGTTAGTAGCTACAATGTCTCAATCTTTCTGGTATTGCAACCTCACTAATCTGATAGAGTTATTGTTTATGTTTCTACGGAGTCCTATGGTTTGTACCCTAATCATGCTCTTACCAATTCTTCTGTTATTATTAAAAAACAACCTTAAATCTTGGGTTAGAAAATTAGTTGTCTTGACAAGGTTGTGGTATGATCTTGGATTGTATCCTAGAGTGTGCGGGAAGCTTGTGTTTGATCATTAAGGTATGTAAACCTGATCAAGGAAATGTATCCTATATAGCATGGGTCTTTCTTTAATACTTTCCATAATGGTTATTAGCAGATCACATCATTATAGTTTGTGGTAACCCAAGATTGCATTCAAGTATGTAACAAACTTGGTTTGTAGTTTAAGCTATACACTTTTAAGTAACATTCATAAGGTTTAGAAAATATTGATCACTCTCTAGAATAGCCCATTAAACATGGGTTGTTCTTTAATGCACTACATAATTGATATAACACAACCACTCTACATATCAACCAAAGTTATAAGCTCTTTATTGCAGCAAGAGGTAATCACTCTTGGATCATGCTATAATTACATTGTAACCTATTAAACTTGAGACAACCTAAATGCACCCAATGATGATTGAAACCTAAATTATACAACCTATATTAACTATATTATATGAGTGCCTCCATTTCTATCACAACATAGCCACATTAAACTTGGGTCACACATGAATGCATCTTGTATCTGTTATAGCACAACTGTGCCACATGACCAATAGAGTTATGGATCACAATAATTTGTTCCTTGGTTGTGATCTTATGGTGATTCCACACAACAAAATTTGGACATGAAATTCTCAAAACCCTAAACCTCTAAAAATGAAATCTAAAGACAGGTTGCTTTAAAATATGATTTTCAAACCTAGAACTACAAATTTGACTTCACAACTGAATTATGCAAAAAGACAATGACTGCCCTCTACCTGGTGATATCTTCTTGATTTTTTTCTGATTTTTCCCTAGAAAATTATCCTTAGTTCTCCATAAACTGTCTCAAGTATAGAAAAACACTATCGCAATAAATCAGTGAACTCAATTTTCTTAATGTCAGCCACAATTTGATTTTTTTCTTATTTTTCATTTTTGTCAAAATTTCGATGAAACTGCTAGTTGAAATTTTGACGAAACCCAGGTACATTGAAATTTCGATGAACATCGGGGATAAAATTTTAAAAAAATGAAACTTAGACATCAAATTTTACAAGCACTTGACAATACATCAAATTATACATATTTTGTTGGAAATTTTCATCGGATTTTGCAGTCAAATGAGTTAGTGCATCTTGTAGGGTCCATGTGAGAGTGGCATGATCTTTATCTACAAGTGATGACAAAGATGATGCATCCTTTTCCCCACACAATGATACATAAAAAAAGTACACACCCCCACCTTCTGCAGGATGACATGCAAATATCTTTGAGCCATTTTGCAAGATTAAGGATACCATACGACAACATGTCTAGATGCATTGACCTAGATACATGACAACTATCAGCACTATAGGTGACATACGATGAACTCCAAGCATCTAAAGTTTTGAAAAACATCAGAACAAATATTGTCCTATAGTCAAAGGTCTCAAGGATGGAGAGGGAGGTGACTAGGCTACAAGCTGAGAGAGATTGCATAGAGTGGGAGTGTATTGAGGCACTCATACATGAGCTGTGGGGCCTATAGGAGTCCATGAGATCTGTGATTAGATCACGATCACATTCTATTGTATCTTGATGGGTGCCACCACCATGCCCCGAGGGGTCTAGTAGTCATAGGCCATATTATCATTGTATTATTGATGGCATGTACTTTAATTTTTGATATATGATATATGAGCATTCATGTTTTGGTTTTATGAGTTTGTGGAGTATTAGATGTCGATGTGATTTATTAAGTATCCTTAGTAAGAATTTTTAATAAATGTCTCCATGATCTAATTTATGTGATCTAATTAAAATACTTTAGTTTACGTTAGATACTACATTGTGATTGTGTATGTTATATTAAATTAAATGCACCTATGATCTAATTCTAGAACATTAAATGCATATAAGGATATTTTATAACACAACACACAAGATGAATTTTAATAGCATGCAAACCTAAAGTAATAATCCAAATTTAATGAACAATTACTCTATACTCTAAGACACATCAAGATCTATTTGTCAAAGAAATAAGAAATGCAAGATAAAGTATAACACTATCTACCTAATATAAAAACACTGCTTTAATATACATACAATTCAAAGGAGATGTTAAGTATAGTACCGATGTAAATGGGTGGAATTTATAGGTTCTTTGAGAGGTGTACCATCTATTTCCATTAATGTATATGCTCCAAACACATAACTTTCATCAATTATGTAAGGTCCTAACCAATTAGGGCTGAATTATCCTTTTTCATTTGGAGCGGCATTGACATTACATTGATTCTCATATAACACCAAGTCACCTTTATTAAATGCAGGAGGGATGTCATTATCATTATAAATATGTTGCATTGTTTTAGAATAGGCTTGGAGATGTTTGAGAGAATTGATGCACTGTTCATCAAGCATTTCAAGTTGATGGAATCATTGCTCTTTATAGGTAGTATCATCAATAAGTCCCCTAAGAGTAATTCTCAATGAAGGAATTTCTAAATCTAGGGGAGTCATTTCCTTGGCATCGTAAACAAGATTATAGGGAGTGTTTCTTGTAGATGTTCTAATAATCGTACGATAATCCCACAACGTATAAGTGAATTGAGTGTGCCAATCTTTATTAGTCTTACTTACTATTTTCCTTAGGATTTGTTCAAGAGCTTTGTTAGTTGATTCTGCTTGACCATTTGATTGTGGATAATATAGTGTTGAAAAGTGATGTTGAATATGAAAAGTTTCCAAAATTTTCTTCACATCATTGTTCTTAAATGAAGTTCTATTGTCTGAAACTAATATGGAAGGAAGAATGAATCAAGCAATAATGTGTTCCAATATGAAACGACATACTACATTAGTAGTTGTGGAATGAAGAGGGATAGATTCTACCCACTTCATAAAATAATTTGTTGCAACAATTATAAACAATTGTCCAACAAAATAGGGTGGTGATATCTTTCAAATAAGATACAAACCCTAAATTGAGAATTGCCAAATTTAGGAACTTGGGAATGAAGCTCAGAAGCAGAAGCATGAATCATATTGTTGTGTTCTTGACAATAATGACATTTCTTAACATGAGAAAAATAAATAAATAACTTTGTCCCATGTGTCTCCATATGGATTAATTTTTGCACTAACTATCTTCCTCCAAATTTCCCCCACAAGAACCCACATTAGATTCTTCAAGTGCTATGGGTATTTCTGATTATTTAAGACATCTAACTAAAATACCATTAAATGATCATCTATATAAGATATCCACACTAATTATATATTTATATGCAAGTTTTCGATGGTGATTTCTAGTGTTTTTAGTTGTAGGCTTAAGAAAGGTACCTTATTTTAAGTAATTGAATATCTTTATGTACCATTCACTAGAGTTTTCAATATTAGTTGTTAACACTTCTTTGGTTTTGTAATCATATGGACTATACATGTGAAATTGAGAGAATGGTCTTCATGAGATACAAGGGAAGCAATGCTTGGCATTGTATCTGCATGCTAATTATTCTTTCCTGGTATGTTTTCAATGGTATATGTTTCAAATTTGTCTAATAATGGAATCATGAGGTCCTTATATCGAATGCGTTTGTCATGATTTGCTTGATATGAACCATTTATTTGTTTAATAACTAATTGAGAATAATCGAAGATGGAAATGTCTTGAACACCCAAGGCTAATGTTGTGCATATACCAACAATTAAAGCTTCATACTATACAATTTTATTTATACATAGGAAGTTTAGATAGTAAGATAAGTGAATAGGCTTGCCTGAAGGATAATAATCCCTTCTCTTGAGCTAGTTCGACACTAAGAACTGTAGATACTAAAAAATGTCTTGGTCTCTAAGTATCATTTTTCCATTGTATTGGTCTTCTTCCTTGCATAATTAAATAATTTTAATTATTTAATTAATTCATTTCTTGATCATTATTCTCCCCTAATCATTTAAATAAATTGAGTATTTATTCAATTGCATCGCTAACACTCTTTCTTCCTATAATTAAATAAATTATCGATTTTTTAATTATTTTCTTTTCATTATTTGTCTATAGTTAAACGATTATTCTTAATTATTTATCTATTCTTTAATATTTTTATTCTTCTATGGCTAAATAATTATTAAAATAAATTGCCTCCCTCTTACCACTTTTCCTCTAGTAAATAATTAATCTGACTTAATTATTTATTTCTTTTTCCATTTTCCTCTATATTTAATTTAAATGGTTGCATAATCATTTGAATTAAATATTATTTTTTCCCTCTCTTCATAAATAAATAATAAAAAATGATTATTTATTCTTCCATATCTTTTACCAATTAAAAATGTGGTCAAAGATGCCTTCCATAAATTAAATAATTCTATTTAATTCCTCCACTACCTTCCCTCCACTTTCTCTCTACAAATCTGGTTCGTTGATTGCCTCTATTCTCCAAAGAATCTTGACCATCCATTCATAGCCATCCCTAGGCCACTACTTTGTGGTGCATGAATCTTGAACTGTTGATCTTGCAATCTTTCTAGAAGGTCGATCTCACCTATTCATTCAAAAATATTTTCTACTAAAGAAGGTATCCTCCATTTTGGCTAAATACAACAAGATTCTCCAACATTCATGTTACCATATCACTACCACTTGTAGGTTGGTTGGTTATTTTTCAAGAACCAAATTGATCTCTAGAAATACCTATGGATTTTTCCATTTTCAATTATCAATAATTCTAAAGGGATCTTCCAACGAAAGAATAGAGGTTTCTACACTTCTATTCCTACTCTTTGGGCTTTGTGAAACCCGGGAGGGTGATCCCACAATGTATACCTAAATACCTTTCACAATTATAATAAAATATATTGTCAATAACAACTATCTCTCATGATACAACTTAATAGTAACATTAAATAAGTTGGCACCCTATTATGTCAATGTTATATATATCGGATATGAGAGACTAGACACAAAAAAGCAAATAACAACAGTATTCCCCTAAGATTTTATGGTTAAAAGATTGAGTAGTTAATGAATCAACAATGTAACTGTAACACTAATACCCTGCATGAACTAGTGTCTTTATCCCAAGCACGGAGTCAATACCTTTTCACATAACCTAATAACAATTCAAATAATAGCACATATAACCCCAAGAAATCTTGCATTACAACATTCCTCTATGTCGTTCAGGATTATCACTTCTTACAAATATCCTAGCACATAGTACTTATAAGTTATCAATCTCATATAAGCATTTACATCAATTCGATGAATCAATAAGCACACATGAAACCGAACATCCATCATATAATGACAAAGAAAAATCAAAGAAATCCTTGATTACTTTCAATCATAAGTCGTAACACACATACAAGGAGAGAGAATAAACACAAATTGATATTACTCTATATTATAAATGCTATATCATTATTGGTCTTACATGCATAAGTAGGAACTCCAAAAGAAGATTAAAACAAAGACTCTAAAACTTGCTTCGTATTGTCTTGACAAAACTAACAGTATCAACTCAAAATTTTCTATCTCATGCTTCTGGTCTTGAATTCCTTCTTATAGAGATGAAGGAGAAAAACAAGCTTTGGACTAGATAGCACACATATCATGATCCCATTGGACCACTTACAACAATATTCCATTTTTAGTTACGCTTGAGTCTTCAAGTGGAGCAAATAAACATGAGGTAGAATTATCCTGAACTCTTCGTGGAAAATAGGCCCAACCTTAAAAGACATCATTAGTTTGTTACAATAGTTACCAGATATTCTCCATGTGCTCAAAATGCCAACTGTAAGAAAATCAACACAACAAAACTTATGAAGCAAGGAAAATAAAGTCAAAAAAAGGTCAAAATGTATTAATCCACATTAGTATCACATGCTAATCACTTGAGTTTTAAGGAGAGAATAATATTTTACCATGTTATATCAAAAGATTAATCTACATTGTATTCAGGCTATGTATTATTCTTCTCATATCCATTATTCTTCTTATTCACTTTGTGTATCTCTCCAACCAAATGTTCTATTCTTCTTCAGTGGGCCATTTAACATTCAATAAATCATGAATCGTAGTAATACACTGGTAGTACCTTGCATCAATTAAAATCCTAGCTTCCTTAACAAAAATATCCATTTTTTATTCAATTTCCACCATTGTATCAATGTTTGAATTGAGCAAGATGTAATTGATGACATAAAAATGCATCATAGCCGCTTCAAGCAATCCTCCCAAATATTTCTTCTAGGTTTCAAACAGATGCAATTCACCATTTGAATTCAATATTTGAGGCATACCACAATCTTCCATTTCCTTGAATATTTTCAACTTACTTTGGAGCTGTATTCTCAACTTTCCATGGAAAGTGGTTACCTCATTTATTGATTCAATAGTTTTCAAGATGTTAGGAATATTTTTGGGTGCCTAGGGATCCTCATTCATTTTGGCATCATTTATTTCAAAGCACTTACCTAGACAATCCAATTATTCCATTCATTCCTAAAGGCCTCTTGTACTTGTACATACTTTGTATTTTCCTCATGAATGTGTTTATACGTGGCCAATATATCATTAGCCCTGTGGACCAACTTGGTCACCCTACGCTTAAGCACATCCTCAAAAATTTCATTGGCCACCCTAAATGTCTCCAATTTGGCTTGCATGACATTTTCCTTCCCAACAGTTAACTTTTCTTTCAAATCATCAATTCTGAGGGCCAAAGTTTCCCTATCTTGTGTAGACACATCAAACGAAGAAGAAGAAGAAGGATGAATCACTATTTTTTGAGTAGCCTAAATGGTAGCTCTTATTTGACTCAGTTCATTCAAAGCCTTATTATATTCCTTAACCAAAGATTCATATTTCTTTTGAGAAATATGTGCAGTGTCCACACTAAGCATTGTAGCATGTGCAGTTAACTTAGCTGCCTGGATTGGAGTTATGTCAGTAGCTCTTTTGACCACTATTGAACCAATAACTTATTCAATAGGCCTAAGAACCTCATGTTTTCTATTATTAGGTGTCATGGACCAAATTGCAAAGGTATGCAACTTTGGACTATATCCAAAACCAAATAATTTATTCTCAAATTGATCTTCAGATATCAAAGCTTGAGGATCTCTTCTAGCTACACCATATGCTATGGTAGCTGTGATAGTACATCCTGGTAATAACATGATTCCACTATCTTAAACAATTCTTCAAGCTTCAGTGGGAGTAATAGCTGCAATTTCAGCCTTAATCTTCTCTTCCTCTACTTTCTCAATTTCCTCCTAATGAGAAGGTTCAACATTGACTTGAGTTGATTCTAGTCTCTCTTTTATTTCCTTACTCCACTATTGAATCATAAACTCTTGAAATTCTTTAGTCTGCACAAATTTATCATTGGCCAAAAACTCGTCACACTCCCTAATTTTTGGATCATCGTCATTTTCTCTATCATACTGCCACTGGACAATCCTGTCAGGAGGAACATCTAAACTATGAGTCTCTTCAATATGAGGAAGGGGAAATTTCTGCTCAACCTCCTCATTTCCTGGCACATGTTCTACCACTTATTCTTCCTTGACCTCTTGAACATCTTCAAGTTGTTCTAGGATATCCATAGCTTGTTGTTGTTGTTGTTGTTCTAGGAGGACCTGGGATTTTTCTACAACCTCCTTTACCTTTACCTTAAACTCACCAGACTGATAGTCCCTTATCATGGTAAAGGCCCTCTCCAAGGGGTTTGTAATTTCATTGTATGGAATGATGTAGAAGGCATTCCTTTTCATAATATTTTACTCAATATTTTTCATATTTGTCCAATCCCTTTCCCTAACCATGGTGACCTCATGATTTGTTAGATTCCTTAGTACATCATCTCTATAGAAGAATTCATTATGTTTCATTCCTAAGTTCTTTTGTCTTCTTTTTCCTACCACAAATATTTCTGGATAAAAAAATCTAACCTCATTGATAGGCATTATGAGATTATTCACCATAATGCCAAATTTTTCATATCCTTCAAGGGAAGTGATCTTAAAATAAGAAAAAGTACATTGGGGATTTACTACAGATCCCTTTTTGTCCTTTCTAAACATTTCATAATCCATAACATCAATTTGCCACATGAGCTCCATGAAATCCAATCTATCTGAGACATACAAGGGTAAATAATGGGGTGCCACCTTAGCTCCATATACCCTGATGAAAGTATATTCAAAATGTAGAAACCAGTCGGCCCAATTATGTGTTGTTGTAGAGCCTAGTACATCCTTTGGGAACATAACACTTCTGATATCTAGAGAAATTTTGAATCTAGGTTCCATACCCAATGACTCTAAGATACCATGTCTTATAACATTAGAAAACAAGATGTAATTGGAATTGGAGCAATCTTGATCCCAAATGTATGTCCACATTTGCAGAGGGATAGCCTTATTTTCACTGTCCTTAATCTTCATATTTAATTTCCTTTTCCACTAATAATCTCCTTCCCATAAGAGCATATGCATATATAAGGAATAATGGGGGAAAGATGGATGGAGCACTTCCTTTTTGAAATTGAGAAAATCCTCATGCATTCGTTTAACAAAAAAATTAGCATAATCAAAACCAGTGTTTTGATTATATTCTTGTATATATGCCACCATCACCAACAAATAAGGGGCTATTCTAACCTCAAAATATTGAGCTAGGACTTGGTTTAAACTTTAGTAATTTTTTTTGAAATAATCCTCAAATTCTTCACACTCAAAAGGCTAAGCATCCTGAACAGTGAATTTTTTCCTGCTCCTTCTATGTCACACAAGTATTGCTTCTTTGTATGCAAATTTTCTCCTTTCATATTCAAAATACAAGTCAACACACCTGAACTTTGCAGTATAATTGGGATTTAACCAAAATACATCCAACATTTTATCGTATGTCACCTCCAAAATTATATAACCATTCTCACTCTTGATTTTCCTATCAATAGGGTCATAGTGCCTTTCTAGCTCCATCATTAAATCAACTTCCACAAAAACATTTGGAACCACTAACTTTTCGAGGTTCAACTCCCACAAATAGAATGGAAGATTACTGGAATTTCGTCTATTCAAATTATACCTTAACAATTGCCATCCACTCTAGGGCTGGGGTTTCTCACCAATTTCACCAGCATTATCAATCAACCTAGTTGTAACAAAAAATTATTTTGTGGGCCTTTTACCAATTTGTGACGCTCCCTCTTTGATACCTCGAGAAGTTTCTTGCATAATTTTTTTTGTTTCTTCCTTTCTGCTTCTAGATCTAGTAGAAGCCATAGGGGTACTAGGCAAAGGGTTAGACACAGTCACTGACTTAGGCTTAATTTAAGCTGAAGTATGCCGAGTTTTAAGTATTTTAACCCTCTTTTGCTTTGGTTTCCTTTCCAGTCTAGCACTAGATTCACTAGGCTCTAGGTCACTCATGCTTATAACACAAATGGAAACTAGGGTTTAAAATTTCTTACGGCTAAATAAAACCCTTCACAATTATGATAGGATAAAACACTACTATTGAACAAGACACCTTTCCTTACAATTTAGACAATGCTCAATTATCAAATTGAAATCACCAAAAAAGACTAAATTACAAATTCCACCAATTTTCCTATCAGTTTTCCAGGGACATCACCTTACTACCTTAATTAAAAGGAAGTAATAGTTTTGCTTACCTGGATGAAAGCAGTGTCACTATCATTGTTGATAATTTCTAGAGCATTCCTTGCAAATTCTTCTGCCTTTGGTATCCATTCCGCCAGCCAGTGAATTAGGATGCATGGTAAACCAGATATCTACTTTATGTTAGCCAAGAGGGGAGCATGTCACCATTAATATTTGATAGTAAGTTCGCGTGAGCGAACTAGAAATTAGCCGTTTAGTTTTAAACCTTGATCATTGATCCTTTAGCTTTAAAACTATATCAATGGTTATCAATCCACCTCACCACCTTCCTTTTTTCTTTACAAAAAATCCTTAGGATTTCCCCACATTTGCTCTTCTTGTAGTGGTTGTTGCCAATCACTGATTTACTTCATTCTCGTCCAAATTTATCAGCAATGCAAGTGCTTCATGCTATAAAATATTAGCCCTTAGATCTACAGCTAGTTTCCCAATCTCATCCATCTCCATCACACCTCGCTAAAGTAACTTTGCACCTTGAATTTCATCTGTGACAAGAGATGTAAGCACCATAGTTTGACATGTACACCTGCATAACAATCAATGGCACAAAAGATATGGAAAATAGGATGTAATCAAGTTAGCGAGAGAAAAATCCTGAAAAGGGACCATATCCCTCATCGCTAACCTCCTCTTAGTGCTCAAAAAAAATCCACGAGATGCAATACAATTGGAAACTCATCTTCTCTCTCATCTCTAATTTAAAATAATCTCTTCGTAACATATTGGTGATGAGCGATGAAACTATGATCATAATTTCAGAGGTCATCGCTTATCACTATTACAAGTTTAAGAATTTAAAAATCATTAGTGATAAGCGATCCCTTAAGAACCTCGCTCATCGCTATTTGAAATTGGGAGCTCAAGGAACAATTCAGGATGAGTGATATCAAAGAGATATCACCTCATCGCTCGTCATTGATTTAAAACATATATTTCAAAAGTGATCAGTGATGAACAATAAGGACATAGGGCCAATTGAACTTAAGTGAAAAATTTTAAGGCATGTGCTCATAAGTTTTTTTAATGGAGGGGACTTCCTAGGATGATAAAAAATACTTAAGAACAACAAAATCATTATAAAAAAAATTTTGGACCCATGATGAGGGAACCGGTTGGCTAATAAAAAAATTTAAAATAGTGACCGGTAGTGGGCAATAGGGAGTCAACAACAAAATAGAATGCTAAAGTGATTTCAAGGAAACAAATTCTAAAACCTTCCTAAATGCAACAAGGGTTTAATATGGGACATGAGAATTAAGGTTCCATCAGTGGCTCTGACTAGGGATGTATGCCTCTTGTAGGCATGGAGAGATCTCAAGAATCTCAGGTTGAAGTAGACCAAAATGTGGATTAAAACCAAAGGACCCAAACTGGGGAACTACCTAGACAAGGTATCAAGACCCAAAACAAAACAAAAGAAAACAAACCTATATACATAATATACAAAATATAACGTACATGGAAGATATCATACTCAGGAGAAGTATGGCTTTAAAACTGTCCATGTACTAGTAGTTCAAAAAGTTCACCTATCAGGCTCTGAAGAAAAAATATGAATCTTCTCTCTGAGTGCTGACTATCAAGTAAGGGCCAATCCATAATGCTTCAAATTTTCCATGTTTTCCCTTATCCCGAGCTCTTGTATTCTAGGCTAACACCATGTTGTTAACTTCAAACTTCCTGAGAGAAACTTTTCTATCATATAAGTGCTTAACCTACAATTACATATTCAAGTTTTTAGCTTGAGCTTCCCTCCTAGACTCATCCAACTACACCAAATTATTTATCCTATGTTGCATATAATCACAAATTTCTTCATAATATTCCTACACCAAGTTGTACATTTTGAGTAGGTTATTATGTGGCAAGCTTGCGTCTAGACCATATACTAATCCAAATGGTGAATAACCAGTAGCCTTTTTCACAGTCATTTTATCTTCCCAAAGTTCTAGTTTTAATTTTGAATCCCAGGCTTTTTTGTTCTTCTCCATAACTCTCTTAATTATCTTCATCAAGCTCTTATTACAAGACTTAGCTTGACCATTTTCTTGAGGATGGTAAGGTGAAGAATAAGAAACTTGTATGCCATGTTTGTCACTAAATTCCTTGAATTCATCTAACCTAAAACACATAGCATTGTCTGAGATAATTCTTTGAGGAACACCAAATCTGATAAGAATATTATTCAACAGAAAATAAACTACCACCTTGCTTGTTTCCTTCTTTGTAGGTATTTCTTCCACCCATTTTGTAAAATAATTAGTTGCAACAATAATCCATGAGTGACCTCTACTAGAATTTTTTGGTATTTTCCTAAAATCAATTCCTCATTGTTGGAAAGGGGCTTCAACCATCATAGGTCTAAGTCATAAATTTCTTGAGAATTTCAATTTTCTTGAGAATCGTTGATAGGCATAAGAAGTTTTAATGAACTTGTGAGCATCTATAAAAACTGTGGGCCACCAAAATCCAGCTCTTAAAATCTTGTGTGTAGTATTCTTTACCATGTAATGACCACCACATACCCCATTATGCATTTCTTGTAGAAGTTCCAATGCTTATTTTACACCTACACACTTTAGAAGTACTTTGTCGAAGCTTCTCCACCACAACTCATTGTCAATAATCACATACTTGATAGCATGCAATTTGAATGTTCTTTTTTCATTGTTAGCCATATCAATAGGACATTGCAAAGTTTGAAAATATTGGATAATTCTTCTATACCATCCACATGTTTGCATATGACAGAGAGGTGCAACATCAATTATTTTAGTTTGATTAACTTGGTTTGCTTCCAAATTCACCTTTTCCATTAACTTGGATAGGCCTTGTCCTCTTACTAATTTGGTAATCTGAACTTCAATGTTAAATTCTTGGATCCTATTGATCCATCTACACCTTCTACCTATTGTCTCCTGCTAAGTAAAAATATCCTTCACAACTACACTTGGTACAAAAGCTATAATTGTAGCCCCTTGTAAGTAAGTTCTGAAATTCTTTACAACCTTTACCAAAGCATATGCTTGTTTCTTAGTAGTGTCATATTTCAATTCTGCAGCTTGTAAATACTTGCTAAAGAATGCAATTGGGTGTTCAAAATCTTGCTCATTTTTCTGTAGTAAAAAAGTAGCAATAGTATGAAAAGACGCAAAAGAGAAAATGTGTATCAGTTTAGAGAAGTCAAGAGACTTCAAAACTGTAGCCTCTTTAATAGCTTATTTTATCTTCTTGAAAGCTTGACTAGGATCTTCACTCCAAAGTACCTTTTCACCCTTCTTCAACATTTTTGAAATAGGTCTTGCAATTTCTACAAAATTGGTTACAAATCTTCTCAAAAAAATTAGTTGCCCAAAAAATGACTAATTACCCTTGACATTTTTTGGCTAGGGAATCTTTCCAATAGATGCTACTCTTTTAGGGTCTATCCTTACTCCTTCCTTGGACACAATATTTCCTAGCAGTCTTCCCTCAATGACCCCAAAGGCACATTTATTTGGATTCAAAGGTTCCATATTCTAGTGACTTGATAAAAAATTTCTCTAAATGCATGCAATGATCCTATTTTTTCTTAGAATAAGTGGTCAAGTCATCTTGATATACAACAATTAATAAATTAATAAAATTTCAGAAAACTACATCCACAGCTCTTTGAAAAGTGGCACCAACGTTTATTATGCCAAAAGGCATCCTTACATATACATAGGTACCCTAAGGAGTAGTAAATGCAATCTTGTACTATTCATACTCCTTCACTTTTACTTGATTATATCCTGAGAAACCATCCATCATTGACAATAGCTCATAGCTAGTTACCTTTTGTAACATGGCCTCCCTGTTTGGTAAGGGATAATTGTCCTTTAATGAAGATACATTCAAGTTCCTAAAATAAACACACAGTCTTATGTCACCATTATTTTTCCTCACTGGTACTAGATTAGATACCCATGAAGAATGTCTAATTGGTTTTATAATACCATCCTTCCTCAACTTTATTAACTCCCCTTGCATCTTGGGAGCTAAATTAGGATTAATTGGTCTTTGATTTTTTCCTGAAGGGTTTTGCATCCTCTTTTATAGGAATTTCATGCTGAAACAATTCCTCCTTGTAATCTTTCAAGTCATTATATGACCAAGCAAAGACATGCCTATATTTTCTAAGCAAGTCAATTAGCATTTCCCTCACCTTTGGCTTCATCCTCTTTCCTAAATATACCTTCTTCGAGGCATTTTTCAGTTCCTATGTTCACTTCTTCTACGTCTTCTGGGTGATCAACAATTGTTTTGGCCCTACTGACATCTTGACTATCAAAGACCCTTACAAGAGCTACAAGGCCTTTGGGGATTTTAATTTTTTTTAATTGGATGACCTATTTTCAAAACATTGTGTCTTGTCCATTAGTATTTTCTACAAATCCATTAAAATCAATCTCCTAGCCTTCATATTTATTAGCACAATTTGGCAATCTAAGGATATCCTCATCATCATTAAAAATCTACCAATTGTATACATTGTCAAGGATAGAGGGCCTTGTTTGTATCTCAACCTTTAAAAATCCTATGAAAGTTATATCATCAGGTCTCAATGCAATATTAGCCAGTAGATCAGCCACTCTATTATGTCCTCTCTCCATCCAGTCAATTCCAAAAGCATCAAACTATTCAATGGAATCCAAGACAACATTCTGGTATTGCCTCAATCTATTATTTTTGCTCGCATACTTAAGGGTGCTGTTATAATAGTGGTTTACAATTCCTGAGAGGAATGAATTTTAGCTGAAATCACATATTTTTAGAAAATATAATGACTTAATCATTTAAAATTTCCATTTTAAGGATTCCAATTGAAGAGGGTTTGATCAAATCACCTTAGATCAAACCCCCTTGGATTGAACCTTGCTAGTTTTAAACCATACCTATAAATGCGTCTCCTTTACACCTATCAAAATGCTGATAAAAAATCACTTTTGATTTAGATTTTTGGGGATCAAATGAATTCATTTAAAATATATTTCAAATGATTATGGTATTCCTCAGAACAAGCTATCCAATGAATATAATTTTAATATGTTTTGGTTTTGTTATGTATTTGTTTTTTAAGTTTTATTAAACATAGGTTTTTCATCGAAAATGAATTTCTTTGTTCTTCACATGTGGAAAAATAGAAGATTATCAAAAAAATAAATTTGAAAAATATGAGTGCACCAGATATTGAAGTCCTTGATCCAACAAAAAATTAAATTAAATTTTGACATATACAAAAAAGTTACGCGTTATACGGGCGTTGTGTCTAATTGTAATTCATTTTTTTGAAACTTGATTAAGGAAAAAATATTCAATAAAAACTATGTAACCAAGTGGAAGCACTAGATATCAGAGTTACAAATCTAAATTTGAAAGAAATAGAATTTTATCCTTCATGGAAAAAAGTTATGCATTATACGGTGTGCGTCACTTTTTAAAAATGTTGTTTTCTGAAAAAAAATCTATTTTTGTGGGAGATAGAAAAAGAAGTGAAATTTGATTCCAAAATTTTTTAAAAAAATATTTTTAGAATCTACAGACAAAATTTGATGAGACTCTAGTTTACACCATCTTCAAATTCCTCACAGTTTAGCCGCTATAGGTGCCCAAATGTGAAGATTTAGTTAAAAATAATAATTTTAGTGTCCAGTTTGGCCAAAAATTGTAAACCACTATTATGGGATCACCCTTAACTCTTGGGATATTACAAGCTTAGAGTCACCAATTACCATTAGATTTCCGATTCCATTTTTTTCAGCAAGTCTTAATAACAAGGCTTCATATTCTGCTATGGTATTTGTATAGACAAAAGATAGTATAAATGAGAACTTATAAGTATTTCCAGTAGGTGATACTAATAAAATCCCACCACCAGATCCTTCTTTAGAGCTTGCACCATCAAAGTACATTTTCCATAGTCCTTTTTTATTAGACATTCTTGAAACTTCATTTTCTATAGGTGCAGGACATCTTTCAATCTCTCTTGGTGGTTCTTCTACCTTGAACCCACCAATGTTGGTATCTATGAAAATAATTCTTTCATCTTCAGGGACATGTTCCAACATATGTGGGACCCTAGATTCTCTCATTACCTGGATATTCCTATCATCAATGGGAAATTTGGCATAAGACATGTCACACTACATACTACCTACAATATATACACTTCATTTTCGTGATAATAAAATTCCATAATTAGGTGGGATATCAACCACTACCACACTCATTTTAAACTCTTTATTAGGGAAAGCCACTAATCTATATGGAAGCTCATTTATTACACCTACTACAGGGACCTCTCTGACATCCATGGAATAACACTTACCATGATTGCTATCAACTTTCAACCCTAATGCATTCATGATTTTAATTGGCACGATATTGTTTGATGTGCTAGAGTCAATAATACAGTTCTTTATGAAATTTCCCCCAACTATCAATGAAAGAAAAAATGGATCTATCTTATCTGGACAAGTGTTCACAGAATTTCCAAGAAAAATGTGGGAATCTCAACAATTACTCCTTCAATTTCCTTACATTCCTTGTCCTTTTCACTTAGTTTAAAAGGAGTGGGTTCCAATAAATCATTACTGGCTATAACAGTGTCAGTGATAAGGGTCACTGCCTTTTTTTAATGTTCCTCTATCCTCATCATTTCAAGAGAAGGTACAGACACTTTAACTTGGCTAAGTAACTAAAACATGTCAAAAGGAGTATACTTAGGAAATTCAGTTGAAGGCATACCTTGTTCATTTCTATTATCTCTCTATTGATTTTTGGTTGCTTTAACCTTATGTTTAGCATCCTTCCTTATGGCTTCATGAATTTTCTTATGTGTCTTTGATTTTTCAACAGAATATTTGTGTCCAGGAGTAGCTTTTGACTTTCTTATTCTCCTGGCCCAAATTTTATCTCCCTTTCCTTCTTTATCTTTGACAACTTCTATTTTTTCATCAGGTTCATGTTCTTTCCCCTTAGCATTTTGTTCCTTGATGACCAGACCAACAAGATTACCTTGTTCACCTCCAATAGTTATATTCCTTAAGTGATAAGAACTCCTAGCTTGAGTAGCTAAGATCGCGGTGTATTTTACAATTTCTTTCATAGAAGGTCTTCTTAATGAGACACCATCTTCAATCACCTCCAAATTGTAAGCCTCAACATCACTAGTTTCATCCTCAACAGAAAGAACTTGTTGATGATATGCATTATCAATTATCCTTTTATTGTTGACATCTACTTCATAAGAATCTTCATCAAAAGAGCATTCACTGTAAGCCATATCAAAATCACCCATAATCATAACTACATCCTCCTCCTCTTGATATTTTTGATCACACTCCTTAGATATGATATCTTCTACTTCCACCATCTTTGCTACTACACATTGTTGTGATGAATGTGGCATTTGGAAAGTTATACACCAAGGATTATCCTCAACAAAATTTCCTGAATTCTTTTGCAGAGGGACTAGAGGAAATTTGTTTTGGGTATTTCTCTGATTATTTGAGATAGGATTCCCATTATACCTATTGGTATTGTAAGGGTGTTCTTGCAACCTATGGGGTCTTTCATTCCTTTGGTAGTTTTTTGGTTGGGCCTTCTCTTTTCTTTCAATTTTATCATTGATAGATTTCATGAAGCTATCAATATTTTCCTCAATTGTTCCCCCTTTAGTGTCTCAACTATTTTCTTCCCTTTTTGAACTTTTGAAAAGTTTCAGATCATCTCTTCTACCAACTTTACCAATTGTTTTGATGATAATTTCAATATGTTCTGCTATCTTAAAAGCTTCTCTTAAATATTAAGGATGCTTATCTAGCAAACAGTAACTCATTTTTTGCATCAAAAGCATTGCAGTAATTTACCAGACATACATGATCATTTAAGTGTAGTTGAGGAGACAATCTTTTTCTATCCTTTTGGAACCTTGTATTAAACTTAGCAACAGATTCATTAGATCCTTTTACAATATTATTGAATTGATTCAACATAAAACTTGAATTAGTCTTGTCACCATATTATTCTCTAAAAACCCTTTTGAACTCCTCCCAAGAGCCAATGCTCTCAACAGGTAAACTCTGGTACCACTCTCTTGCATCCTCAACAAGAGACTGCATGAATAACTTCATCATGACATCTTCTGCTTGCACCTCAAAATCATCCATAACATTAGTGAATGCTTTGAGGTGGTCTTCACCACTTAGAGCATTATTTCCAAAAAAATTGACTAGAGAAAGCCTAAAATCTTTAGGAAATGGGTTAGGGTAGCCAGGTATTCCAGTGAAACAAAACTGTTGGTATCTATCTACTTGGAGTGGCCTCCTAGTATGTCTATCCCTATGATCATCTTTGTGTTCATCATATTTCTTGCTATCAGAGTGACTACCATCCTTTTCCTTTCCACTTTCACCATCGCCTCGTCCTTTCTTACCTCCCTCATCATCTTCAAAATAAGACTTATCATTCTTGTTATTTCCTCCACCACCACCTCCTCCATCTCCACCACCACTTCTGCCAAGAGTTTGTCCATTGGATTTCTTCTTTTGCAACTCACCATCAATGTTTCCACAGCTCGAAGCCTCTAGAATATGGGTGGACATTCGAAGGAATTCAATATTCCTTGCCATTTTTGCATTAGAAGCTATTATTTCAGCTTTCTTAAAATCTTCTCTTAGCTTTTCACTTTCCAACTCCAACCTTAATATGTCAAGATCTGGAGATGCATCAGATGGCATCAGATCATCTTTTGCTTTATTTGTGGGGATTTTAGTCGATGAAGTATTGGTTTTATCATTGGTTTTGAATGTTGTTTTCTTGGTTTGGTCAATAGATCTCTTTCCATGATCTACAAATGATGGTTTCTTAGTAATAATAGGAGAATCTAAGGCTCTAGTGGTTGAGACAGACGTTGTATAAGTATTAGTAGCTGAATTTCCCATCGAGATTGTTGCTCCAGGAATATCATCAATCATTTTAGAAATATTTTCCTTAGAGGTTCTATGATTTGTGGCCTCTTCTCTCATTTTCTCCAATTTTTTCCTTCTAGCATCTCTCTCAAGTTGCTTAGCTCTAATCCTATCTTCCTTCTCTTTCAACTCTTTCTTTATTTTTTCTTCTTGTTCTTGGAATATTAACTCCTATTCTTCAATGGCTTTCATGTCATTATCTATATCTTCCTCATTTTCCATAATATCGCCATGTTCACTTGGTACAGAAGTAAAGTAAGGTTGGTCGATATGGTTTTCCTCAAGATAAAAGTGGACTGGCTCATCAAGGGATTTACCTCGTTACTTAAAAAAATTTCCATTGAAAATGGAACCAATTTTAGGGGTTGAAGACTTAGAGAACTTCTTATTCTTTTCCGAAAACTCCCACCTATCCTCCTCTCTTGAGATATTTAACTCACTATCAAAAAATTCTATGGAAAACTTCCCTAGTCTATGTTAGACTCTTGAAAATTATATCCTTCTTCATGGACACTAGTACTACTTATATGAACATGAAAAGTAGGAGATACATCAGGATGGGAATCAATAGACTTACTTGATTCTGAATGTTTCTTGATGCATTCAGGTTGCTTTTCCTTTGTAGGTTCAGATTCTGCCTTCCACTCAGGATGTTTCTTCACATAACTTCTAGTATGCCTCATAATGTTAAGTACTGCAAAATATTTCTTGTTTTTTTCCTTTTGAGAACTAATCTTCACACTGGTACTAGAGAACTCATAGTTGCCACCTAGAACACTAGGAAACAAAAAATGATTGCACTTTGATTTTGTACTTGTTATTCCAAAAAATACTTTAAACATTACCTTATAGAAAGTGGTAGAATGAAATAACACCTGACTCATAAGACCTAGTATGATGGGACTAATGCAACTGAATTAGAACTGAATTATTCCAAATATTAAGGAATATTCACAATGAACAACTGACTCTGACTGTACCTGATCTGAACTTAGAGACTTTGGACTCCCCAACAAAGTCACCAATCTTTTGGTTATTTTTTATGAGTGAAACTGATCTCTAGAATACCTATAGATTTTTCCATTTCCAATTATCAGTAATTCTAAAGGGATTGTCCAATGAATGAATAGAGGTTACTAAACTTTTATTCCTACTCTTTGGGCTCTATGAATCCCGAGAGGGTGATCCCACGATGTATACCTAAATACCTTTCAGAATTACAATCAAATACATTGTCAATAACAAATATCTCTCATTATACCACTTAATAGTAACATTAAATAAGTTGGCATCCTATTATGCCAATGTTATATATATCAAATATGAGAGAGTAGACACAAAAAAACAAATAACAACAGTATTCCCCTGAGATTTTATGGTTAAAAGATTGAGTAGTTAATGAATCAACACTGTAACTGTAACACTAATACCCTGCATGAACCAATGTCTTTATCCCAAGCACAGAGTCAATACCTTTTGAGATAACCTGATAAAAATTCAAATAATAGCACATATGACCCCAATAAATCTTTCATTACAACATTCCTCTATGACATTCAGGATTATCACTTCTTACAAATATCTTAGCACATAGTACTTATAAGTTATCAATCTCATATAAGCATTTACATCAATTCATTGAATCAGTAAGAAAACATGAAACTGAGCATCCATCAGATAATGACAGAGACAAATGAAAGAAATCCTTGATTACTTTAAATCATAACTGATAACACACATACAAGGAGAGAGAATAACCACAAAACCTATATTACTCTATATTATAAATGCTATATCATTATCAATCTTACATGCATAAGTATGAACTCCAAAAGAAACTTAGAACAAAGACTCCAAAACTTTCTTTGTATTGTCTTGAAAAAACTAATAGTATCAACTCAAAAAATTCCTCACTTTCATGCTTTTGGTCTTAAATTCCTTCTTATAGAGATGAAGGAGAAAAATAAGCTTCATACCAGATAGCACACATGTCATGATCCCATAGGACTGCTTGCAACAATATTCCCCTCTCAGTTACGCTTGAGTCTTTAGGTGGAACAAATAAGCATGAGGCAGAATTATCCTCAAGTCTTCGTGGAAAATAGTTCCCACCTTAAAAGACATCATTATTTTGTTACAATAGTTGGGTATGTGCAGGATCATCATGGAAAAAACATGCCCTTAAGTGGCAAAAAATTCAAAAAAATCAGAGTTAGGAAACTTGATGTAAAAATTTGACTAAGTTATCTATATTATTTTTAAAATATGTAAGAATAGAATCTGTAGAAAATTGAATGTAGTTTCTAAACTGCTAGGTTTGTTTGAAAAAAAAAATCTATTTCATGAAAATTTGAAATTTCACTGTAGTAGTACTTAAATTTCAGGGAAAAAATAAGAAGTAGGTGTTTGTTTGACCACCCTAACCACAATAAAATGATAATATTTTTTTATAATATTTTAGATATAAGAAGATGACTCATGTCTTGATGTGATGCATATTTTTTTGTAATTTTTCCAATAAATAATTAATTATGAATTTTTATTACAACTTTTAAAAATATAAAACTTCGTATGTTTGACCACCTTAACTTGGTCAAAAATTCATGATTTTTTAATTTATTTTTTAATCCTATAGTATGTGAAGCATAGAATGTGACACATGTTTCAGATTCAAAAAATGTGATACCATTTGAAAGCTATAAATATTTTTCAATCACCTATCAATTAGGACTTTAGTCTAATTCAAATAGAAAATGAATAATAATAATTTATTAAATTCAAAGTAAAGAATAATTTATATTGGTGGAAAGCTAAGAATCTCCTTTAAAAATCCTTTTCATTTCATCAATTTTGGGAAAAAAAAATTGTCAGCCACATACCCTACACATACCCATCATATCGCCACTTTTTGGCCCATCATGATCCTGCACAGACCCAGTTACAAGATATTCTCCATGTGCTCAAAATGCCAATTGTAAGAAAATAAAAATAGAAAAACTTACAAAGCAAGGAAAAGAAAGCTGAAAAAAAGGTCAAAATGTGTTAATCCACATTAGCATCACATGCTAATAACTTGAGTTTTAAGTAGAGAATAATATTTTACCATGTTATTTCAAAAGCCTAATTTGTATTGTATTTAGGCTATGTATTATTCTTCTCCTATCCATTAATCTCATTATTCACTATGTGTATCTCTCCAACCAAATGTTGTATTCTTCTTCAATGGGCCATTTAAAATTCAATAAATCCTACACCTTATTAATATACCAGGAGTACCTTGCATCAATTAAAATCTTGGCTTCCTTAACAAATATATCCATTTTTTATTCAATTTCCACCATTGTATCAATGTTTTAATTGAGAAAAATGTAATCAGTGATAGACAAATGCATCATAGCTGCTTCAAGCAATCCTCCCAAATCTTTCTTCGAGGTGTCAAAAGAATGCAATTCACCTTTTGAATTCAATATTTGAGGCATACCACGGTCCTCCATTTCCTTGAATATTTTCAACTTACTTTGGAGCTATATACCCAACTTTCCATGGAAAGTAGTTACCTCATTTATTGAGTCAACATTTTTTAAGATGTTAGGAATATTTTTGGGTGCCTTGAGATCCTCATTCATTTTTGGTGTTATTTCTTTCAAAGCACTTACCCTATCATTCCAATTATTTCATTCATTCCTAAAGGATTTCTATACTTGCAGATACTTTGTATTCTCCTCATGAATGTTTTTATATGTGGCCCATACATCAGTAGTCCTATGGACCAACTTGGTCACCTTACGCTTAAGCACATCCTCAAAAAAATTCATTGGCCACCCTAACTGTCTCCAATTTGGCCTACCTAACATTTTCCTTCTCAATAGTTAGCTTTTCTTTCAAACCATCAATTATGAGGGCCAAAGTCTCCCTATCTTGTGTAGACACATCAACTGATGAAGAAGAAGAAGGTTGAATCACTGCTTTCTAAGTAGCCTAAATGGTAGCTCTCATTTGACTCAATTCATTCAAAGCCTTATTATATTCCTTAACCAAAGATTCATATTTTTTTTGAGAAATATGAGCAGTGTCCACACTAAGAATTGCAACATGTGTAGTTAACTTAGCTGTTTAGATTGGAGTTATGTCAGTAGCCCTTTTCACCATTAGTGAACCAATAACTTCTTCAATAGGCCTAGTAGCCTCATGTTTTCCAATATTAGGTGCCATAGAACAAATTGCAAGGGTATACAGTTTTGGACTATATCCAGAACCAAATAATTTATTCTCAAATTGATCTTCAGATATGAAAGCTTGAGGATCTCTCCTAACTCCATCATATGCTATGGTAGTTTTGATAGTACATCCTGGTAATAACATGATTCCACTATATTTAACACTTCTTCGAACTTCAGTGGGAGAAATAGCTGCAATTTCAGCCTTAATCTTCTCTTCCTCTACTTTCTCAACTTCCTCGTGATGAGAAGGTTCAACATTGACTTGGGCTGATTCTAGTCTCTCTTTTATTTCCTTACTCCACTGTTGAATCATGAACTCCTGGAATTCTTTAGTTTGCAAAAAAATATTATCAGCCAAAAACTCATCACACTCCCTAATTCTGGGATCATCATCATCATTTTATCTATCATACTGCTACTGGACAATCCTATTAGGAGGAACATTTGAACTATGAGTCTCTTCAATATGAGGAAGGGGAAATTTCTTCTCAACCTCCTCATTTCCTGGTACATTTTCTACCACCTGTTCTTCCCTGACCTCCTGAACATCTTCAAGCTATTTTGGAATATCCATAGCTTGTTGTTGCCATTGTTGCTCTAATAGGACCTAGGATTTGTCTACAGCCTCCTTTACCTTTACCTTAAAATCACTAGACTGATAGTCCCTTATCATGGTAAAGGCCCTCTCCAAGGGGTTTGAAATTTCATTGTATGGACTGATGTAGAAGGCATTCCAAGTCATAATCTTTTCCTCAAGATTTTTCATAGGTGTCCAATCCCTTTTCCTAACAATGATAGCCTCATCACTTTTGAGATTCCTTTGTACATCATCTCTATAGAAGAATTCATGGTGTATGATGCCTAAGTTCTCTTGTCTTCTTTTTCCTGCCAGAAATCTTTTTGGATCAGAAAATCTAACCTCATTTATAGGCATTATGAGATTATTCACTATAATGTCCAATTTTTCATATCCTTCAAGGGCAGTGATCTTGAAATAAGAAAAAGTACATTGAGGATTTACTACAAAGCCCTTTCTATCATTTCTAAACATTTCATAATCCCTAACATCAGTTTGCCACATGAGCTCCATGAAAGCCAATCTATCTAAGACATACAAGCGTAAACAATGGGGTGCCAACTTAGCTCCATAAACCCTAATTAAAAATATATTCAGAATGTAGAAACCAATCGGCCCAATTATGTCCTGTTGTAGAGCCTGGTACATCCTTTGGGTGCATAACACTTCCGATCTTTGGAGAAATTTTGAATCTAGGTGCCACAACCAATGAATCTAAGATACCATGTCTTATAACATTGGAAAACAAGATGTAATTGGAATTGGAGCAATCCTAATACCGAATGTATGTCCAAATTTGCATAGGGATAGCCTTATTTTCACTATCCTTAATCTTCAAATTTAATTTCCTTTTCCATTCATAATCTCCTTCCCATAAGAGCATATGCATCAATAAGGAATAATGCATTTGTTTAGCAACAAAATTTGCATAATCAAAACTAGGGTTTTGATTATATTCTTGTTTATCTACCAGCATCACCAACAAATCAAGAACTATTCTAACCTCAAAATCCCAAGAGAGCACTTGGTTTAAACAATAGTAAGTGTTTTTGAAATAATCTTCAAATTCATCACACTCAAAAGGCTCAACATCCTGAACAGTGATTTTTTTCCTGCTTCTTCTATGTCGCAGAAGTATTCCTTCTTTGTATGCAAATTTTCTGCTTTCATATTCAACATACAAGTCAGCATGCCTAAACTTTGAAGTATAATTGGTATTTAATCCAAATACATCCAACATTTTATCATATGTCACCTCCAAAATTATATCACCATTCTCACTCTTGATTTTCCTATCAGTAGGGTCATAGGGCCTTGCTAGCTCCGTCATTAAATCAACTTCCATAAAGACATTTGGAACCACTAACTTTCCTAGGTCAACCCCCACAAATAGCATGTAGGATTACTGGAATTTTGCCTATTGAAAGCATACCTAAACAATTTCCATCCACTCTGGGGCTGGGGTTTCTCACCAATTTCTCCAACATTATCAATCAACCTAGTGGTAACAACAACTTCTCTTGTGGGCCTTTTACCAATTCGTGACCCTCCCTCTTTGATACCTGTAGAAGTTTCTTGCATAATTTTTTTTGTTTCTTTCTTTGAGCTTTTGGATCTAGTGGAAGCTACAGGGATACTAGGAAAAGGGTTAGACATAGTCACTATGTTAGGCTTAATTTCAGCTGAAGTATGCTAAGTTTTAAGTTTTTTAACCCTCTTTTGCTTTGGTTTCCTTTCCAATCTAACACTGGATTCACTAGGCTCTAGGTCACTCATGCTTGTAATGTAAATGGAAACTAGAGTTTTCAATTTATTATAGCGAAATAAAACCCTTCACAATTATGACAGGATAAAACACTAATATTATATAAGACATCTTTCTTTACAATTTAGAAAGTGCTCAATTATCAAATTGAAATTACCAAAAATGATTAAATTGCAATCTTCCTATCAGCTTTCCAGGGAATTCACCTTACTACCTTAATTAAAAGGAAGTAACAGTTTTGCTTACCTTGATGAAAGAAGTGTCACTCTGGTTGCTGATAATTTATGGAGATTTCCTTGCGAATTCTTTAGCCTCTGGTATCCTTTCCACCAGCCAGTGAATTAGGATGCACGATAAACCAAGTATCTACTTTTTGTTAGGCCAAGAGGGGAGCATGTCACCATTAATATTTGATAGTAATCTTGTGTGAGTAAACTGAAAATTAGCCATTCAGTTTTAAACCTTGATCATCGATCCTTCAACTTGAAAACTATATCAATGTTTATCGATCCACCCCGCCACCTTCCTTTTTGGTTTATACAAAATCCTTAGGATTTTTCCACGTTTCCTCTTCATGTTGTGGTTGTCTCCAATTTCTAATTTACTTTGTTCTTGTCCAACTTTATCAGTGATGCAAGTGCTTCATGCGATAAAATATCAACCCTTAGATCTATGGTTGGTTTCCAGATTTGATCCATCTCCATCGCCCCTTGCTAAATAAACTTTTCACCTTGACTTTCATCAGCGACATGAGATGTTAGCACCATAGTTTTAAATGTACACCTGCATAACAATCAATGGAGCAAAAGATATCTTAAATAGGATGTAATCAAGTTATCAAGAGAAAACTCCTTAAAAGGGACCCTATCGCTCATCACTAATCCTCCTCTTAGCGCTAAAAAAATTCTGCGAGATGTGATGCAATTAGAAATTCATTTTCTTGCGTATCACTATTTTAAAATAATCTCTTCGTAACATATTGGCAATAAGGAATGAAACTATTATCATAATTTCAGAGGTCATCGCTTATTGCTATTACAACTTTAAGAATTCAAAAATCATTAGTGATAGGCAATCCTTTAAGAACTTTGCTCATCGCTATTCGCAATCAGGAGTTCAAGGAACAATTCACGATGAGCGATATCAAAGAGATATCACCTCATCGATCGTCATCGATTTAAAACATATATTTAAAAAGTGATCAATGATGAGCGATAAGGACATAAGGCCGATTGAACTAAAGTGAAAAATTTTAAGGCACGTGCTCATAAGTTTTTTTAATGGAGGGGAATTCCTAGGATGATAAAAAAGAATTAAGAACCCCAAAATCATTATAACAAAGTTTTATGGACCCATGATGAGGGAACCACTTTCCTAATGAATAGTTTTAAAATAGTGACCGACAACGGGCAATAGTGAGTCAATACCAAAATAGAACGCTCAAGTGATTTCAAGGAAACAAATCCTAAAACCTTCCTAAATGCAACAAGGTTTAAATATGGGATGTGAGAATTAAGGTTCCATCAAGGTTTTCACATACTTTGAAACTGAGGGAAACACAAGTACAAAAGTAGATTTAAGGAGAATTAAGGGAGATAATAAACTATGATCTAGGGTAGTTTTCTTTTTTTCTTGCATTCTTGTTTGCTTCTTTTGTACTTTCTTATTTATATTTGAGATTTGGGGCTTAGGTCTTAGGTAGAGTGGTCGCTACTTGGTCTTAAATATCTTTCATTCTGAATTTCCATATCCTACATTGGTTAACCCGACATGAATCTTACACAATTTGCAAAGAAACTTGTGCTCTTGCTTTTGATTTTGTTGTGTTGGACATTTGTGAGACACATTTGTGAGGATTAGTGATGCAACTGAAGGAAGATTGAATAAGTTTTTTAAAATGCTACAATTTAAGGTGTGGAAAATGATTTTGGTAACCAAAGGGTTCTCTAACTCTTCTAGGATTTTCACCTAAAAGGAGAGAAATGGGCCCAAAATGCTAATGTTTACACTCAAAGATTAATTTAAATAGGGATGCAATGTATCTAAATATGATGCCCTAAATGCAATAAACTAAAGAAGAAATATGCTTAGTAATGCTAAATCTAAGAAATGCAAAAGTGTCAGAAAACACACTGTGATATGTAGAATGTTGGAATCAATGCAATAAAGAACAAAATATAGATGCTAAACATAAAATGTGCACTTGGAAATTGATGAGGAGCTAACTAGATATTACAAAAACCTATGAAATTCTAGAAAACTTGATTTTTGAGCCAACTGGGACACTTACGCCAAGCTGGGCTACTTAGTCCTAGAATAGGGAGACTACCCAAAAAGTTGTTTCTACCAAATGGGTGCTTGAAACTATAAAAATTCCTGAAAAACCAGTGTAGTGGGACTAATTTTCCACTATGGGCAACTTAGTCCACTTTGTATTTTCTACAAATTGAAAAGTGGAAATGAAAGCCCACAATATGCTCTCTATTTTCTAACAGAAATATAGATCTGAATCTTTGAAAATACCTACAAAACAAAAGATAATTTGTTTTCTAATGGGGGGTTTTCCTCAATCAAACCCCTAGTTTGTATTTAAACTTTGGAGGAGATTAAATCTGCATAAAACCCTAGCCCTAAGTGTGTCTAAGACTAGGAAGATCTAAAGTAAGACAAAACCCTATTCTAATGTGCTAGAAGAAGATGATTAAATGGAACTTGAATGATACAAGAATTCAATCTAAGAAACCCTAAAACATTTGAAATGAGTGTAAATGACATGCGAATGTTGAATCTGAAGATAGAGAGAAAATGGAAGATGGAATCACTTTGAAAACAAGTATTTAGCTCTGATTTGATGGCTAGTTGCATCTCCTCAACCTAGATTTATCCATGATTCACCATAGGAATCCATTATCAAACCTTTACAGTGTGAGATATTGAACAAAAAGTGAGCTTGAAGACCTGCAAAAACCCTAGTTTCTACCCTAAAGCTTCAACTTTGTTGTAGAAAGACTAATGAATCTTCTTGTGAAAGATACTTGGCTCTTGACTCTTGAATTAGCTTTGTAAAAATGACTTAATTCTATGAAAGATGGCCTAAAAATATTTATTTATAGGCACTCACACTAAATTATTCATGATTTTAACTTCATAGGGTGACATCCCTCAAGAATTTGAATTAATTCAATGATTTTCCCGCTCAAAAGTGGAAAATACCTTAAAAGGGATTAAGTCGCCACCCTGGGTGTCTTAGTCACACCAAGGATTTTTGAGGTTGGTTTCACAAAATTTGAGTGGTTTGAATGTTTCTTGTTAGGATTTGTGTGATTTGTGTGTGGAACAGGCCCTAAATTCAAAAATCGTGAGCATTATGGGCCTATAAATGTAGTTTTTAAGGGGTGATTGATGTAAGGGTGTCTAAAATATGACCAAATTAATCGTAGAATTGTCTCTTTCTTCAAATTTATACAATTTTTGGTTACACATTAAACCCCCACTTTAGCGCCCATATTACTTTATGTGTATATGTAAGATAAAAGACTCTAAACAATACACTTTTTTTTATAAAAGGATACTCATTCAAAAGACAGGAGAATAAAGCCCCTAGTGTAATTATCTACGAAACCACAACATTTAGAACTGCATCTTGCAACAAAAATTCATTAGTTTTTCAAAAATCCTTTTATCTAACTTCTAGAAATCAAATTCAAGGGTAGATGTATGCCCCACCTTGATTCTACTTGCTTTACACAGGTGGAATGAAGGTAGCAATCTAGTCACATTGAATAAGAAATATCATATCATAGGAAATTTCCAAGTACAATGTGACAATGATAAATTGATGATATTGGGTGGAGAATCATGATTCCAATGCATCAAATGATGTCAAAAACAAATTTCCCTAGCACCTGATATGATGGTTTGAATAAAAAACACTTTATTAACTCTTAATATAGGAAAAACCCAAATGTGATGCATAATTGTAAAAAGAATGGAAATAGTTAAAACAGGTGAAAGTGAAGTATTTGGTCACTTACTATTTCATTTTACCTTCTTGTAGGTTGAGAGTGATGAGTGATATGGAAAAGTGCCAAGCAGATGAGATTACAAACCTTCACAATTGGACGTTCTCTGAGATCAGGTGGCACATGACGAGTGTCAACATGAGGTGAGTCGATTTTGCTACCTTTGCATAGTGATTTTGCAATGATTAATGATTTTTATGCATATCTAGGTTAATTTAGGATCTTGGAAAAAAAGTTTGCAAAGTGTCCCTTTTTTCGCAAAGTGTCCTGAAAGGGTTCTAAAGTGTCTAGGGCCTTTAGGAAAGCACACTAGATGGACTTTAGTACACTTACATGGTGAATAATGTAAAAATTAAAGATATTAGATGAGTTTTACAACTTATTTTGGTGATTTTGATATGTACCCACCCAATAATGGTAGCGACTAGGGGGGAGATAGTTGAGCTTCTTGAGAGATTTAGCCCAATCATTGTTAGTAGAGCAGATAGAGCATCTTTAGGCCATGGGTATATATTGGGCATACCTCATGCCCCCATGAGGTACCACGATGCTATGCTAATGGCTCTCTATGAGCACTGGGATGCAGATACATGCACATTTCATCTACCGATAGGGGAGATGATGATCACCTTGGAGGATGTACATCATATTCTCCACATTTTGATTCAAGGAGAGAAAGTACATTTTTAGATAGACTATACCTTCCATGAGCAGAAGGCTTATTTACAGTATTATCTAGATGGTCCAATTCATGATTATTGGGTGAGAGGGAAGATTGATCTATCGATGCTATTATATTCATGAGCACCAGTGGTCTAATGGATTATGATTCATACTATAGTACTATTTCTTGTCCCTAATGGGTAGGCAATGCACCTTGAAGGAGGAATAGTCCATTTTATTCGAGGGATGGAAGAGCATCGCATAGTGTATGCTTGGAGTCAGTTTATCCTGGCACATTTTTATTATGATCTTGGGTGATTTGTATTCCTAGAGGTGGATAGTATGGTGCACTGCACACTTCTACAAGTGTGGTTGCTTGAGCATATTACATGCACCAGACCAGTTGGCTATCCATGTGCAACAACAATAGGGTATCCTCGGGCTTTCAACTATCCTCTTTAGTGACTATGGCAGTATGGTGATTTGCATTTTTGGAGAGTACAATTTGACTAGCTGGAGGAGAATGAGATCCTTTGGAGACCTAATTAGTTCACATTACATTGGCCAGATCATACTAGACAATTAAGGAGGATGTAGTTGGATAGATTTTTGATTGGCCGACATGACCACGTAGTACATCCTTTTTACTACGATCGAGTCATGGGACAATTTGAACAGGAATAGATACTAGCCTGGGCATGATCCTCTTTCAGGAGTTCAGTACAGAGTGCCTAGAGACCGGGTGATATAGTGCAGCTCACTCTAGACCATGTGGCCAAGAGTGACTCTGACTTCACTAATCACGACCAACCACTAGTCTTCGACACAAATGACGTTGGTGCTAGAGGGGATTATGAGGAGTCGTGGATAGTGACATGACCAACACAAATTTTATTGATGGATGAGCCAGTGGGAGATGCAGGTCCACTACTAGATGAGGGAGATGACAAAGAGGATAGGGCTGACGAGACACCCTACAGGGCTGTAGATATATATTGATGTTATAGATGATGAGTATGATGAGGATGCAGATCCAGATTATGATGGCTAGGAGGATGAGGAGGAGGATGAGGAGGAGGATGAGGAGGAGGAAGAAGATGAGGAGGAGGAGCCACTCCTGAGTTAGAGTGATGAGGCAGTAGCTGAGGATTGACATGAGTGTGTAGATCCCTCTCCCATCCATATGACAAGATCATGAGCAATAGCTGCAACAAGCACTAATACCCACAATTGAGGAGAGGCTAGCACATCCTCCATGCCCCCTGCATAGGATGATGTCAAGATTGCTCAACTTACTCAAGTTATAGGTGATGATATTTGATTTTAAGTATGTAATTTTACTGTTTATGCTCATTATATATATCATGATGATGTTTACTAATGGTGTATTATTTCTACCTTGTAGGAGTGATGAGAGACTAGAGAGAGTTCTACCATCAGGATGTTGCAAAGATAATGTTTGCATCCATTGATGAGGAGGAGATGGATTCACATTACATTCCCACACCAAGCGTGGAGGAGGATCTAGAGTCACTTAGATCATTCGTGAGGCTGCAAACAACATATGAGAGTGTGAGGAGATGACTCCGCTGAGCCAAGGCTATAGGAAAGTCATCCCAGACACTAGTAGAGGTTGAGAGACTATAGGAAGAGGTATCACGACTACAAGAAGAGAGGAACCAAATAGCGAAGGAGCGTCATGTGGCCCTTGGATAGATATAGGTCCTAGAGTTTTCACTCAAGTTCAGTGGATCATGGTCACGATCACACACGATCGTCTCCTGACATGCTACTATCAGATCATGAGCACCAGAGCCTGAGGGGTCTAGTTTGCATAGACCTTAGTGATATTGTATATTATGATGATATGTACATAAAACTTTGGATATATATATATATATGACCATTCGATGGTTTATGACTTGTCTTATTTTTTTTTAATGTTAAATGGAAATGTGATTAATTAAATAACCTTTGTAAGAATACCTTATTAATGTCTTCATGATTTAACAGAGTTTATGTGATCTAACTAAAACATGTTACAATTTTCTTTTTAGATACAACATGATGGTTGAGTATGTTATGCTAAATTAAATTTAACTTATCATAAGACACAAGATGGATTTGAATAGCATGAAACCTGAATTAATTATAAAACTAAATTAAATAATCACTTTAGTGCCCAAGACATATGCGTGATTGGTTTGTCAGGAACGTAGCAATGTGAAAGCATATAGGATAAGATCCCATAAATTTAACAACATTTCTTTTAATTCATACTATTCAAAAGGGATAAGACATAATACTGACACAAATGTGTGAAATTTATAGGCTCCTTAAAGGGTGTTCCATCAGGTTCTGTTAAGACATATGCTCCAGACCCAAAGCTTTTTTTGACTATATATGGTCCTAACCAATTAGGACTAAATTTTCCTCTTTCATTAGGGTCGGTGTTGACTTTACGCTGATTTGCAAATAGAACTAAGTCACCCTTGTGAAATGTGTGAGGGATAATGTTGAGATTGTAATAGTGTTGTTTCCTTTTGAAATAAGCTTGGAGATGCTCAAAAACGTTAAGGGTATGTGCAGGATCATGATGGGCCAAAAAGTGGCGATATTATGGGTATGTGTAGGGTATGCGGTTGACGACTTTTTTTTTACCCAAAATTGATGAAACAAAAGGGTTTTAAAGGATATTCTCAGCTTTCCACCAATATAAATTATGCTTTACTTTGAATTTAATAAATAAATATTATTCATTTTCTATTTGAATTATGACTAAAGTCCTAATCGATAGGCTAACTGAAAAACATCTATAGCTTTCAAACGATATCAAATTTTTTGAATCTAAAACATGTGTCACATTCTATGCTTCACATACTATAGGATTAAAAAAAGAAAGATTAAATTTCATGAAGTTTTGACCAAGTTAAGGTGGTCGACATACGAGTTTTTATAATTTTTAAAAGTTGTAATAGAAAATTCATAATTAATTATTTACTTGGAAAAAATTACAAAACAATATGCATCACATCTAGACATGAGTCATCTACTTGTATCTAAAATATTATAAAAAATAATTATCATTTTATTTTGGTTAGGTGGCAGACACTTACTTTTATTTTTTCCTAAATTTAAGTACTCGCATTGAAATTTCAAATTTTCACCAAATAGATTTTATTTTTAAAAATAAACCTAGTAGTTTAGAAACTGCATTCAACTTGCTACAAATTCTATTCTTACATATTTTTGAAATAATATAGATAACTTATTCAAATTTTTACGTCAAGTTTCCTAACTCTGATTTTTTGAATTTTTTGCCACTTAAGTCCCTGTTTTTTCCATGATGATCCTGCACATACCCTTAATGCATTGTTCGTCAAGCATCTCAGCTGGTGTAATTGTTCTGTCTTATAAGTGTTATTGTCAACAAGACCTTGAAGAAAAACCTATAATGTTGTGATTTCTAACTCCAAGGGCATGATTGCCTCAGTACCATAAACTAGGTTATAAGGTGTGGCTCCAGTGGAGGATCAAACACTTGTGCGGTAAGCCAAAAGTGCATAGTGCAATTGTGTGTGCCGGTCCCTATGATTATTATTAACAATTTTCTTCATAATTTTTTCAAGGACTTTATTAGTTGACTCAACTTGAACATTAGATTGTGGGTAATAGGGTCTCAAAAAATGATGTTGAATATTTAAGGTCTCCAAGAATTTCTTCACATCATATTCTTAAATGGTGTACCATTATCAAAGACTAATGCAGAAGGGAGTCCAAAATAAAAAATAATGTGTTCTAAGATGAAATGACATATAACCTCAGCTGTTGTAGATCCAAGAGGAATAGTCTCTACCCATTTCATGAAGTAATCAGTTGTGGTTATGATAAACATATGTCTAGCGAAAGATGGTGGTGATATTTTTCCAAATATATCCAGCCCCCATATAGAGAAAAACAAAGTAGGGATTTGGGCAAAAAGATCAAAAGTAGGAGCATGAAATAAATTGCTATGTTCTTGGCATTTGTGACATCACTTAACATATGCATAACAATCTTTTTCTATATTTTTCCAGAAGTAGCCTATACAAGGGTATGTGCAGGATCATCATGGAAAAAATAGGCCCTTAAGTGGCAAAAAATTCAGAAAAATTAGTGTTAGGAAACTTGACATAAAAATTTGAATAAGTTATCTATATTATTTCAAAAATATGTAAGAATATAATCTATAGAAAATTGAATGTAGTTTCTAAACTACTACGTTTATTTAAAAATAAATAAAATCTATTTGGTGAAAATTTGAAATTTCAATGCAATAGTACTTAAATTTCAGGGAAAAAATAAGAAGTAGGTGTTTGTCTTACTACCCTAACCATAATAAAATGATAATTATTTTTTATAATATTTTATATATAAGTGGAGGACTCACGTCTGATGTGATTCATATTTTTTTGTAATTTTTTTCCAAGTAAATAATTAATTATGAATTTTTTATTACAACTTTTAAAAAATATAAAAACTCGTATGTCTGACCACCTTAACTTGTTCAAAACTTCGTGAAATTTAATTTTTATTTTTTTAATCCTATAGTATGTGAAGCATAGAATGTGATGCATGTTTTAGATTCAAAAAATGTGATACCGTTTGAAAGTTATAGATGTTTTTCAATCAGCCTATCGGTTAGGACTTTAGTCATAATTCTAATAGAAAATAAATAATAATTATTTATTAAATTCAAATTAAAGCATAATTTATATTGGTGGAAAGCTGAGAATCTCCTCTAAAAACCCTTTTTGTTTCATCAATTTTGGGTAAAAAAAAAGTCACCAGCCACATACCCTACAAATACCCATCATGATCCTGCACATACCCACAAATGAGTTTTTGTGCTAGGGTCTTTGTGCCAAAATGACTCCATAGCTTCCTACATGAGCCTGCTCGAGTGCCATATTGATTTCTGAATCCTTAAGACATCTTTGTAAAATTCCATCAAAGGATCGTTGATATAACACATCAGTGAGAATTATGTACTTAGTGGCTAGCTATTTTAAATGAGCTCGAGTGTTATTTGTGATAGGTTCAAGAATGGTAGCATATTTTATATAACTATATTTGGCATCATACCATTCACTTGTATCATCCTTGGATGTTGTTAATGCATCTCTAGTGGTGTCATCGATTGAGGGTTTTGAGGATTGGGTGAACAGTGAATATAACATCCTTTGAAAGATATGGGGGAGTTATAAGAGAACACTTGCCATTGCATCCACATTCCAATTATCTTTTTGCAGGATGTTATCAATGGTGAATGAGTCAATTTTTTCCAACAAAAACATTGTCAGATCCTTATATTTTGATGATTTATCATGTTTTCCTTGATAGAATTTATTTATTTGTTTGATTACTAATTGAAAATCACCAAAGATCTTGATATCTTTAATTCCCATGATTAAAGCAACACATAATCCAATGATTAAGGCCTCATATTCGGTAGTGTTATTTGTACACAAGAAATTAAATCGATATGACGAGGGAATAGGCTTTCCTTCAAGTGGAACCAATATTAATCTAGCACCAGAGCCTGTTCTACACTTATATCCATCAAAATATAATTTCCATGTAGAAACATTTGTCGTCAACACACTACCATTAGGAAAAGAATCTTTACCTAGTAATGCAAGAGGAGAAGGAGCATCAACTAAGTGGTTGGTCAAGGCTTGTCCTTTAATTTCTTTTTGTGAAACAAACTTAAGGTGAAACTCAGTCAACAACATAACCTATTTAGCTAGACATCCTGATAAGTCTATTTTTATGAAAAGATGTTTGAGAGGGTCAAATTTTGTCAAGACTTGTATTTCCGCATTTAGTAAATAATGTCACAACTTACTAGTAGCGAATACAAGAGCTAAACATTATTTTTTGATTGGTGTGTATCGTGTTTCATAATCGATCAAAGTTTGACTAATGTAGTAAATATGATTTTATTTCCCATTATCATCGTGTTGAGCTAACAATGTTGTAAGAGCATGGGTATATGCGACTATGTAAACAATGAACAGTTTGTCTGACATAGTCGGCTAAAAAATAGGTGGAGTTGCAAGGTATTCCTTCAAACTCTTGAAGGCCTATTTAAAATCATCATTCCAATCAAAAGTCACATCCTTATTTAGGAGATGTGTGAAAGGTAACGTTCGATCGGCTAAAGAGGCAACAAAATTATAGATGGCTTGAATTCTTCCTTGTAATGTGCGTAATTGAGAAATGTTCCTAAGAGGTGGCATATTGACGATAGTGTCAATTTTCTTTTTTTCCACCTCGATGCCTCTATGAAATATGATAAACCCTAAGATTCTTCCACTATCTACTCCAAATACATACTTTTTTTGGATTGAGTCGCATGTTGTATTTATGCATTCGTTCGAAGATTTGTCGAAGGACATTCACATTGTCTTGTTTTGTTAAGGATTTGGCAAGGATTTCATTAGCATAATCTTCCAACATTTTATGTATGTAATCATGAAATATCAATTTCACTGCTCTTTGATAAGTTTCACACATGTGCATTCTTTAATCCAAAAGGCATCATAACCTAACAAGAGGTTCCCCAAATAGTTTTGAATGTTGTCTTGTATTGATCTTGTGGGTTGATAAAGATTTGATTATAACTAAAAATCCATCCATGAATAACAACAAAGCATGTCCCATAGTTGAATCCATGATCATGTCAATATTAGGAAGGGGAAAATCATCCTTTAAGGAGGCTTTATTCAAGTCACAAAAATTCATACATATCCTAATATGATTATCAAGTTTAGCAACTGCGACAATAGTTGAGATCCAAGGAAAATAATCAATAGGGAAAATGAAACTTGTGTCAAGGAGTTTTCAATTTCTCCTTTAACATGAAATGCTATCTTGTGATTCATTTTTTATCTTCTGTCGAATAGGCTTAGCATTGTTTGTAAGAATAATGTTATGTGTTACTATATTCAGGTCTATTCTCGGCATATCTAAATATTTCCAAGCAAAAATTTCAGGAAAATCATGGAGCAAGGTTGTAGTATCCTCGTGTTCTTCATCATCAAGGAATTTCCCGATCTTAATGATATTTTCTTTATCATCTATGTCCATTGGTATATCAATTGTATCTCCTAAGGGGAGTGCATTTGACTTAGGAGATTCAAGAGCATATGGTTCCATCGTGTTCTCATTATCATCAGTATTGTGTGGCTTGGTACTTATCATAGCGTAGGTAACATTTTTTTTGGAAGAAGATGGTTTATCAATAACACCTAATATTTATTTTAAGGCTTCATCACTTTCAAAATACTCCCAGGATGGTGGGGAATCCATATCAAGAAATTTAGTATATTTTATCGTAAGATTAGTTCTTGGTTTACATGTGATGGTGTAGATATTGAGTGATGGTCGTTGAGTTGCTTTCGTTTTCTTAGAAAACGAATATCCCAAACTAGTCTTTGTTTCTTGTGTATTAGGCTCTATAGGAACTTGAATTCCTTGTTCATTCTTTCCACACCCTTTATAGTTGTATCCCAATTGATTCACTAGTGCATAACCTTTCCCATAAAGCTTTTCCATTTACTTTAGGTTAGGAGGACGCTGATAATCTATCTCATCAATTCTTTTTGTGTATGCTATATTTTCTTCTAAAGGAGATGAGGTAGATGTGAGAGAAGACTCTTCCAAATTTTGAGTTGACATAACCATTGGTTGTTCAAGTTTTTTATGTTCTTTTCCAGTGATGATGTATTCATCCATAAATGAAGGTGTGAATTCTAATGTATCCCAATCATCATCAAACAATTTTGACATAGATTCTTATTCTTGTTTGCTAGTATCAAGGGGTTCAATATGAGATGTTGGAATTAATGTGTTTAGAGGACACATTCCATTTTCAAGTTGTAAACAACTCTCGGGCTTGGGGTCTATTTCAACTTGATAAACTTTGTTGTTATAGACATATTTCATTATCTGATTAAGAGTTGAAGGAACCACACGCATCTCATGAATCCATGGCCTTCCTAAGATAATATTGTATGCAAGATCATAGGGCATGACATGAATAGGATTTTGCAAGGTAGCCACTCTGACTGTCATAGGCAAAGTGATTACACTGAGTGGTTGTTCTGTAGTATTGTCAAATCCTCTAATAGATAAGGAATCAGGTTTGATTTGTGATTTATCCACATGTAATCGATCTAACAGTTTTATACTGCACACATTGAGGACAGAGCCATTGTCAACAAGGGTTCTTTTGATGCTTATTGTATTATATTGACAAATTATCATAAAGGCCTCATTTTGCTTCCTTAATTCTAATAGAGGGAGCCCATGATGATGAAAGGTAATGTCTACATTAACTACATGGATTCCTTTTATAAGAGATGCCACATCATCTGAATTTTTATTAGGAGGAACCATTATTTTTTGCAATGATGTTTGGAGCATTGAATGATAATTTGGTGAATTTTGAAGAAGATCCCAAAGGGATATCCTTACAGGAGTGTTCTTAAGTTGTTCGATGAGATCGTACTCCCTAAGGTGTGAATTTAAGTGAGGAGAACTAGGCAAGATGGGGTTTGGTAAAGGTAAGCATGTTGGATTGGATTGTTGTGGTTGTGAATTATTTTGAGTGTTATGGTTGTGTGCAACATCATGTTGTGGTGGGTAAAGGGTAAACTCGGGTTTAGGTGGAGGTTGAGATTGATGTGAAGGTGGGTAAAGGACAAGATGAGGTTGAATTACATTGACATATTTTGTTTTTGGTTTCTCACAACAAACCTTAGGGGTATGTGCAGGATCATCATGGAAAAAATAGGCGCTTAAGTGGCGAAAAATTCAGAAAAATAAGAGTTAGGCAACTTGAAGTAAAATTTTGAATAAGTTATCTATATTACTTCAAAAATTTGTAAGAATAGAATTTGTAGAAAATTGAATGTAGTTTCTAAACTACTAGGTTTATTTAAATAAAATTAATCTATTTAGTGAAAATTTTTAATTTCAATGCAGTAGTACTTAAATTGCAGGGAAAAAATAAAGAAGTAGGTGCCTGTCTGACCATACTAACCACAAAAAAATGATAAAAATAAATTATAATATTTTATATATAAGTAGAGGACTTATGTACCGATGTGATGCATATTTTTTTGTAATTTTTTTCCATGTAAATAATTGATTATGATTTTTTTATTGCAACTTTTAAAATATATAAAAACTCATATGTCTGACCACCTTAACTTGGTCAAAACTTCATGAAGTTCATTTTTTTAAAATCCTATAGCATGTGAAGCATAGAATGTGATGCATGTTTCAGATTCAAAAAATGTGATATTGTTTAAAAGTTATAGATGTTTTTCAATCAGCATATCAATCAGGACTTTTTGGGTTAAAAAAAGTCATCAGCCACATAGCCATCATATCACCACTTTTTGGCCCATCATGATCCTGCACATACCCTTAGTGTATTGTGTTAGTGAGATGAAGTCCTCAAGGGATTTATCTAACATATCAAATTAATCACTACTAAAAGGTTTAGGAGATAAGTTATCATTTGATGATTTGCATTTATCATCACAAGCCTTAGTGGATGAACTCAGCGAGAGGAAACCCTATAGAGTTTCATCTAACTTATCCAAGTCATCACTACTAAGAGGTTTGGATGATATAGTTTTCCTAAAGTGAAGCATTTTTTTTATTGGTTCATTTGATTGTTGAACATTTGTGTTTTCCTTTGCTAATGAATCTGATCTAAATGAACTAGGAACTAATGCTAAAAATGAACATTGGAAAAATATAATGATATCTATAATTTCCATGGAAGTAAATGATACTAATTCTAATGATTTGAATGTAACAGAAAATAACTAAACATAAACATAAAATTAATTGCAAAAACCAATAATTGAATCAAAATGCTGAAAAATATTGATGCAAAATGTGTATAGGGACTAAGTTGCCCAGAGTTGTGAATTAGTCCCAATAGGGGAATTTTTTAAGTTTTTATGAATTTTTTGATGGGTATTGATTTGTTCTATACTATACCATACAAATCTATAGTTGAAATACAAAATTTTACTATCAAGTGCAAGGAAATGAAAAGCAATAATGCAAGCTCAAATGAGCTTTTCACTAATGCAAATTTGAAAATCCTAGGATGCAATTGAAACAATGAAGCACCTAATGCAATGATAATGAAAGTTAAACCTAGAATGTACTTGAAATCAGAAGAAAAAATATTCAAAAGTCAACCTCACCAAAATTTGGACAATAATTTTGGTAACCCAAGGGTTCTCTAACTCTTTTAGGTTTTTCACCTAAAAGAAGAGAAATGGGCCAGAAATTCTAATGTCTAGACTCAAGATTAATGTAAATAGGGATGAAATGTATTTAAATATGATGTCCTAAATGCAATAAACTAAAGAAAAAGGATGATTATTAATGGTAAATCTAAGAAATGCAAAGTTTTGGAAAACACACTGTGATATGCAGAATGATCAAGAATAAATGAAATACAAAACAAAATAAAGATGCTAAACAGAAAATGTGCACCTAGAAACTGATGAGCAGCTAATTGGAGATTGTAGAGACCTCTGAAATTCTGGAAAACTTGATTTTTGAGCTAACTGGGATAGTTACGCCAAGTTGGGTGACTTAGTCCCAAAATAGGTAAACTGCCAAAAAAGTTGTTTTTGCCAAATGGGTGTCTGAAACTATAAAAATTCCTAAAAAATCATTGCAGTGCGAAGAAGTTGCCACTATGGGAGACTTAACTTCCACTTTGGATTTTTCTACAAATTCAAAAGTGGAAATGGAAGCCCACAGTCTGCACTCTATTTTTTGATGGAAATCTGGATCTGAATCTTCAAAAAAACTTGCAAAATAGAAGATAATTTGTTTTCTAATGGAGGGTTTTCCTTAGTTAAACCACTAGTTGGTATTTAAACTTTGGAAGAGATAAAGTCTACATAAAACCCTAGCCCTAAGTTTATCTAAGACTAGGAAGATATGAAGTAAGAAAAAACCCTATTCTAATGTGCTAGAATAAGATGATTAAACAAAAATTGAATGATGGAAGAATTCAATCTAAGAAATGTGACAACAAATTTAAAATGAGTGTAAATGACATGCAAACCTTGAATCTAAAGATAGAGAGAAAATGGAAGATGGAATCACTTCGAAAACAAGTCTTTAGGTGTTATTTGATGGCTAGTTGCATCTCAACCCAGATTTCTCCATGATTCACCATAGGCATCCATGATCAACCCTTTTCAATTTGAGATCTTTAACAAAAAGTGAGCTTGAAGACCTGCAAAAAAACCTTGTTTGCTTCCCTAAAGCTTCAAATTTACTGTAGAAAGACTAATGAATCTTCTTGTGAAAGATATTTGGCTCTTGACTCTTGAATTTGCTTTGTAAAAATGACTTAATGCTATGAAAAAAGACCTAAAAACATGTATTAATAGGAATTCACATCGAATTATTCATTATTTTAACTTCATAGGCCGACATCCCTTAATAATTTGAATTAAGCTAGTGATTTTCCCACTCAAAAGTTGAAAATACCTCAAAAGGGACTAAGTCTCCACCCTAGGTGACTTAGTCCCACTAGGGATTTTTGAGGTGGGTTTCATGAAATTTGAGTGGTTTGAATGTTGATTGTCGGGATTTGTGTGATTTTTGATTCCAGAATAGGCCTTAAAGTCCAAAATCATGAGCATTAGGAGCCTATAAATGTAGTTTTAAAGGGGTGATTGATGTAAGGGTTTCTAAAATAGGACCAAATTAATTGCAAAAATGTCTCTTTCTTCAAGAGTATACATTTTTTGGCAATAAAAAATGGTCTTGAGCTACAATCAAAAAAATCTAGAGTGATGAGACAGGTAAAATCTTAACCAAATTTGTTGTATGGTAGTTCGCAATCGTCACTTCCTGAGCTGCATTTGTGAGCCACAATTGTTTGCTAGAACATCATAACTAATTGTTGATGCAAAAAAAATTAGTTTTGACTTTTCTTTCATTTTTTCCTTTTGGGTTTGTTTTATGTTAAGATTTTTGTTTTAAAAATATCTTATTTTCAGCATGTCACTTTCATCAAGGAGATCTAACTTGTATTTTTGTAGGGTTTTCTCATTTTTTTTTAAAGTAGAAAGCATTTTTTTTGGTTTTTAACACATTTCATGTGGATCTAAAATGAACAACAAATTGCATCTCTAAATTCATGAGGATTAAAATGAACAACAATCTACGTCTTTACATTCATAGGATCTAAAATGAACAACAAAATGCATCTATACATTCATAAGGATGAAAATGAACAACAAACTATATCCTTCACTCATTCAGTTTTAAAACGAACTTTTCATATCACACTCATTGGAATAAAACAAACCACAACTTCCATTTGAGTGTTTTATTAAAGTGGGCACATTTCAATTTGGGCTAATTAATGAACAAATTTATATTGTATTTGGTGCATATGCACACTTTTTGTAAGTAGATCCCATAAAGTGTATTGAGAATATCCTCTCCTGTTGAACCTTTTGTGATCTTCGACGAAGAGAAATCATTGTTGTTAACACTGAACCTATAAATTTCTAACACAAGAACATTAAACAATATTTAATCATCTTAGAAATCCAAATATAGCATTCACTATGAGATCCTTATCTAAATCAAGAAGAAAACATGAAAATGAGAACATAACAAACCAAATACAACATGAAATCAACTTAAAATAGCAAGTAACCTTCATCCCATTGTGGGATTGGTGCTCCTTTTATATGGAAAGAAGCCCTTTCCCAATCCCTTTAATAAGCTTTGATGATGTTCATGATCCAAAGTGTGATATTTGATACAAAATGATACCATAAACTAGCTAAAGTGATGAAAATGGTGAAATGCTATGAGTAGAAATGCCTATAGTAGGAATGCTTCAAGTTGTGGATGCATATTGAGTAGAGGAACCCTCTATATATAGTAATCAAGGGTTTAAGAATGAGATAATTTGGTGAATGTGGGATAAAAAGGGAGCCAATGAGAATGTGATAGTTGTCACAATTCTATTGGATGAGAGTGGAGCATATTTTAGGGAATGTGTTGAGTAAAGGAGGATGTAAGAGGAATAAATGAGAATGGTTGAAGATTTGAAAGGTTGTAAGAAGAAGTAAATGAATGTGGTTGAATATTTGAAAGGATGTAAGAGGAGTAAATGAAGATGTAAGATTTAATGTATGTGTAAGAGGTTATTGAAAACCTTTGGAGGGAAATTAAATGAGGAGGTGGTTGAGAGGAATATTCCTTGGAATATGCCATTATGAGGATAAATAGAAGAATTAGATAATGAAAAGAAATTATTTTCATGTGCAACCTAGTTAGTTGACCATGGATTGATTTAACTCTTGAGGAGTTAAGAGATGGAGGATTTATTAATGATGATTAGAAAATTATTTAGGATTAATTAATTTAGAATTAATTAATTTGAATGGGTTAGGGGATTTGTGACATTTGATTTAAATAGTTTGATTCATTTAAATCAAATGAAAAGAATTTAGTTGAATTTAATTAAATGATTTGATTTAATTAAATACGATGAATATTAGTCAGAAGAAAGGTGAATTAATCTAATAAATTTAATTATATTTTTAATAGTAGAAATTGATGAATTTAACTAAATAATGTTGATTATTTAATTGATTAGTTAGTCCAAAGTGATCTAGGAAGAAATGATGTTATTTTATCAAAATATATATGTAGTATCGATCAAGACTTTTTTGAGTGTCTACATTTTTCCCCTCTTTGAAGTGAGGTACTTGTTGCATTGGTTCAAAGAATAACACTACCGATATCAAAATTCAAAAAATTTCCTTATTTTGCAGATGCCCCACTACTACCCCAATTGAAGAAATTACGCTACCACACTACCCTCTCAAGAGATTGGGAAAAAAATTCCATTTTTAGGTCGAGCTCGCGATAAAGATTTAAGATCTATTTAGCTAAAAGAGGACTAGAAAGCTTAGATGTTTGATGTAGACAAATTTGATTATGTATAGATAAACATTGACCATGGGTAGCCTCATGTACATTCTAGTATAACACATAGATCGATACTTGGATAGAGTTGTTAGTAAAGATAGAAGAATAAGACAGATGAATGGAAGAATGAGATGGATTAACCATTGATTTCGAGATTGATTCAGAAGTCCAACAAGTTTATGAGTCATTAAGATTTTATTAGATATGGTGATGAGTGATGATGATTTTCTTATCTAGAGATTGGGACACGAATGCCACAAATTTCCTTATGTTTGATAAAACATAAAGATACGATGCATCAAGGTATGGATAACCAGTTTGGTGTTGTATCTAGTGCGATGGACTTTGACTCAACAAATAGATAGGAGTATCCTTATTCACACTTGACATAAAAAAACCCTGTTAGGATGAACTTCTAAATTTTCAAACATCTCAGACCAAAACATGGAAAGGTATAACCTATCAATGCAATAGTTAAAAAGATGCCCAAAAAACCTTCCATACATACTTAACAAAGCAAGTATTCACCAGGGTTATATTACAAGAACATCCAACAAGTACAAAAATTGAAAGATAATGATCAATGGCCAATTCCTTTCTCTCTAAATCATTTTGATAGACATCATCGAGAGGTCATTGGAATGAGTGCAATAAGATAAATAAAAGAAAATATCAAGTGAACAAACAAGCCAATGTTTGTCATACCTCTAGTCAAGTGGATGTGTTTTGTTTAGGATAAGTATCCAAAGCGATTGCCAAAGATAATTCCCATTGTATGAAGGATGCATCTTAGGACATGTTAGTGGATGGTGGCGAGTTGATAGGTTGTTTGAAAGGTTGTTGATATAAGGTTGAGTGACATGTAAGATCAAGACTTTGATTTTGTATTTAAAGGTTCTACTTTTTCCAATTGTTGTGGTTGTTTCTATTTGTTTTGCCAAAGGATGAAGGTGACGATTGATTTATTATGGATGATTGATTAGTTTGGGTGAAGAGAAAAGAGGCAGATGGATTTTTTCAAATATTTGGATGTTTTTGAAATGTTTTAAGGTTGTTTTTGGATTTTTGAGATGTTTTACAAATGTTTTTATTTTCACATTTTCTAATGTTTTTTGTTTTTTCTAAGACTTTGGCAAAGAACCTAACCTAAGGACCTATTCGAAGGGCCTCAAGGGATGATCAAAGATTATCCTTATCTACGTTCAAGATTAAAGGTGATGTAGTTCAACATGATGACTTTATTTTTGACTTTTTTCTATTTTCGACCTATTTTTGGATTTTTTGGTTTTATGAATGTTTTTGGATTTTCTGAAGTTTTGAGGATTTCATGGATATAAATGAATCTGATCCATTGTAGGTATAAGGACATTCCCCTAGCATGATGTGATACCCCAATAGAAGAGGGAAAAACTGACCTTTAGAATATGCCAAGTAGTATTAAAAAGGAACATGATACTGACACATGATCAAGCAATCATGTGGATGTAGATGCGTGATAGAAGGATCAATGGAATGTGATCAATGAAAGTGATGTGGGATCAAAAAAAGATAACATGGTGGATGGAAAGTTCTTATTTACACAAGGTGCCTAATTGCCAGGTTTTCACAAGGGTACTTTCCCAAAGCGCCACCGAAGTGGTTTATACTAGAGGATGACTTTTCTTGTTTACTATTTTCAATCCTTTTTTTGATTTTTTTTTTTTACATTTTTTATGTTTTTTTATTTTTTTGTATTTTTGGATTTATACTTGTAACTATGGGAAAATTATAGGTTAGTAGATTATATGCTAAATAAACTAAAACCTAAAGTAATAATGAAGAACATGGGATGGAATAACATGAAAACAAGAAAGATATCACCTCAAGTATTCAACCTCCATGGTTGACCTCCATTACACCTTCTCAACTTGCTGCAATATGAAGTTTTCCCTCAAATTTTCAATGAGCAACCTATTGACTATGCCAAGACCAAAGAAAATGTTGAAGGATTTGATATGACAATGCAATACTATGCAATTATGTAACTAGTAAGCAACTATGATCTATGACTAATGTATGCCAAAATTCCAAATGAAAGATGAAATATGCCTAAAACATGAGCTAAAATGACAATATTGCAAGAAAGCATGAAGTCAAGTAAAATTCCAAGAGCTAAAATGTCATGAGATTTCCTAAAACAAGATTGCATGAGATGTCAAAATGAGAACAAAATTGTCATTTTATAGAAAATGCAATTTTGGATGAATGGCTAAGATTGAAGATTGAAAAATGCTCTAGAATCAATAAAAAATATTCAATAAGACAACCCACAATTAGGGTTAGGGCAACATTAGGTCAAATTCAAAATGAGAGGACAAGATTCAATTTGAGAAAATCAAATCAAGGGTTGAAAATGCATGTGACAAGGAGATAAAATTAGCACAGGAAAAGAGGTAGCTAGAAAATCAAATACTAATAGAAATTACTTTATTTTTGGAGGAAAAAGACTATTTTGAATCAAAAATTGATTTAATTTAAAAGGTGGGGTCACATGAGAGTAAATAATTAATTTTAATTACTTACTAAAAGAGGGAAAATTATAAAGTGGGACCATTTTAAATAAATAATTTTATTTAAAATGATGGAAAGTACCAAGGTGGATAATAATTAAATAAATTAAATAATTTATTTAATTATAAGAAGACATCTAAGAATTAATGACATATTTAAATAAAAAAATAAAATTTATCTATTTAAATAATCAGGAGGAATTAGTGGACAAAGATAATTAAATTTATTTAATTATAGAGACCTTAGACAATTAGTGACATATTAAAATAAATAAATAAAATTTGTCTATTTAAACAATCAAGAGGAATAGAAGACATGAATTAATTAAATAATTATTAATTATTTAGTTAATAGTTGAAAATGGACCAAATGACATAATTAAATATTTTAAATATCCTAGGACAAAAGTGGTGAAAATAAAGGTTGCAGGCCTAGGTCATTTTTATGTGTCTACATTTTGCCCCTCTTTTTCATAATGTAGCCTATCGCATTGTGACAAAGAAAATTCAATCAGAAACATGCCCTAGCAAAGGTACAAAGTATTTATACCCCCTCGGGAATTTTTTCAAATTTTGGTCTAGTGATAGAAAAATTTGGAAAGTGACCCAACAAGTAAATTTGATGACTAGAAAAGCAATGACGCAAGCAGGTTTAGATTTTGAGGAGTTTAAGGTAGCAAAAAGGTTAGTCAAAGATGGTCAAAAGAGCCTCCAGTAATAACAAGGTTGAAAAATCCCACATTGACCCTATAAATAGGTTGAAAATGAGGTAAAAGTCAATCCATTTTCACATTTTCAATATTAAATTTGGAGAGCATAGAGCGATGAGGGAAAACATGAGGATGGTGATTCTAGTGACTGAGCATGATGGGGAGATTGTTCAGACATACAAACAACCAGAGTGCACGAACCCGCTGGTGAGTGGCTCGAACCCAATTTGTCATTTTGTCATTTTGCATGCATTTCTAGGGTTTTAGGGTAGAAAAACAAATGTGCCACAATGCATATACATGCACATAAGCCGTATTCGCGTTCACATTCGATGCATTTGATGTGTTTTGACACAAATGAAGCGAGTCTGAAGGATAGGTTATTTAGGTGCTACACATTTGCAGAAAACTGAGACGCATTTTCCAAGTCGCATTGCAAATGATAGGCATAATGCCACATTCGAAAGATTGTGATGCATTCACAAACTCAAGTGACATATTTGAATGAAGTGATGTAGTTGATAAGAATCATGATGCAAGTGTCATTTTGAGATGAAAATGCAAGTGAAAATGACGCTAATGCTAGATTGAGATGCAATTGAAGTAAGGAATGACACAACTGCCGACGTGCGATGCAAATGATGTCAATGTGATGCATTTGACTTTGACCAAGGCTAACTTTGTTGAGGCTCAAATTTTCAAATATCTCCTAGGAGATATACAATAAAGAGGATTTGCAATAATGTGCTAATGCTTGCTTATGTCTATGCAGAGATAGTTAGCACTGATCTATAAATGGGAGAGCGGACCATCAACATATGGGTTCTCGAACCAGCTTCGAGACAGGGAGCGACGAAAACTGATGCAACTTGGTTTGTACTACATTGCCTATATGTCCATTGTCTAGGAAAATAGGGGACTGTTGACCGCACTTTGTGAGAGGTGGAATTCAGAGACATGTTCCTTTCATTTTCCGACAGGAGAGGCTATAGTGACTCTCAAGGATGTGTACCAAATTCTACATCTTCCAATCCGAGGGGAGTGGGTCATGTATGATCCAAATCTAGGGACTACAGACATTTATAGGTTTCTATGAGAACAAACTAGTGTTGGGCATGGGATTGAGGGGTATGAGATTCACAGGGAGTTCGTGGTGGAGCACTACCCTTAGTTTGATGCCATGTTAGTGAAATTGATTGTAGGAGTGTTGATACTAGACCAATGAGCATATGGATTCCCTATTGGCTAGGTTTATGTACTGGTGAGGATGCGGTGAGAAAGGATTGTATATGCATGGGGACCTTTCCTTCTAGGGATGTCGTACAATCAGTTGCATGAGGTTGCATATAAGGGATCATAGAGCATCAACTATGGCATGAAATTTATTATGATATGGGCTTGGGAGCATGTTGTTTTCTTCCATCTGCCGATTCATAGGCCACAGTTGGTAGATGGTATGTCATATGTGTATTATTATGTAGGCGCCCTACAACAGACTCAGGTGGGAGAGACAGGCTAGTGGTGACATAGGATAGACACGATGGTGTCATTCATATAAAGGCCATACAAGGATTGCGATCAGTGGGATGATGAGGGTGATCTCATCATTGAGATGTACCTACCACAAAGGGTGCTTCGATAGTTTGGTGAGCAATAGGACGTACCTATGGGTATTGCAGAGTATGTTGGATCATTGTGGGAGCTAATATGGGGGCCAGCCATTTCAGTGCCATTTGCTTAGTAGCAGATAGATAGTTTAGTGGCATAGGAGTGGGAATGGAGTGGAGGGCCTGTTGATCTAGGGACAACAACAAATTTTGACTTGTGGTGGCAGACACATCGTCGAGTTCCATTAAGATATCCTGATGGGCTAGCACCAGTGCATCACAGATCAGTGATAGAATGGGTATAATGAGGTGGCAAGGCATGCAGGGATGGAGGTAGGGATAGAGGCAGAGGTCAGGGGAGAGATGGAGGCTAAGGGAGAGGGTGAGGTGGAGGAGATAACGTAAGAGATAGAGATGATGGTGGAGATGGTGGGAGGCAGAGACGAGGAGGCGATGGTAGGAGATAGGGGAGGAGAGTGAGGTAGCACATGGAGAGAGTGCCCTTAGTATCGATCCCCAAGGTAGTAGAGGAGGAGGAGAGAGAGGACGAGATAGTGGGGAAGGAGGGAGAGAGATAGCCAGATGTTGTGCCTAATTTTTGGGTTGGTCAGGAGGAGGGGAGACAAGAGATCGAGAGGCCAGAGGAGGAGGGACTGCCAGAGGTGGAGGTTAGGTAGGAGGGGGAGATGGAGGTAGAGATGCCGAGGGAGGAGGGGGTCGGCAGAGGTGACGAGGATGTGGGGGATGAGGAGGATATAGGTGATGATGAGGATTCCATAGATGAGGCAGAGCAGCTACTGAGGTGGTAGATGGTAGAGGGGGAGGATGACATGCCAACAAGACCACCACTACCACATGATGCGACCGTAGATTAGAGAGTGGTTGATCTACAAAGGTGCTCGATGAGGATAATACAGAGATTAGACCCATACAAGTAGAGTTAGAGGTTACACAGGTTGAGAGGGATCAGGAAAAGATCAGGTGATAGGAGGCAGAGAGTTCGTGTTCGAGATTTTTAGAGTTGTGTGTCAGGTTAGTCAGGTATGTGGTGAGGGAGTTGGCCAAAGTTAGCAAGAGGGGCCAGTACCAGATGCTATATGAGTGGGCAATGCCAGCTGATCAAAGGGATATTGGGCTATCTCAATCATACAACAAGACAAGTTCAGGATTAGGTAGCAGCAGCAGGTTCCATAGTAGCTGCAGCCAGAGTAGTGTGGGTGGTTCCACTGGGTCAGGTCACAGGTCAATGCATTGTTAGCCTCTGGTTACATATCCATCAGCCTCTCAGACACATGAAACAATGACGATGATGGCATCAGTTCCACTCATAGAGCATTGATCACCCAGGTCTTCTCCTCAAGGGGATGAGGAGAGCACGAAATAGGGAATTTCACTTTGTTCTCTTATTACCATGTTTCATACATTTATTGTTATAACACTTTATATTTTGACTATCGAGCTTGTGAGCTCCATTTTTGGGATATCTCATGACTTTATCCTGTGACGTGATTTTTGAGATTGTATATATGCGATGTAGTTTCGATATTGCCTATATGCTTTATGTTATGTGATGATGTATTATATGTTGACTATGTTTTTTATGTAAGCTTGTGTGATTATTATGATGATGTAGTTATGATGACTATGTGATGCGATTTATCCATTTATGATTCCTATGATGATGTCTTTTGTATGCTATGGCATGTATGCATTTTATGCTATCTACTAATGATGAGATCCATGATGATATAATGGTCATTGATGCTTATATACCGTGATGATGTTATGTTCTAATGATGATGATATGGATACATAATATATGGTTATAAAGGAGGCCATGTTTATATATGTTGATATGTGACTATATATATGTGTGGACAATGTAATCTTATGATGTGATATATATGTGTTTTAAAGCTATGGATGATGTATGCACCTACATGTTATGCGAATGTGTTAAAACCTATTGCAATGGCTATATGATCATGTATGCACTTATGTTTTTGTATGTCATAGGACATCATCATGAGATGGAGGGGATGAGATGACAAGACAAAAGGAGATGAATGTTAGTGCGGAGACCAAATCCTTCAACATGTTACTACATGACTTAACAATTATTTCTCTTAATCATCATTGGGTGGATTATTGTAATGGCCAACAAACACCATGATATGACATAGATTAAGGTGTGCAAGGTCATACCATCACATGAGCAATAAATCGCACACAAGGATGATCATGACTCATACTAAGAGTGCGATTGCCCCAGTCTTATTTTCATAACCAACCACAAGCATAAAAAGACAATAATGACAATGAAGACATGTAATGAAACATCGTTGCTCCTCTAAATCTTGTTCTTAGGACATCCTCAAGGAATTAGCAACATGACTACCTAAAAATACAAGACAAGCCAATCTTTATGATACATCGTTGCTTCTCTAAATCCTGTTATTTGGACGTCGCGAAGAAACTAGTAACATTATAGTCTAAAAAGATAAGACAAGTCAATCATCACGATACGTCACTACTTCTCTAAATCCTGCCATCAAGATATCATGGAGAAACTAGTAACATGATTAAATATCAAAGGAAAAAATACCAAGATAGTGTTTTCCAAGTGTTTTCCAAGTGTGTCTGAATGTCAAGTGTTTTAAATGTCAAGATGCCAAGTGTCTAAATGTCAAGATGCCAGGTGTTGCCAATTGTCAAGATGTTAGGTGTTGTTGATTGTCAAGATGTCAAATGTCAAATTTTGACAATGTCGAGCAAGTGAATGCCAAAGTTTTTCAAATTCAAGAAGGACACATCTTGAATGATGTTGATGTTGAGAGGATCTATCCTCAAATGTTAAGAGGATCCCTCAAAATGCCAGATGATGGTGATGATACCTAAGAAGGACACATCCTAAGGCATAAATGATAGAGGTTGTTCTTTAGAAGGACACATATGAAGAATAACCAAGAGCTGATAGTTTGACTGTTTGTGACAATTTGACTTGTTTTGATTGAGTTTGATTGAAGTTGAATGAGTTTTCCTACATGTTGTCGTTGACATGCTAATGTGATTGACATGTTGATTAAATGACTGCCATAGTGTATTTTAGAAGTTTTTCTATTTTGAAATGACTTGTATGACTTGAATACATTTTACATGTGTGCCAGTGTAGTGCCATGAACCCTAATGGACTGACCTAGTGTGGCCTTAGGGGCTCATCAATAGATGGTCTTGCCTACATCATACACTCAGAGACCTCATAGTTCGACATGACCAATGACTTTGTAACAATGATAAAAGATTGAGTAATGATTTTTGACAAACCTAAAAGGATTGACCTAATGTCTCGGGGACTCCAAGATGAGCCTTTCCTACATAGAAAATGCATAGAAACAACATAGTTCAACAAATAACGACTTGATTGACATGACTGACATGACGAAATGTGACCCTGTTTTTGGGATTTCCACATGTTATTTGGGATTTTTGTGTTTTTGTCATATTTTGATGTTTTTGGATTTCTTCAGGATGGTTTTTCGATTTTTAGGTCTTTGTTCAGGACATTTTATGATTTTTTTCTCTTTTCAGGACATTTTATGATTTTTTTGTCTTTTTTTAGGACATTTTATGAGTGATAGGACCATGTACGATACCCACTATAGTCAGGTTATAAATAATTGCCCCTAGTCAAGTCCAAGAATTAGCCAAATTTGAAGGATGTGGAAATGACATGGCTGGGGTGACAGATGAACGGTATGCAGGACTTCATGTCAACCATTTGTCAACCATGAAAAGGAAGGGTGTAATGCCAAGGCAAGTGTTGTGGTGGTGATGGAAAAGTGCATTTTGTTATGGAAAAAGGAAAATAGAGTGAAAATAGATAGCAGAGCAATGAATGAATACACATGGTAGTTGTTTGCCAAGTTTTCATCATGGTACTTATCTAAACCACCTGTTTGCGAGGTTTTCACTATTGGATGAATTATTTCTCTTTACTATTTTTGTCATTTTTAAAATTTTTTTGGGTGTCACCAAGATGCCTATTTTCTAGGTTTTCATCAAGGTGATGATTTTTTTTTATATTTTTCAATTTGTTTTGTATTTTTTAGGGTTTTTAGCCCGACTTTGTAATGTTATGCATTGAACATCCAAAGATGTAGACTGTTGATGGGCTCTTTCAGTTGTTCACCATATGGAGTAGCTAGCTGATATTCTCCATAACCAAAAGTGGATGTGATGATGTAGGGACCTACCAAATTTGGTTCAAACTTGCCAGGTTCTTCTCCATCAGCTTTATTCTTAGGATTTTACATGAGGACTAGGTCACCAATGTCAAACTTTATGGACATTAATTTCTTCTTATAACTATGATAGAGACGATTCTGATATGCTTGTAAATGATTCAAGGAATTATGGTGTATTTAATCTAACATCTCTAGCTCATGCAATCATGAATGTTTATACTCATCATCAATAATACCCTTCATGGAGACACACAAAGATGAAATTTCAACCTCAATGAGCAAGATTGCTTCAACTCCACAGACCAGGGTGAATGGAGTGGCACCTATAGGCATGTAGATGCTAGTGCGGTAGGCCCAAAAAGTAGGGTTAAGTTGGATGTTCCAGTCATGACCAACATAATTGATTTTCTTCTTAAGAATTTTGATTATTGTCTTATTGGATGCCTCAACTTGACTGTTTCCTTGCGGGTAGCATGGGGTGGAAAAATGGTGTTGGATATGGAAGTGTTCACATAACTCACAAACCTCTTCATTTCTGAAAGGATGCTCGTTGTCTGTGATGATGGACGACAAAATACTATACCGATAGATGATGTAGTTGAGGATAACTTTAGAAAAAAAATTGTCAGTTATGTATGTAAGGGGGATGGCTTCGATCCACTTAGTGAAATAATCAGTGGTAGTGATAAGAAATTTGTGACCATTGGACGAGGTAGGATGGATTTTTCCCACAAGGTTGAGTCCTCATTGTGTGAAGGGCCAAGGAGAAGTAATTGGCCGAAGTTCTTGTGCTGGTGCATGAATCAAATCACTATGTATTTGACATTGACGACACATTCTAACAAATTCAAGTGCATCTTTTTCCATTGTCGGCTAGTAATACCCAAGTCTCATTATTCTCTTGGATAAAGTAGGGCCACTCGAATGGGATCCACATATGCCCTCATGCACTTCTTGTAAGGTTGTTGTTTCTTCATCAGTGTTGAGACATCGAAGAAGGGTGTTGTTGAAGCTACGATGGTAAAGGGTGTCACTAACGATGGTGGATCGAGTGGCTTTACGGATAAAGGACTTTCGTTGTTTATTGGATAGGTTGGGGGGAAGGGTTTGGGACTTGAGATAGTCATAGATGTCCTCATACCATGGAGAATTGGGACCAACAAGTTCGCAAACCATCTATGATTCTGGTATGTCATATGCAGGGACCAACAGTTGTTCTACCAAGAATTCAGATTGAGGCAAATTACTTGGAAAGTCTAGGAGAGATCCAATTGTGGCCACTGCGTCTGCTGCCTTATTTTGTGTTCTCGAAACTTGCTCAAAATTCAATATGTGAAAATACATCTGAAAGTTGTTAACCATTCATTTATAAGGCATTAATTTGTTGTCCTTGGTTTCATAGTCGTCATTGACTTGGTTAATGACCAACTGAGAATCTCTATAGACATGAAGTGTTTTAATTTTCCATTTTATGGTTATGTTGAGTCCCATGACAAGTGCCTCATAATCTACAACACTATTTGTACATGGAAAAGCAATGTGGAATGACTTAGGGACGGAGTCTTATTGTAGACTCATAAACAGTATTCCTACTCCCGAGCCATGATTGGTATGAGATCCATCAAAATATAGTATCCAAGGTGACTTATGTTCTGTATGAAATATTGAATAATCTAGAAATTCTGCTACTAGTCAATGATTACCTTGTATAGGTGCATTAGCCAGTTGGTTTGCTATCACTTTTCCTTTTATAGCCTTTCATTCAACATATTGAATATCATACTCACTCAAGATCATGACCCACTTTTCCAGGCGAACTGTCAATGCTGCATGACTTAGAAGATATTTTATGGGATCAATCTTTGCTACTAGGTGTGTCTGGTGATTCAACATGTAGTGTCTTAAATTTTGAACAACAAAGACAACTGCAAGACAAACACGTTCAATGGATGTATAGTTTAGCTCATATTTGACTAGTGTCCTACTGATGTAGTATATTTCCCTATCCTTCTCATCATGGTCATTTTATGCTAGTAATGTCCCCAATGCTAAAGTTGTAGAAATATATAGAATCAAAGTTTTCCCTTCGATTGGTGACATTAAAATAGGTGGTTACAATAGATAATATTTTATTTGTTGAAAGGCCTCTTGAAATTTATCAATCCACACAAAGGGAATATCCATGTGTAGAAGATGTTGAAATAGATGACATGTCTTCTAGTTGTGCTATGAAACGTTGGATAGATTGTAACCTACCTTTTAATGTCCTGAGTTCATTTCTCCCTTTTGGAGGAGGCATGTCTAAGATTTCTTTCACCTCGGCAGGATCAGCTTCAATTCCTCTATGAGAAACAATGTACCCCAAAAGTTTTCCTGATGTCCCACCAAAGACACATTTCTTTGGATTTAAGCGAATGTTGTATTCTTCCAGTCTCTTGAAGATTTTTTTTAACACATTGAAGTGATATTTTCATGTCAAATATTTTTCCAAAAGGTCATCTACATAATCTTCCATTATCTTGTGCATCATGTCATGGAATATTGTTGTCACAGCTCTGTGATATGTGGTGCATGCATTCTTAATTCCAAAAGGCATGATGTTCCAACAGTATGTACCCCAAGGACATGTGAATGCTATTTTATGCTAATCTTTAGAGGCAGTATGAATCTGATTATAACTTGAGAAACTATCCATGAGGCATAACATCTCATATCCTACTATAAGGTCCACTATGATGTCTATGTTTGGTAGAAGGAAGTCATCCTTTGGACATGCTTTATTCAGGTCCTGAAAATCTATGTAGATGCAGATTTGACCATTTGGCTTTGTGACTAGTACAAGATTGGATATCCATTCAACATAGTCTATGGATCGTATGAATCCCACATCTAACAATTTCTTAAGTTCTGCTTTGACTAACAAGGCTATCTGTGGGTGAATCTTTCCCAACTTCTTCTTCATTGGCTTGGTGTCTAGAAATAATGGAAAATGATGCAAGACAAGTTCTGGATCCAACCCAGGCATATCGACATAGGACCATGCAAAGTTAATTTTGCACTCTAAAAAGAATTTGTGGAATTCAAGTTTCTCTTCGTCTATCAAGGATGTGCAAAAGTACAATATTAGGATCTTCTGTTGTAGATAGGTTGACTTCCATAGTTTCCTGTATGAGCATTGCCAAATTTTCTTGAGTTACGAGAAGAAAGTCTAGTCCTCCATCTTTGGGCGCCTCAGAAAGGTTTTCACCTGCAGATACGTCCTTTATTTTTATTGTTTTATCATCATAAGGTTCCTTTCAGTTTTCACCTAAACATGTCATTTTTTGTTTAATTTTTATTTTTCATTTTGCGACTAGAGGACGGAGCTATCTCCCAAAAGTAAACTACAAAATCTAGGTCAATAGAAAATTTGGCCTTATGGTCTCCACTTGGTATGCCCTCACATAGTCCCATGAATTCTGCAATGGCCTCATCATTCTGAAATATGTCCATAGTAGGTGGGCCTTGCTGATCCCAATCAATTTGTTGTGGGTAGACTAAGAAGATACCATCGTTAGTATTGGTGAATGGTGGGGAGACATGGAAAGCATGCCAACGGATTCAGAGACATTGAAAATGAAGTTTTCATCATCTAACTCCCAATCTGACTCTATCCAATATTCTCCTTCACTTGTTTCATGCTCATTAGAAAATTAGGGGATGAAGGGATCATAATCATGGTCGGTAGTGTCATGTGGTGATTTAAATCAATCTGACTGATGGTCATTAGGTTCAGATGGCTCGACAGGTATGTCGAGGTTATAGCCAATAAGATTGGAAGATGATTTAGGTTTTTCATTGTTCCTTGGGCAAAAGAGTCTATCCTCGTCTTCTCGTTTCCTTGGGATCTTAGGATTGTCATTATTTGATGCTTGATCAATTTAAAAAAATTTCCAAAATCTTTGTTCAAAGGTAGTTCTCCAGGTTCAAGGAACAATTCATCAAGACAACAGTCACTTAAGGATCATTGGGAGCCAAATTCCCCATCATGGGAGTCGATTTAAGTAAGGGATTCCTCAATAGTTTTGACACTTCCCAAAGCATTCACGCCCTCACTCAAAAGTACATTGGTACTTTGATTTCCAGTTTCAAGTGTACCTAACCCTAACCCAAGACATTTTGGTCTTTTGGAAGGCATTAAAGGTTCTCGCATCCTTTTTTTATTCTTGCTAAGGTCACTAGTACCATCGTATCCCTTTCCCTTCATTATGTCATAGCCTTTTCCGTATATTTGGATTGGTAATGGGGATGGATTTTTTGGGTCCCTGTAAATCCAAGATAATACGTCTTTGATGTCTTCTTTGTTCATGTCACCCAATTTTATGAATGTCATTGTAGGAGGGACCTTGAAAATCTCTTTAGGCTCCATTCTGAAGCAAGGTTGCCCATAAGCCTTAGGAGACTTGGGTATTTTGGTGATGCAATATGATGTGTGCAATTTAAATTCTGCACAACCAAATTATTGGATCTGGACGTTTGGATCGGCCTTCAAGATAGTGGAAGTGGATGAGGTAGTGGATGTCAAAGAAATGGATGTGGAGGTCAAAGAAGTCGATGCAGCCGTGGAAGGTTTAGTGAGTGTGGATGGATCTATGAATTTAGAAGAAGAGGAAGTTGAAGCTTCAGAGTTGATGGGAACTTGATGTTCTAAAATACCCCCTAGATTGGTACAATATTGAAAGGGATCCAAGTCTCCATATATGGTGATTTCGGTTTTGTCAAAAGGAAACTTTAGGAATTGGTGACAGGTGGATGGAACAGGCTTAAGAGCATGGATCCAAGGTCGACCAAGCAAAATGTTATAAGGTAATTCAAGATCGAAGACTTGGCATGTTGTGTCTACAATGACCAACCCAACTCTAATAGGAAGATTGATGACACCTCAGGAGGAACGTTCTTCATCATCATACACCTTTATAACAATTCTCTTTGTAGTGTCTACACAAGCATCAAAAAATCTTAGAGCCTTAACCAGTTTTAAGGAACAGATGTTCAGTCTTGCTCCACCATCTACTAAAACTCATCTAACCTTATGCTTATGGATGAAGAATTCAATGTGTAATGCATCGTTATGGTTGGACTTAGGTGATGAATAATCTTGATCTGAAAATGTTATATGATGGGGTGTAGTGAGGTATCTTACCATGGCTTCAAACTGGTTGACATAAATTTCTTGAGCAACTGAGGACTCTTGCAAGGTTTTTTCAAGTATAGCCTTATGTGTGGGAGAAATGCGAAGCAACTTGAGTATGGAAATCTGAGCAGGTATTTTTCCTAGATGGTCGATAAGGTTAAACTGACTTTTAGGTTGCAACTGCTTTGAGGATGAGCTTGATTGTGATTTCTTAGTAGATGGACCGGGTATTGTAATTTTTGGCTGCCAAGGAGGTGGAGGACTAGCTATAGTGACTTTTCCACTTCGAGTAGTGGTAATACATTCAGGTGCTCTTTTGATAGTGATGGTATTGACATATTCATCATCGGTTTAGATGCGGTTAATAATAGTTCCTCTTGAATAAGAAAAGGCATTGCGAGTGTAATTAGCTTGATTATTATTAGTCTTGGAACTTGATGTGGAGGCTTTATTAGAACCATGGTCCTGCAGTGGGTTCTTGTGACTTGTATGGTCTACATTTGATGAAGATTGTTGTTCACCTAGTTTAATTATCTTATTTTCAATGAGGTTTTGAACCAAATTATTTAATTGTCGACAAAAAGAGGTATTATGTCATTTAGCATGGTGGTAATCACATAAAGCATTGTCATCCCACTAAGATCGCTTAAACTGTCATGGGTTGTATGGCTTAGGTTCCTATAAAGTGATGACACCATTTTGAAGGAGCTTCTTAAGGACTTCCTCAATTGGTTCACCCAAAGGGGTGTATGTACGACTTTTCAGAAATTCTCTGAGTTGATGAGGTTGCCTTTGGTTTTGATTGTTTTCACTATTTTGATTATTTTGAACTACATTAGTAGTGGGTGTCAATGTGATTATTTGTGTGTTTTGTGGTTGAGCTCCTTTAAGAGTGAGTATAGGACCCATTTTGTTTACCGCCTTAGCATCAACAATGCCATCATTGGTTACGTGTTTATTCTTGACCCAATATTTGTTTTTATTCGAAGGCAAGTTTGTGTTTGTGTTCTTAGGACCATATTTAAGGTATCCTTTAGCAATAAGGGCATTTTCTAGTTGGACTCCTCTTTCGAATAAGTCTGTAAAGGTTGTGTAGAAGTGGAATTGTAAGTCGTATTTCAATGGACCTAAGAGTGATTAAAAAAACATGTCAACTTTCTCTTTTTTAGGTATTCCAATATGGCAATGACTTGCTAGGATTCTCCATGTTTGGAAGAATGCAATAAACATTTCACCAGTGTCTTCTTGTGTAAGTGTGAATAACCTAGTGATGGAGGTGTTTGTGTCAATGTTTTAGGCATAATTTTTCAAAAAAAATTCTACAAGTTCATCCCATGTTTTTATTCCCTTTAAAGTGGAGAACCATTCAAGTGCGGGTCCTATAAGACTCTTGGAGAAGAGTCTCATCAAGTAAGTGGGTTCATAGGCAATGTCCATATAGTTGGTTGTGAATTCTTGAACGTGTTCAATAGGATTTGTCTTACCCTTATACTTGGTGAAGTTTGGTGCCACATACCCAGAAGGAAATGGTGGCATGTATAGATTCATGTCAAAAGGATATGGGCATAGGTCATATGACATGTGTGAACTTTTTGTCAGAAATTTTCATGGTCTCTATGGTCTTTTGCAAGTTCATCACTTGAGCTTGCAAGGCATCAGTTATAGGATTTTTTGTTGCATCACACATGAGAGTAATGGGTATCCCATGTGTCCCCATTTTTCGCAAAGAGACATTGTAATTTTGTTGTGGGATGTGTTGTGAGATGTATGATGTGTTTTGATTTGAATGTTGTTGGTATTTCTAGTTTTGATTAGGGACATGTTGATGGGTATGAATGTGTGATGCATATGTAGGAATGTGCCCTCCAGCCATTTTAGTTGAAATTTGTGGGGTATGTTGACCATGAATATTTTGGTGTCCAAATGAGGTCATATGCTATGTATTATGATTGCCCTATCCAAATTGTTGGAATTTTCCATGAGGAATGTTTCTTTTTTTCCCTTGGAAAGTATTAGTATTAAATTGTGATGACGTGTTAACATTTGGTTGGGATCCTCGAATAAAGATATGTCGTTTACTTCATCCAAAAGGATTAAATGAGGTACCAATGAAAGGATTTGATGATGATTCCCCCATGGCACTAGATGAAGCTCCAAATAGAGGATTTGAGGAATTTTCCCGCATTGATGAGGATCCAAAGGTAGCTCCAGTTGATAGTGAGGATGTTGTTGAAATTGTTGGTATTGATTGTGACATAGTTGGTGTTCCTCCAACGAATGTTGCATTGATTGTATTGGAATTGTTTTGATTAGAGGTGTCATTGGAGGTGGCATTAATAGTGCTTGTGGAAATTTGTGAGGTGGCACCAACAAAATCATTACTTGTATTGTTTTGAGGTTGACTAGTGTTTGGCATGTTGTTTGTATTGTGATCGAGTGAGGTTGGTCTCAAAGTGTTAATGTCAAAGCCATGTGGTAACTTAACGCCTTGGTCTAAAATCATGGCTAGATATCTTTGAGGGTCATGTAAGACTAAATCTTCCATGAAGTTCACTATATTAGGATTTTATGTTGTGACTTCTAAGTCTTCTGCATATAGTTGTCCATTTTGGTCTCTTTGTATGAATGGTTTGAAGAGGTTACATGAAAAAGAAGACATGTTCATCTCGCTGAAAGGATTGATAAAAGATGTTCCTTGGTTCATGTTTTGATTCATGTCATTGGAAAAGATGTGATTGTTGGTGTCTTGTCCAAAATTAGCCATTTGTCTTCTTTTTCTTTGAAGCCTAGTTTCAACCATATAAGGAATTGCTCAAATTAGGGAGAAGGATGAAAATGAAAACTCGAGGATGACACTATCTTTTTGGATTTTGCAAAAAGCGATGCAAATGCAACATATGTTTTTGGATTTTTTGACAATAAGAGATTTAAATGCAAACTATGTTTTTGGACTTTTTGACAATAAGGGATGTAATATGACAATGTTTTCTAAAGGGAATGATTAATGCCAAATGACAATGAAGACTAAGATGACAAGTTATGACACTATTTTTTTTTTTTTGTATTTTTGGAATAATGTATGAAAAAGGAGGACTAAGATGATTTGAATGTATAAGGTATGAAAATGCAAAGGTATAAATTATTTGGAAGAAGGTTACTCAACCACCCTAAGTTTGATCTATGTCTCAATTTTGGAATATTAAAGGACTTGTTTGAAAGATTAAATGAAAATGACAAGATGAATAAGTGAGGTTTGAAGGACTAAATGACAATGGAAAGATTACTAAGTGAGGTTTCCTAACTTTACTTCTGAGTTGGAAAGATCTCACAAAATGACAATGACTAAAGGAGAAAATGATGACTAAGTCCAATGATAACCTACTTTTGAAAGAAAAGATTTTGCAAAGTATGGTAAGGTTTTCCTAATCCAAAATATGAAAATGAAATGAGGACCTAGGGACTGGTTTATGACTGAAAATTAAGATGATGAAGTCTAAGGATGAAACTAAAATTTGCAAGAATGAACCTATGGGTAAAATACAAGCTAGAGTGTGCAAGAAATGGAAGGTTTGAGCAATTTTCTTTTTGGTTTTTGATAGAGGCTACTGGAAAAACATGTTTGATGAAAGATTGGACAAGTTTGTTCTCAGATTTTAGTTTGCAATGATGTTTTAATTTTTGTCAAGAAAATGCGTCATTCCAAGTTTCAATTGCATTGCAGTTTATCAAATGTGTCACAGTTTCAGTGAATGCAGTTTTCTAGATAGAAAATGTGACTCAGAAAAGAAAATGTGGCATTCTATAAAGTGAATGTGGTTCAAGCTAGGAAGATGTGTTGCCAGAAATGATAAATTTAGCTTAGGAGAGCGGTTGTGTTTTAGAAAATGTCAAATGCGACTCAAGAAAGTGAATGTGTTACAAAAAGTAGAAAGTGCACTACAACAAAGTGTATGCTACTCATAAAGATTCAAATGTGGTTCAGCTAAGAACATGTGGTTCAAAAAGAATCAATTGTGTATTATCAGAGCGATTGTGACACAAAAAGCTTCAAATACATTACAACAAAGCGAATGTGTTGCACAGGACAACAAATGCATTGTAGGCAGAATGGGCACCTAGTTTGTTTGCAAGTTTAACCAACTTTTGAAGTCAAGTCTCAAGTTGAATCTTTGTTTCTAGATTTGTGAAATAGTGTTTGTTTGTTTGAATGTTTTAGAAAATACTTGGAAAACACAATATTTTTTCTTTGAAAACAAACACAATGAAGACAAGCACAATCCTAGGTTAGGCAAGGACAATATTTGCTAGATTCCATGTGGGTTTCCCCAACCACACTTATTCTTAGCATGTGAATCCAGAAGCTTGGCCACATAGGCTCCCCCTTATAGTGCACTAATTCTAAGGCCAACCAAGCTTCCAACCCCCATAAAACTCCCATGGTAGATTTATCACCTCTACTAAGAAACTGTGAGAATGTGGATGCCTTCACAATGACCGTTGTTGCACTAGCAAATAGAAAAGATTTTGGCTACTACACAAAATTTTTTAGTTCGGGACCCCCGTTCCAGTGGCCACACATGGGACAAGCTTAGCTCTGATAAGGAGGAATTCTAGTGTAAATAGGTTACACTCAATAGGGTTTTAGGGAGTTCAATTGTTTGTGTGACACATCCACACTCGTAATCCTAAGTTTTCCATTAGGATTCACATTTATATATCTATCGTGGGTAGTTTGGCCAAAGACCTCCATTTTTGGTTTGAGTCGCATTGGGCTGAGTACTTTTTCCCACCAAGGAAGACTCATTTCCTAGAGTCAATACCCATTTCTCTTGCACCCAGGATTGGAAAAGTGTGCAAGGGGAGAGGATACTTTGATTATTGAATCAGGGTGACACAAAAATAGATGGGTTTGGTTTTCTGATCACCTAGTTTGCACAAGGAGAGAGCATAATCACCTACCACCTTCAAGAACAATCAAGCGAAAGGAGAAGAAAGTGTTCTTTTCAACTCACCAATTGAAGTGTTTTATATTCTAAAAAAACAAACACAATGGTTTCAAAATAAAAATCTTGGACAATCGAACCTACAAAACCACTTATTAGTAGTTTCAAAAAGATTCCTTGGACCCACAAAAATTTAATGCCACATGATGTAATAGCCCATTAGTAACCAAAAAAACCACTAAGCTATTAACTTGGAATGAAAACTCTAGAAAATTATGGAAAAAACCAAACATAAAAGTTTACCAAACAAATGCATCACAACAGAGCAAATGTGGCTCGGGTCTACAAGCTAGAATTTGACAGAAAAATGCATTGACCTACAAAAAAAATGTGTTGTCACCAATCAAATGAATCATTCTACAAGTCGTATGCATCACAGCAGAGCGTATGCATCGTTTTGGTAAAGAAAATGCATCATGAAATATCGAATGCGTCATTCTACAAGGAAAATACTTCGCGGCTATACCTGTACCTAAAAAAAAGAAAAATGTCATATAAAAAAAACAAAAAGTCACGATTTTGGCATCAGGTTCACCAATGTAACTATGGGAAAAATCTAGGTTAGCATATTATCAGCTAAATAAACTAAAACCCAAAGTAATAATGAAGAACATGGGAGGGAATAACATGAAAAGAAGAAAGAGATAACCTTAAGTATTCAACCTCCATGATTTTCCTCCATTACACCTTCTCAACTTGCTGCAATATATGAAGTTTTCACTTATATTTTGAATGAGCAACCTATTGACTATGCCAAGACCAAAGAAAATGTTCAAGGATTTGATATGACAATGCAATATTATGCAATTATGCAACTAGTAAGCAACTATGATCTATGACTAATGTAATAAAAAATACCAAATGAAAGATGAAATATGCCTAAAACAAGAGCTAAAATGAGAAGATTGCAAGAAAGCATGAAGTCAAGTAAAATTCCAAGATCTAAAATGTCATGAGATTTCCTAAAACAAGATTGCATGAGATGTCCAAATGAGAACAAAATTGTCATTTTATAGAAAATGCAATTTTGGATGAATGGCTAAGATTGAAGATTGGCAAATTCCCTACAATCAATGGACAAGATTCAATCAGACAACCCACAATTAGGGTTAGGGAAACATTAGGTCAAATTCAAAATAGAGGACAAGATTCATTTTGAGAAAATCAAATCAAGGGTTAACAATGCATGTGACAAGGAGATAAGATTTGCACATAAAAAGAGGTAGCTGGAAAATCAAATACTAATAGAAATTACTTGATTTTTAGAGGAAAAGGACTATTTTGAATTAAAATTTGATTTAATTCAAAAGGTGGGGTCAAATGAGAGTAAATAATTAATTTGAATTATTTACTAAAAGAAGAAAAATTAGAAAGTGGGACCATTTTAAATAAATAATTTTATTTAAAATGAGGGAAAATGCCAAGGTGGATAATAATTAAATAAATTAAAGAATTTATTTAATTATAAGGACATTTAAGAATTAATGACGTATTTAAATAAATAAATAAAATTTATCTATTTAAATAATAACTTGAGGAATAAAAAACATGAATTAATTAAATAATTATGAATTATTTAATTAATAGTTGAAAATGGAGAAAATGACATAATTAAATATTTTAATTATGCTAGGAAAAAAGTGGTGAAAATAGAGTTTCCAGGCCTACGGTCATTTTTATGTGTCTACAATAACCAACACGCTTAGGCATAATTTTTTTTGAGATGGGAGTTATTGATGGGCTCTTATAGAGATTCACCTTTGGGTGTGGATAGCTGATATGCTCCTGATTTGTAACTTGTGGTGATGATGAATCGTCCCAACCAATTTGGTTCAAACTTCCCCTTACTATCTGGATTTGGAACATTTCTCTGATTTTCTTTCAACACAAGCTCTCCAACTTGAAAAGACTGACTCTTTATCTTCTTGTTGCATATTCTCTTTAGACGGTTCTAATATACCTGTAAACGGTTCAAAGAATCCATGTGTTGCTCATCCAATAGTTCCAACTCGTTCAACCATGACACTTGATATTCCTCATCTGTAATGAGATTTTGCAATGATATTCTTAGGGATGGAAGCTTGATCTTAATGGGAAGGATGGATTTTGATCCATAGACCACAGACAAGTGGGTTGCACCTGAAGGTGTGCAGATTGTTGTTCGATAGGACCATAGGGTGGGATTTAGCTATAGCTGCTAGTCACAATCAGCTTCATTGAGTTTTTTCTTGAGGATCTTTAGTATGGTTTTATTAGAAGCCTCAACTTGGCCATTACCCTAGGGGTAATAAGGTGTGGAGAAGGGATGTTAAATATTGAATTTTTGGAATATCTCACAAACATCTTGGTTTTTGAAAGGTGTTCAATTATCTAAGATAAGGGCTTGTGGAACACTATAAGGACAAATGAGGTAGTTCAAGATGAATTTTGAGATCTACTTCCCTATGATATAGATCATGGAGATGGCATCCACCCATTTTGTGAAGTATTATGTGGCAGTGATAATGAACTTGTGTCCATTAGATGAGGTGGGTGTGATTTCGCCAATGAGATCGAGCCCCCACTATGAAAATAGCCAAGGTGTTATAATCAATTGGAGATCCTGAGCTGGTGAATGGATGAGGTCCCCATGCTGTTGGCATTGCATACATTTTTAGACATAGTCATGAACTTCCTTCTCCATAGTAGGCTAGTAGTACCCAGTCCTCAATAGTTTCTTGGCTAAGGTCATACCACTAGAGTGCAAACCAAAAATGTCATCATGTACCTCTGTTAAGGAAGTCAAATTCCTCAAGGTTAATGAATCACAATAGGGTTCCTTCGATAATTCTACGGTAAAGGGTGTCACCTAGGATAATGAAATGGGATGACTTTTTAATAAAGGTTCTTTTGAGGTTTGGGGTGATGTCAACAGGGAGGACTCCTATTTTCAAGTATTTGAATATGTCATGTTACCGGGGATCATTGGGACCATCAATTTCACACATGAACTCAGACTCTAGTACCTTGAATTCTAGTACAAGAAGCTGCTTTACAAGGAATTCATGTTTATGGATATTTCATGGGATATCTAACAATGATCCAATTGCAGCCATAATGTCAACTGCTTTGTTGTTTACCTTTGGTATCTACTGAAATCTTATGTCGATGAATAACTCCTTGAGATCATCCACTAGCTTTTTATATGGGGTAAGCTTGTCATCCTTAGATTGGTATTCATCATTGACTTGGTTGATAATCAATTGTGAGTCCCCATAGACCTTTATTGCAATGATTTTCCATTATATTGCAATCCAAAGTCCTATGACAAGAGCCTCATACTTTGCAATGTTGTTAGTGCAAGGGAAAGATAACCTAAATGATTTTGGAATACAATCTCCTTGTGGTTTGATGAAGAGGATTCATGCTCTTGACCCATGATGTGTGTATGATCCATCAAAATATAGATTCCAATGGTCTTTCGCACTTAGGTTGAAAATTGACTCATCTGGGAATTCTGATAATAGTGAGTTCTCGACATATCTAGGCTCCTCAAACAATTGATCTACGATTACCTGTCCCTTGATGGATTTCCATTCCACATATTCAATATCATATTCTGACAAAATCATGACCCACTTAGCCATTCATCCCATGAGTTTTTCTTTAGAAAGTAGATACTTGATGGGTCCTATCTTGGCGTTGAGCTTTATCTGATGAGCCAACATGTAGTGCCTGAATTTTTGTGGGGAAAACACTATTGCTAGGCAAGCCTTCTCAATGAAAATTTAGTTTATCTCATGTCCCACCATGGTTCTAATGATATAGTAAATTTCTCTTTCCTTCCTTGTCTCATCATGCTGAGCTAGGAGAGCGCCAAGTGTTTCGTCATAGCTTATATATGTAGAGAATCAATGGTTTGTTTAGGATTGGTGGCATGAGGACTAGCAGTGTCAATAAGTATTCTTTAATTTTATTGAATTCTTGATCCCATTTCTCATCCTATTTGTATGCCACCCTCTCATGGAGTAGATGGGAATATGGTATTGTTTTATCTACTATTTATGTTATGAATCTGTGGATTGACTAAAGCCTTCCCTGTAGAATGGAAGGTGTCTTTGTCTCAAAAGTGGAGGCTATGGTGGATGGTTAAACATAAGGGGATTTTGGTCCCTCATCATATTTTGGAACTTGGGAGATCTTGTAATACTTGGCCTCCAGATTTTTGCAATAATAAAAAGGTTCGAGGTCGCCATGGATCATGACTTCTTGATTTTGGTAAGGAAATTTGACACATTGATGGAATGTGGATGTGACAGCTGGCATCCCATGGATCCATGGATGCCCTAGGAGAATATTCTATGGGAGTTCAAGGTCAAGGACCTAGAAATTGGTTTCAATTATTGTTGGTCGTACTTGGATAGGGAGTTGAATGGTCCTTTGAGAAACCCTTTCTTGATCATCATAAGCCCTGATGGTGATACATTTTCCCTTTTCAATGAAATCTTCTAAGAATCTCAGATTCTTTATTAGTTGTAGGGTAAAAATATTCAAACCAACACCTCCATCCACCAAGACTCATTTGACTTTGTTCTTATGGAATAGGACTTCAAGATGGAGTGTGCAGTTATGAGATGGTTGGGTTGGGAGATCATGCTCAGAGAATGTGAGGAGATGTGGTGTAGTGATATGTCCGACCATAGCTTAAAATTGGCTTGCATCAAGATTTGTGGGGATAGAGGATGTAGCCAATACCTTTTCTAGGATATCCCTATGTGTATGTGATATTTTTAGCAACTCCATGATGGAGATCTAGGTGGGGTTCTTTTTTAGTTGGTCCAAGATGTTGTACCCACTAGTGTTTGATTTTGGATTGGCGACTAGTGCCTTGGGTGGTGGTGAATGTCCTGGGATGGAAATTTTTGTGCTATGTATGGTGACTCCAAACTTAGCTCTATGTCCTTTGAAATTGACAACTCTTACCCATTCATCCAAGGATGCAAAAACATGATCGTAGATATGGTTCACATTGTGGTAAGTTTTTGCTTTTCCATTATTGTTTCCTTTATTGTGATTTGGCATCAGATTTCTATATATTTTGAGATCTTGAATCTTGGTTCATTGTTCAATGGTTATAATGTTATCATCAATGAGATCTTAGATTATATTTTTGAGGCTCATACAGCTAGTTGTTGTATGTCCATTTATTTTGTGATAGTCACAAAGTTGCTTCTCATTATACCATGGTGGTTTAACTTGAGGCTCTTGGTAATTTTCATAAACATGGAGTTTGATAAGATTCACTTGTACTAGTTTTTGATTGGAAGATTTTATTGGTTCTCCAAGTGGTGTATATTTACATAATTTAGGGGATATTTGTTATTTCGGGGTCACCCTTGAGCATTTATGTTGTTAAGAGTTTGATTGTTGGGTTGTTTTTGTGATGGGTTGGTTTGTGGGTTGTTTTATATGTTGATTTGTGGTTTTTGGTACATTTGTTGTTGGGTATTCTACTTTGGGGCACTGATAACAACTTTGGCATAAACAACACCATCGTTGGTAACATTCTCATTCTTGGCCTACATTGAAGGTTTGTCATTGTAACTTGTCAATGGTTGATTGTCTTTATACACAGGTGTACCCCCTTGTGTTATAAGGGCTCTTTCGATGTTGAGCCTTTTGGGGATCAATTGTTCATATGTTGTTATGCATTGCATTTTCAAGAGGAAAGAAAAGCTCCCTTCAAGGTTGGAGATAATGGATCCAATTTTTTGTTCTTCCAGCATAGACCATTTTAGTTTGGTAGCTCTAGATCTCCATCGTTGCATGAAGGTCGTGAATGTCTCTCCTTTGGCTTGTTTGAGGTCATATAGTTCTTCTAGACTTACTCCATGTCTAGGTTGAAAGAGTAGTTTTCAATGAATAAATCCATGATTTCCTAGAAGTTTTTGATTTCGGGAGGTAAGCAAGAGAACCATTCTATGGCGGGACCAGCCAAGATTGGAGGAAAAATCCGCATAAGATAAGAATCATCATAGGCTACCTCCATGCAATGTACATGAAACTCTCTGATGTGGTCCTCAAGATTTCCCCTCCCACGACATTTGTCAATTTTTTTAATCTCAAATCTGGGTGGAAATGGAACCATAGCAATGTTTATATCAAATGGATAGGGGCACAAGTTTCCCTATGTGTGTGATTTTTTTACCTTTTCAGATTGGATGTCTTGTATCTATTGTGAGAGAAATTTGACCTGCGCGGAGAGCTTGTATTATGGATCTAGTTGTGGGATGTGGATGTTTTGGGATGGTATGTTTTATTGGATGAAGAATGGGATGGCTTGCATGTTTGTGTTCAAATAATTTTTCTGCATGTTTGTGAAAGGTTGTAAGTTTTGTTGTGTGAGCAATGTTTGTTGGTATTCCTATTGTTGTTGTTGTTGTTTTGCCAACAATGCTTGTTTTGGGCTTGCTATTGTTTTTGTTATTGTTGAGCCAATAGCACTTGATGTTGGGAATAATGTTGTGTGGATTGTTATTATTGGGCTATCAATGATTGTAGTTGTCCATGTTGTTGCAAGGCTTGTTGGTAGGCTTGTTGTTGTAACAAAGCTTGTGCTTGTGCTTGTTGTACCTTGTATTGAGCTTGTTCTTGTGCTTGTGCTTGAGCTTGGGCTTGTGCTTGTTATTTTTGTAGCAAAGCTTCCACCTATGCTTGTGCTTGTGCTTGCTTGGGCTTGAGCTTTACCTTGTTGTGCTTAATACTACTACAATTTTTTTTGGTAAGCTTGTTGCACTGCTTGTAGTGTGATACTATATTGATTTGTTGTATTTGGATTGGTGGAGGTGGGGTATTTTGTGGGATGTTATGAGATGGTATAATGAGAGATTATTGGGGTGGTTGTTGAGGCATTTGTTGATTGATGATAAGGGGTTTCAAATGTGATAGATGGTATGATTGATATGCTTGGTCCCTGGGAGACCATGTTTTGGGATGTTTGAGGTGTTGTAGATGACATGATGATTGGTTGAGAGATTTGGATCGGTGCCACTTGGTGTTGCAATATCAATGGAATGTTCGAAGGATTTGGTACAATAGATGTGCTGATTTGATTTGTGTTTGGGGGATTGATTTCATTTGATTGGTTTTGGATTGATGTTTTGGATGAATGAATTTCTCCTATACCTTGAACTAGTGTGGATGATGTTAAGATAGGGATTGGTGGGAAGATTAGTGACATGTTTCCTTGTGGGATTGAGGATGAAGCATTGAAAGTACCCATATATCCAAAAAAATCCACTTTTCCTTGTGATATCATGGGGAGAGAGCTCTATGTATCAAGAGGGTATATCGATGTTGTAGAAAAGGTGGAGGGATTGTTTGTATCATGGAAAATGAGTGGCACATATAGATTTTTTGGGCCTTATGGGATAGTGCTAGGCATACCGAAGATTTTGTTAGCCTATAGATTTTGGTTGTTGACAAGTGGATGCCCTTGAAAGGCTTGGAGTAATGAACTTCCCTTGGTGATCATGGGTTGACTTGGAGCATGAGATGATGTTGGTTTTATGATGGGTGGGATGATGTTTGGGAATGAAGGAATGAATGAAGTTTGAGGCATATTCGCAAAATATATTTCAACAATAGTGCTCACATCAAAATCAAAAGGGAGTTTAGCCCCTTCCTTTGCTAATGCCCACATGCATTGTGTGGGATTGAGCCTCATGACTATGTTGACAATCTTGTGTGTTTCAAGATTTTGAACTAGTTCCAATATTTCTTCTTGGGTCATTCCTTGGAAGTTGTTGGTGACATCCACCACTTGGAAACCTCCCTCTTGAGGATCTTGAGTAATTTGAGGGGGATTAAGTGCAGGGTTGATAGATTCCCTAGGGTTCAATTCTGATGTAGTTTGACTTAACTCAATTAAGGTTGATGTTTCTTTTTTTTTTCTCCATGATCTTCTTGTGTCATGACCTTGTTTGGACCATAAAAGAAGGATCAAATTTTAGGAATATGGGAGCTAAACCTCTAACTCCTTTGGTTGAGCTAAACTTTAGGTACAAAAAGAAAATCTAGGGTTTTTTAAGATTGGATGATGACGTTGTGATAACTGAAGGGTGAATGATATGGATGTTTGAAATTTTGAGAACTTTGGAGGAATAATAGATTTTGATTGATTTGATTTGGATAATGGACTTGTAGATTCCAAGATGTTAGATGAAACCTTGGGATAAATGTATCCAAAGGGGGGCTAATTTAACTAAATGTGTGAGAAAGGATTGATCCCCACACACCTAGCCAAACAAGGTGATTTTGATTTAAGGATTTACCAAAACTATAGCATAAATTATTTTTTCCAAAGTTTCCAAAATTTGTTCGTGATATGGGAGTTTGATGAATGCTGTGACAAATGGAAGTGTTCATTCTGATTCTATATGAACCTAGAAAGACTTTTTTTTACAAGACCAAGGTGTTGAAGAACATTCTATTCCTCTAAAGTGTTTCAAAAATCATAAGGTTCATATTAAACATACATTGCTATATTGTTGAGAAAAAGAAGCCTATAAAACCTTGTTACCTTCTCGCTTATCTTGGTGTATTGCCTTTGGTTGCACTTTATAATGTATATTTTCATAGCTTTTTGAGTATGAATACTAAAATTGGAGTTTTTGCATAAAGACTTTTGCTTTGGAATCTTGAATTTGTGGGAAATCATGAGGAAAAACACATATTTGGGGTTCAATTACCTTTTATCTTGATTAAATGGAATCTTTTTACCACATCAACACTTCTTTCTTAAATTCCAAACTAAATTTCTATGTCTTAATTCTTCTTCATTCCACAAGGTCAAATATGTGAAAAATAAAGAGTCAAGGCCATAGTTTTCCTAGGTTGACTTTGGAGAGAAAAGATTTAGATATGGGCCCAAATATTTAGAAGCCTCTAAGGATAAAATCCATAGGGATGAGCAATAATAATTAGACTCTTCAAGGATTTTCTCTTTCCAAAGGGTTTGAAATTTTGATGACTTGTTAAATGTTTGTTTTAAATGTTTGAGATCCAAACAATGTGTTTGAATTACTCAGAAATTGCACAATCCTAGGTTAAAAATGGCCATACTTGTTGAGTCCCTACTCGGATTTCTCCAAACACTAAGACAAAGTGAACAATTAGAGATTTGAAAACATTAGCTCCCCTCCACGACACACACTTCTCGAGACCACCAAATCTCAAAATCTTGAAGATCCAAAGACCTTAAGGATTTTTTTGTTTCTACTTTAAATAGTACAAATGTGGGGCAACCTCAGAATGGTTGTTCTTGCACCAACAAGAATTAAGGATTTTGGTCACTAAACAAATGGGTTGTAGTAAGGACTTTCGTTCAAGGTGGCCATACATGCGGCAAGATTAGCTCAAGATTATGGAGAATCAAGAGGCCTCCCAATCCTTTCCATAAGGAAGGATTTTGACTGTGGTGTAGAAAATTGGACACTCTAGAGAAAAGAGACAAGTTCACGCTGAGTTTGGACCTACTTTTGAGTATCCTTGCATTATTCATTCTTCAAAATGACATTTGTAGGCCCCTAAGACCCATTATTTTTTATCTAGAGGCTCGTTTCACTTAAAAATCATCTAAATCCTAATAAACAACAATTAATTCACTCATATCTTGAAAACCCATCTCCAAAAACCACTAGTGGGACCCCTTCGCCACCTTGGGCATATGAGTCCCCTCTAGTTGGACCAATTCACCAAGGGTGGCGAATGAGTCCCTTCTAGGGTAAAATTCAATTTTTCAGTGGATGTTAGCCTCTTAGGTCTAAATAACAATAAAATTAGGTGTTCATGCCTGTAAATACACATTTTAGGTCATTTTTCACATGTCTTAGTCATTTTTACAAAGCAAGATGAAAATTCAAGTATTAAGAATCTTTCACAATAAGTTTCATTCACATTTTCTATAGTAAAGTTGAAGTTTTAGGGTAGTAAACTACGGTTTTTGCAGGTCTTCAATCTAACTTCTTGTTCAAGATTCAACATTGCAAAGAGTTGATGATGGATTCCTATGGTGAATCATGTAGAAATCTAGGTTTAGGTGATGCAACTAGCCATCAAATCACACCTTAAGACTTGTTTTCAAAGTGATTCCATCTTCCATTATCTCTCTATCTTCATATTAAGGTTTGCATTACATTTGCATGTCATTTATATCCATTTGATTTGTTGTAGTGTTTCTAGGATTGAATTCTTGCATCATTCAAATGAAATTTTACCATCTTATTCTAGCACATTAGAATAGGGTTTTGTCATACTTCAGATTTTCCTAGTATTTGACACACTTAAGGCTAGGGTTTTATGCAGATTTTTATCCATTCAAGTTTTGATTACCCAATTAGGGGTTTCACCAAGGAAAACCCCCTATTAGACAACAAATTTTAAGCTATTTTGTAGGTATTTTCTGAGATTCAAATCTGGGTTTCTGACAAGAAGTGTTGTGTAGGTGACAAGGTATAGATCTAAGATTTGAATTTGCAAAAAATTTAAAAACTACTGATTCATCATGGATGGTGAATGAATCCCACTAGATGTAGCTGTCAGAGTTAAATGTTGATTCCAGTACCCATTTGGGAGAAATTAGTTTCTAGGTAGAAAACCCCAACCTGGGACTAATTCATCCAAGGTGGCGAATGATCCCTAGTCAGCCAAAAAGTCAAATTTTCTATATTTTCAAAGTATTTTTGAGTCTTCATCAGTCTTACAGGTGCACACATTTAGTTTTACAACTTTCTATTTAGTTCTATTTGCATTTTTGTCCATCCTTTTAGCCTTTTGTAAACACCAATGTGTTTTCAAACACTTCGCATTCCACTAGTTTTGCATTCATAATCAATCAATTTTATGAATTAGTTGCATCTAGATCATTTCATTTAGTCATAATTAATTCATACATACCTTGGTTTGAGTGAACCACCATAGTTTTTGGGGTCTATCTCTCTCCTTTTAGGTGAAAAACCCTAAGAGTGCAAGAGAAGTATGTATAACAACAAAAGTTGTTGGTTCATTTTGGTGAACCTACATATTGAACATTTTATCTTTCTGATTTACATTGAATTTACATCCTAGGACTTAGTTGTGTTGGCTTTTTCACTATTTTTTCATCCTAGGGCTGATCCAAATTGCATTAGTGAAGTTATCATTTGGAGGTCATTATTACATTTCATTTTATCAATTCATAAATAAATTTTGCATTTCCAATATTTATCTACACTATACATACCTGAACACATATAGACCTTGGGAAAATTAGTTCTAGTGCACTTTTTGTATCATTATTTCTAGAATTTAGTTTCCTATTTTACACTTTTTTATTTGCTACAGTTCCTTTTTTGCTTATGTTTAGTTTATTTTGGTTATATCTAAATCATTTGCATAAGCATCATTTCCTTTCATGAAATTTATGGATCGAATTATATTTTTGCAAGTTTCATTTTTAGCATTGGTTCTTAGTTCATTCAAATCAGATTTGTCAATACATAAAAACACAAAACCACAAACATCCAACCAACCACTCAAACAAATGATTCAATTTAGAAACACCATCTCATCCAATCCTCTTAGTAGTGATGATGTAGACAAGTTAGATGAAGCCCTTTAGTACTTCCTCTCACTCACTTCATCCTCTAAATATTTCCATGAAAAGCCTAAACCAATTAACAATAACTTATCTCCCAAACCTTTTAGTTGTGATGAATTTGATATGTTAGATGAAGCCCTTCAGGACTTCATCTCACCCATGTCATCCATGAAGGTTTGTTGTGACCAACCTACAACAAAGAACATTAATCTCTCTAAAGCTTTCCATGAGAAATCTAAACCAATTGATGATAACTTATCCCTCACACCTTTTAGTTTAGATGACCTTGATATGTTAGATGAAGCCCTCTAGGACTTTGTCTCATCTAAGTCCTCCACTAAGGTTTGTTGTGAACAATCTAAAACTAAGGATGTTAATGTGATTCAACCTCAACTCATTCTTTACCCACTCTCACATAAACTTCATCCTTGCAATAAACATGAGCTTACTCTCTACCCACCTAATCCTGATGTGTTGCAGAAATTATATAATATTACTATTGGTCATACATATAATACCTGAAACAATCCACAACCACCGCAACCAATCCCACCCTATTTACCTTTACCTAACCTACCTAGTGCTCCTCATTTTTCTTCATACACAAAGGAGTACAATCTTGTGGGAAAAATCAAGAATAATCTTGCAAAGATTTTCCTTTGGTACTTCAAAATTCACCAAATTATCACACTATCCTTCAAACGACATTACAACACATTGCGGTTCCTCTTGGTACAACTCCAAATGATGTGCCAACTTTAACACATGGAATGAATAAAGTTAATCTAGACATTACTTTCCATCAACATGAGCTCCCTCCTTTAGAATTATGAAAAAAAATGAAGCCTTTATGATAATTTCTCAATTCAATCAAACAGGTATCAAACGAACCCTCATTGATAATGGTTTTTCCCTTAGTGTGTGTAGTGTGAATCTTATTAATAGATTGTGTGTTGAAAGGTCACAAATAAAACTTGATTCCTTATCCATTCGAGGATTTGACAATACAACAAAGCAAACACTTGGTGTAATCACTTTTCCTATTACATTTGGGTTGGCTACTTATGCAAACTCCTATTCATGTCATGCCTTATGATCTTTCGTATGATATTCATTTAGGAAGACCATGGATTCATGAGATGATTGTATTTCCTTCGACCCTTCATTGTATAATGAAATATGTCTATAATAACAACATTTATCAAGTTGAAATAGACCTCGATCCTTAAAGCTTCTTACACCTTGAGTAAGGAACTACCAGTCCTCTAAATAAATTAATTCCAAAATCCAATATAGAACCTCTTGAAATTGAAAATAAAGATGAGAAATCAGTGTCTAAATTATTTGGTTTTGATCAGGGATCCTTAGAATTCACACGTTCCTTTATGGGTGAATATATAATCACACAAAAAAGGATGAAACACAAGAACAACCCACCATGATTTCAACTCATAATTCAAACAAATCTTCTCAAGCATCTATCTCCTCTAGTTTGGAAGAAACTACAATGTACGTAACCAATTTTGATGAGATATATTATGAACATCTGCCTAATCTGAAGGAAATGGAAAGACTTTATGGGAAGGGCTATCAATTTGTGAAACAATTGGGATATGTTGGAAAAGGATGTGGAAAGAATGAACAAGGTATTTGTGTCCCTCTAGAACCTAATACACAAGAGACAAAATCTGGGTTGGGATATTATTTTTCTAAGATGACAAAAGCCACTCAACGACCATCTTTGAATATCAACACTATTACATGTCAACCAAAACACACTCTCACAATCAAACATCTTGAATTGCTTGATATGAATTTATCAACATCATGGCAGTATGTTGACAATGATGAAACTCTAAAACAAATGTTAGGAGTCTATGATAACACATCATCTATTACTCCCATGAAATGGGTTACTTGTACTTTGATAATCACCAAGAAAAATGATAGTGATATCATTGAAGAAGCATATCATCATGAAGTTCCTAAGCCTAATGAACTCCCCTTAGGAGATACAATTGATATACCAATGGACATAGATGATAAAGAAAAAATTATTAATTTTGGGAAGTGCCTTGATGATGAAGAACAAGAGGACACTACAACTTTACTTCATTATTTTCCTAAATTTTTTGCTTGGAAATATTCTGATATGCCAAGAATTGAACTAAAAATTGTGACACACAACATCATTCTTGCTGAAAATGCTAAACCTGTTCACAAAAAGATATGAAAAATGCATCCTAACATATCCTTGCATGTGAAAGTAGAGCTTGAAAAACTCCTTGATGCAGGCTTCATTCAACCTATTGATTATTCTCTTTGGATCTCAAACATTGTCATAGTTTCTAAACTCGATAATCGCATTAGGATACGCATGGATTTACATGACTTGAATAAAGCCTCTTTAAAAGATTATTTTCCACTTCCTAATATAGACATGATCATGAATTCAACTGCTAGATATGTTTTTTTGTCATCCATGGATGGATTATTTGGTTACAATCAAATCTTTATCAACCCACAAGATCAATATAAAATTGTATTTACAACTGTTTGGGGAATGTTTTGTTGGGTTGTGATTCCTTTTGGATTAAAGAATGTCGGTGCAACTTATCAATGAGAAATGACATTGATATTTCACAATTACATACATATAATATTGGAAGATTATGTTTATGATATCCTTACTAAATCCCTAACATGACAAGACAACATTGTAAATGTTCTTCAAAAAATATTTGAGCGAATACGTAAATTATATAAGATATGACTAAATCTGAAAACATGTATCTTTGGTGTAGATAGTGGGAATCTTTTGAGGTTTTTCATATCTCACAGAGGCATTGAGGTGGACACAAAGAAAATTGATGCCATTATTAACATGCCATCTCCTAAGAACATTTCTCAATTGCGCACAATACAAGGCCAAATTCAAGCTATCCGTTGTTTCGTTGCATCTTTAGGCGATCACACCTTACCCTTCACACATCATCTCAAAAAGGATGTACACTTTGATTGGAATGAGGATTGTAAACAGTCTTTTGACAGTTTAAAGGAATACCTTGCAACTCCACCTATTTTACAACATCCTCCATGCCAAACAAATCATTTATCCTTTACATAGTTGCATTAGCCCATGCTCTCGTAGCATTGTTGGCTCAACAAGATGATCATGGAAAAGAACATCTTGTTTATTACATTAGTAAAACTTTAATTGATTATGAAACTCAATACTCACCAATTGAAAAACAATGTTTAGCTCTTGTATTCACTACTAGTAACTTGCGACATTATTTATTCAATGTTGAAATACAAGTCATAACAAAATTTAATCCCCTTAAGCTTCTTTTTAATAAAATGATTATCTCTGGATGCTTGGCTAAGTGGGTGATGTTGTTAACTGAATTTGACCTTAATTTTGTTTGAAAAAAAGAAATCAAGCCTGACAATCCTTAACCAATCACTTAGTCAATGCTCCTCCCCCTCTCACTTTACCTAATTATGACTCCTTTCTTGATGATAGTGTCTTGACCATAGATATTAAAACATGGGAATTGTATTTTGATGGATCTAAGTGTAGAATATGTTTCGGTACTGGAGTGGTATTAATTTCACCTGATAGAAAGCCTATTCCCTTGTCCTATTGATTAAATTTCCTATGTACAAATAGAACAACTGAGTATGAAGTACTAATCATAGGATTACAAGCTACTTTAACCATGAATGCTAAAGATATCAAAATCTTTAGTGATTCACAATTAGTCACAAAAGAAATCAATGAGACATATCAAACTAAACATAAAAAATTATCAAAATAGAAGGATCTTACAATGAAACTATTAGAGAAGTTTGAATCATTCACCATTGATAACATCCCCAGAAAATACAATCGACATATGAATGCAATGGTGAGTGCAACCTCTCTTATCTCCCCACATGATCGTTCAACATACTTTACCTTTGTTATTCACCCAATCACAAAACCTTCAATTGATACCCAATTAGAAGACATTTTAATAACAACTCAAGACGACTCACGCAAATGGTATGATACAATATACAATTATTTAAAATATGGCACCATTTCTGAGCCCACAATGACAAACACTCAAAATAATTTACGCAAACTAGTAGCAAAATATGTAATCTTTTCCAATGTGCTCTATAGAAGATCCTTCAATGGTCTCTTACTGAGGTATCTTAGAGACTCTAAAATTCCTATAGCCCTTGATGAGGTTCATGTTGGTGCCTGTGGAGGTCATTTTGGAGGATGATCATTAGTGCAAAAACTCATCCATATGGGATATTATTGGAGACATGTAGAGATAGACTACTTTGCTTATGTTAAACAATATCACAAATGTCAAGAACATAGCAATCTGATTCATGCCCTTGCTTCTGAGCTCCATGCACCATTTGGCCATTTTTAGTATGGGGATTGGATCTTATTGGAAAAATTTCACCACCCTCTTCTATTGGAAATACATTTATATTAACCACAATATACTATTTCACAAAATGGGTGGAAGCTCTTCCTCTTCAATCTACACATGTTGAAGTAATTTGTCATTTTATATTGGAACACATTATTGCTCAATTCAGACTTCCTTCTGCAATCATTTCAGACAATGGAACCCCATTTAAGAATAATGACAGAGAAATTTCTTGACACATTTAACATTCAATATCAATTTTCCACACAATACTATCCACAATCCAATGGGCAAGCCAAAATAACTAATAAGATTCTTGAACAAATCGTACAAAAAACTGTTAATAAACATCATAAATATTAGCATACGCCATTACATTATGCACTTTGGGCTTATCGAAAATGTGTTAGATTATCCATAGGAACTACACCGTATAAACTTGTTTATGGTATTGACACGATCATGCCCTTAGAGTTAGAAATTCCTATGTTGTGAATAGATCTTCAAGACATTAATGATGATGCCACTTATAAAGACCAACGATTGCACCAACTTGAAATGCTTGATGAAAAGCACATTAACGCTCTTGAGAATCTCCAAGATTACATTAAATAATTACAATGCAAACAAAATACTCATGTCATTCCTCGCACGTTTCATAAGGGTTATTTCATTCTCTATGAGAATCAATGAAATACTCATGGTAACCATGAAAACAAAGATAAATTCAGCCCTAATTGGTTAGGACCTTACATAATCAATACCAGTTATGGATCTGGTGCTTATGTTTTAATAGAGCTCAATGAAACACCCCTTGAGGAACATATCAATGTTATGCATCTACGTTGGTATTACCTCTAGTCTCTTTGAATAGTATGATTGATAAAGCAGTGTTGTCAAAATTTATTTGATCATATTCTAAATCCTTTCACATTGCTTTGTTCTTGACAAATGATCACGTGTTTGTCTTGAATACTAGGGTATTTATTTTAGATATTTTTATAATTGTGCCATAGAAAAATGGCCCCTTGTCATTTGCATGGCCTTTTAGGTCTTGTTTCATGGTGTTGGAACTATGTTTATTTGATTTTATGTTGTGACATGGCTTGAACATGCTTATTTAGGTACAAAAACTCAAAGAACAACGTCTTGTGAAGGTGTTGTGAAGTGTTGTAAGACATTTCTACATTCTTCTAGACTCTATTTATTGCAATTCAACTTAAAATCACCTTTTTATTCATCAACAAGTCCTATTTTTATGTGTTGTAGTCTTGTAACAAGATTTCACACTTTTCTAGGCACATCTTCACTATTTATCCCTTTTTCATGCTTTATTTGACCCCTTTATGCTCTCATATGCTTAATTAAATGTATTTTTTTGTATTATCCTAAAAAAAATTTAAACACAACATATTTCCTGACAATTTTTTAAGGTTCTAGGTGGGACCCATTTTCCATGGGTGGCGAATGAGTCCCCCTTGGCCCCAAATTTAAAATATTTTAAATTTCCTTTAGAGATTTTATTCAAAATCACTTGATGTCGACCAGTGATGAGGTATGAATTGGTAACTAAGGCACAAGTGTGAATAAATAAGTGATTTTCACCTCATTTCAACCCCCATTCATCAAGTTCACTTATCCACCTATTCACTCAAGAATTCAAGCATTTTATAATGTCTTTTCAAGCATTATTCAAGCACATTGAAGTAGCCATTGACATTACTTCAGAATTGCATCATCAAGGGTTTGGTAAGTTGATAGAAATTGCATGTTGTTAGTATAAAATTCCTTTACATTTCATTATTTTATTAAAGGTTTGATTACGAAAACGAGGTTTGACCAAGAAAACCCCTATTCACTAACCTTAAACCATTTTTTCCCTATTGCATTTTTGTTTTCAGACCTAGGTATGCAGATTGGACAATATTTTTGGTTTTGAAGATTGGTTTACAAGTCAACTAGGTGTTTCAAGTCAACTTAAGTCTATTTCAAGCTTGGAGAAGGTTTTTTGTCCATTTTCTGTAGAATTGACTTCAGCAACCCAACAAGCAATGATTCCTAGATCTGGTGTTGCAGAGTTGTCTCCTGATTTTTTGGAAATTTGGGAGAGGACTGATTTTCCACCCACAATGAGTCCCACCTTAGGACTAAAAAATATAAATTTTGTCAGATTATGGATCCCAATAGACAAAAACTTGCTTCCAATAGTTTTTCACTAGCAGAAGGACTAATTCACCACCCTTGGCGAATGAGTCCTATTGTGAAAAATTAGTAATTTCAATTAGCATTAAGAACACTCGAGATTCATCATTCATCTAGGTGCACTCAAATTCATCATGTTTCTTTATGTTTTGCATAATTTCGTCATTTACTTTATTGTTTGTGTATCACAGTGTGTTTTCAAACATAGCTTTAATTTCACTTTTGCATTAATTTCCATTCATTTAAGTCAGTCAATTGCATTTAGTAAACTTCATTTAGGTTAGAAAAAATCACACATAACATTATTTGAATGAACTAGTTTTCATTTTTGGCCTAATTCTCTCCTTTTAGGTGAAAAACCCTAGAAGAGTTAGAGAAGTCCTAAGAGCCAAAAATCGACGATTCATTTTGGTGAACCCGAGTTTTAAGCACTTTTCATTTCTGATTTCATTTATATATTGCATCCTAATTTGCATTTGCATTAAAATTCAATTAGTACATTTTTTTTTGCATTTTAGGATATTTTATCTTGCATTAGTGAAATCTTTATTTAGATTTCAGTTTTGCATTACATCTGATTGAAAAAACTCAAAATCTACATTCTGCATCATTGTTTTCATTATGTAGGACATTAAAATCATCCTAATATTTTTGAAAAAAGAAAAAACATTGTATACTAGGACTTATTTGCCACCCAGGGCGAATCAATCCCTTTGCACTTGTTCAACAACATTTTTAGCACTTTTTTGGTATTTGTCTACATTTATGTTTTCTGTAGTTAAATCTGAATTACAATTAGTAGTATTTTTTTTATTTTCATTTCAAACTCTTAGATTAGTTTGAATTTGCATTCACCCCTCCTTTGTGGTACTTGCATGAGTGTTTGGTGCCCCGTTGATAATACTTTGGTGAGAAGAAGTGCTCGACTCATGGCTTCACACGATAGGACTTTCATTTTGGACCTTGGGATCTCACGAGCTCCTACGCCTAGTATGGAAAATTATGCATTAGGCCCTGACAATACCACTTCTATGCCTTTACCTTTCCATCCAATGAATGTTTACAACCAAAATAATTATCTTCCTCAAGACAAGGTCATTAATATTCATGAAGAATTTGCACATTTACAACAAGACTTGTCACTTGAAAAAATTTCCCAAACTGCTATACCTAACATTGATAATCTTCATCATTTGATTGAAAGTGATGATGGCTTGCAAGTGATGAAGAAGATTGCCAAAATTTACAATAAACATGCCACTTCTAATACCCAGTCTACAACCATTCTTGTAAGCCAAGGAGGACCTTAATTTCCTCTGCCTTCAACTATATCTTCCATACCAACTTATACTAATCCAAAATTCCATACAACTATGCATCAAGCTACTTCTTTCTTGATTTCCACTAGCATTCCTACTTCTCTTGTGGCATCACAAGTCCCTTCCACCAGCGTCACACCTCATAGTATTCCTCTCACTTCACCTCACATCACCTATACTTCATCACCATTTTCTTTTCCACCTCAACCCACATACCCTGATCCCCTTCTTATGCAACACCTTACCACCGTTTCATCTATGCAACATAAATTTTTTGCCATTAGCCAAGGTCAGTCTGCTCCACTTACATATCATGTCCATAGTAGCCCCTTATCCTTAGAAATTTTGCGTACCCCAATGCCACAAGGGATAGAAATTCCTCGGTTTGAGAAATATGAAGTAAAAGGAGACTCTGTCAACCATATTAATGCAAACTTTGTGTAGTGACTTCATCCTTGATGATAAATTATTATCCAAACTATTTCCAAGGACTTTGAAAGACACTACCTTAGAATGGTTTTCCAACTTGCCTAATCATTCCATCCATTCATTCAATGAATTGGTGGATGCTTTCATAAGTCACTTTCAAGTTCACATGACACCTAAAAAGTAGCAGATTTTATCTTACAATACCAATCTTTGTATACTCAAATTGATGTCAAGATTTCTGATGCACATCTACAAAAGATTTTTATTGAAAACTTGCACACACACCATTAGGATAAATTAACAATGATAAAATTCACTTCATTTATGCATTTATGCATAACATTGTGTGAATACCATAATTTTGTTTGAAGTTGTGATTGAAAATCCACTTCTAACCGGGCAAACAAACCCGAACACAACAATCAACACCAAAATAACCAAATTTTTTTTTGAAAACCAAATAGATGTGTTTTATAGTTTAATCCACCTCCTCAACCTCAACTGCAACCAACCCAACCTGTTCCAAATCAAGTGGTAGTTGTTAAAGCAGTGGTTCCTTATACCTATGGGGACCGAAAGTGACACTTTACTCCCCTACCTGATACGCTTCATAATACAATGAACCAGTTAATTAAACAATGCTTGCTAACTTCGCTACCTATCCAACTACTTGATCCAAACCAACCTTTACCACCCACCTTCAATCCTAATGCTTATTGTCATTTTCATCACCATAATAGACATGACACTGAACACTGCAAGCATCTATAAAATTTAGTTCAAGACCTCATTGATTCAGGCCATCTGTCCATTATGGGTGTTAATGATCAAGGAAATAAGTCAATTGCACCCCCTAACCAAAATTTGTAAATTTTACTTAATTCCATGCCTAAACATACTACCTCCTTTGTCAAGGATAGTGAACCTTCAACCACTAATGTAATGACTATTCATACAAACAATGAACAACATGATACACCTCCCTATGTTACTATGGAAATTCTTATGGATGAGCTAGTAGCGATGATAGACATTATCCTTTGTAAGGGCCAAACCACTAAATATCTTGATATCACCTTTTCTTCTAAAGACATACTACAAAAGCTTCCCAATGGTCCTCTTTACATAGCTGGAAGAATCTATAATAAGCCCACTAATGGGATGTTAATAGATCCCACTTATGGTGAGAATGTGATCACAAAGGAGTTTCTAGTATTACATGAGCTATACCAAGATGAATATAATAAACCTACTACATGGATTAAGACACATACTAGTTTTGCATGCCCTAAAATCAGATTGATCATGCTACCCTTACAAATAGGACCTAAGACTTTGGAGGTAACATTTTCAATTATTCCACAATATAACCAATTTTGTTTGCAGCTAGGCCACCCTTGGATTCACTCAATGAAAGTGGTCCCATCAGTTTTTCACAAGTGTTTGAAGTTTCCACATGACAATGAGATAGTCACCATACACCATAGTGGATTTAATCCTTTATCTTCCAAAGGTAATTTTTCATTAGAAGCCTTCTGGCCTACACCTATGGAACCTATCACACCTCAAAAGTACTTCATTTTCATTTCTTATCAAAAGTTTAAAGCCAAAAATATAGTTGAATTGTCTCTTCATAACTCATCCCCATCCACTTCTCCACCTCCTATCATAGATGAAACCATGCTTCAACTTGAGTCTGACATTAAGCAAACCATACAACCTCCTAAACAAACACCCCTTGATACTTCCCTGCCATCATTTAAATGACCAAGGGAAAATGAAACCAGTCCTGTCTTGCCTCCTCACCTTTAACAAGTGTATAAAGCTAAAGAAAAAGTGGTTGATCCATCCTCTTCGGTTTCTTTTCTTCTTCCCTCTTTGGAAGAAGATGAATCTATGATAACTCCATCCGCTCTTACACCTCAAAAACTCCAAAATAGAATTAAATGAAACTATGGTACTAGGGAACGAAGGCGTCATCGTGGTCTCCTTGCTCATCAATCTTGCATAGAATAAGATAGAGAAAATCAACCTTTACCTTTGACTGAAGTAATTGATGACCACCCTCCTTCTCCTAACCTGTCACACGACAGTCCAGTACAACCTTCACAAAAAATTGAACCAATCCAGCAACCTCCACTTTTGATCTATCCATCCTTAGAAATAACCCTTCATCTTGCTCTTGTCATTAATCTTGATGATGATGATGATGATGCGACAATCACAAAATAGATGAAGAAATGCATAAATATTTAAATTATTTATTTTCATCTACAATGAGCTTAAATGATACATCCTCTCCAACAAGAGAAGAACCTGGTATGACTGCTGGTTCAACACTTGCTATTATTCCTTTGGACAGTAAACCACCCTTGCATTACACTTAACATGATTGGGAGGTGGATGACATGTTAGATGGTTGACTTGCATTCGCCTAACTAGCCTTTTTTTCTTTCCTCTTTTTATTTTCCATTTCATGTATTGTGTTCCCCCATATCGTATGTTTTATCCATCTCTTCGTACAGTTCTTCTATTTGTATATCTCTTCTTCTATATGTCATATATTGTCTTTTTCACTTCTTTCGGTTTTGTGTTATCCTTTTTGGGATGACACAATGCGTGGAGATGCCCTATGTCTCTTTCATGTTGACCCAAATGGTCCTTGTCTTTTTCTCTTTTGTGTTTTTTTTCTTCCTTTTAGGGATGATGCAAGGCATTGAGACCAAAATGTCTCCTTCATGTTGACCCAAAAGATTTTTCATTTTCTTTTGTTTCTTTTTTTTCTTTCTTTTCACTTGTGTTTTCCTTTTGGGGATGATGCAAAGCATTGAGACCACAATGTCTCTTGCATGTTGACTCAAAATGGACTTTCCTTTTTCTTTTCTTTTTTTCGCTCCCTTTGTGTCATTCCTCTAGTTCTATGTGCTTTGGGGAATGATGACAGTTCTGAGCTCTTTCATAAACACATTGCAACAATGAACATACATATCCCAAATCCATAGATCCCTTATGTGTTTGGTGTGCTTTCTTTTCTGGGATGCAACTCCCTTTTCTTTGTTTTTCACTTTTTTCATTGACATGTGCAGTCTAACTTTGAAACATATGACTTGGGGGTATGTACAAGATCATGATGGGCCAAAAAGTGGCGATATGATGGGTATGTGTAGGGTATGTGGCTGATGACTTTTTTTTTACCCAAAATTGATGAAACGAAAAGGGTTTTTAAAGGAGATTCTCATATTTCGACCAATAAAAATAATTGTTATTCATTTTCTATTTGAATTACGACTAAAGTCCCCATTGATAAGCTGATTGAAAAACAACTATAGCCTTCAAGGTGTCACATTTTTTGAATCGAAACATGCATCACATTCTATGCTTCACATACTATAGGATTAAAAATGAATTTCATTAAGTTTTGACCAAGTTAAGGTGGTTAGATATACGAGTTTTTATAGTTTTTAAAAGTTGTAATAAAAATTCATAATTAATTATTTACTTAGAAAAAATTAGAAAAAAAATATGCATCACATCAGGACATGAGTCCTCTACTTATATCTAAAATCTTATAAAAAAATATTATCATTTTATTGTGGTTAGGGTGTTCAAGAAAACACCTACTTATTTTTTCCCTAAAATTTAAGCACTAGTGCATTGAAATTTCAAATTTTCACCACATAGATTTTTTTTTTAAAAACATAGTAGTTTAGAAACTACATTCAATTTTCTATAGATTTTGTTCTTACATATTTTTGAAATAATATAGATAGTTTATTCAAATTTTTACGTCAAGTTACCTAACTTTGATTTTTTAAAAATTTTCACCACTTAAGGGCCTATTTTTTCCATGATGATCCTGCACATACCCACCTATTCGCCATGGGTGGCAAATGAATCCCCCTTGGCCCCAAATTTAAAATATTTTAAATTTCCTTTCAGGATTTTATTCAAAATCACTTGATGTCGGCTTGTGATGAGGTATGAACCAGTAATAAAGGCACAAGTGTGTATAAATAAGTGATTTTCACCTCATTTCAACCCCCATTCATCAAGTTCAATTATCCACCTATTCACTCAAGAATTCAAGCATTTTACAACATATTTTCAAGCACTATTCAAGCTCTTTGAAGCAACCATTGACATTACTTCAGACTTGCATCATCAAGGGTTTGGCAAGTTGATAGTAATTGCATATTGTTAGTTTATCATTCCTTTGCATTTCATTATTTTATTAAAGGTTTGATTACCAAAACAGGTTTGACCAAGGCAAACCCCTATTCATTAACCTTAAACCATTTTTTCCCTATTGCATGTTTGTTTCTAGACCTAGGTATGTAGATTTGACAAGCTTTTGGGTGTTGAAGATTGGTCTACAAGTCAACTAGGTGCTTCAAGTCAAATTAAGTCTATTTCAAGCTCAGAGAAGGTTTTCTATCCAGTTTCACTAGAATTGACTTCTACAACCCGACAAGCAGTGATTCCCAAATCTAGTGTTGCAAAGTTGTCTCCTAATTTTTCAAAAATATGGGAAAGGACTTATTCGCCACCTATGGAAAATGATTCCTACCTAGAAAATGAGTGCTACCTTAGGACTGAAAATCTGAATTTTGTTAGAGTCTAGATCCCGACAGTTAGAAACTTGCTTCTAACAGTTTTTCACCATGAGGAGGACTAATTCACCACCCTGGGTGAATGAGTTCCACTGTGAAAAATTAGTAATTTAAATCAGAATTCAGAGCACTCCAGATTCATCACACTTCATCCAGGTGCACTCACATTCATCATGTTTCTTTATGTTTTGCATAATTTCTTCATTTACTATATTTTTTGCATATCACAGTGTGTTTTCAAACATAGCTTTAATTTCACTTTTACATTCATTTCCATTCATTTAAGTCAGTCAATTGCATTTAGTTAACTTTTTCTAGGTTCAAAAACATCACACAACATTATTTGAATGAACTAGTTTGCATTTTTGGCCTAATTCTCTCCTTTTAGGTGAAAAACCCTAGAAGAGTTAGAGAAGTCCTAAGAGCCAAAAATCAATGGTTCAATAATTACTTTAGGTTTCATACTATTCACCATCATGCTATCTTAAGTTCAATCCTTATATGAATTATAGGTGTATCTAATTTAACATACACTCTTGAATTTAACAATGTTGTATCTAAAGTGAAACTGAAATATGTTTTACATTAGATCACATAAATTGTGTTAAATCTTGAAGACATTAATGAAATAATTTTACAAGTTATTTAATTAATCACATTACTATTTAACATTCAAATAGATTAATACATATTGCAAATCATCAAATTCTCATATATATATATATATATACATATATATATCAAAAACATGTATGTACATCTCATGATCATACACAAAATCACCAAGGTCTGTCAGAACTAGACCCCTCAGCGGATCATTGTGAGATGGTCATGTATGATCGTGATTGCAATTTTTGAAATTTGAGTGCATACTATAGACTGTGTACTTACCCAAGAGCCATAAGACGCTCTTCTGCCGTCTGGTACCTCTTCGCTCGTAGTTGTGATATCAGTGCATGTAGTCTCTCCACCTCTGTTGGAATTTTGGATGAATTTCCTACGGTCTTGGCTCAATGGATTCATCTCCTCATGCTCTCATATGCTTCCCGTAGCCTCGCAAAATGTTTGAGTGACTTTGGCTCCTCCTCCATGACTGGTGGGGGCATATAATTTGGGTCCACCTCCTCCTCATTGATGGATGTAGGAACTATCTGTGCAGAAGCCTGATGATAGAACTCTTGCCAATATCTCATTGCTCCTATGAGGTAGAAAAAATAAAAAATTAGTAAACATAATCATGATATATATAAAGCATAAGCATTAAAATACACACATAAAATAAAATATCATTACCTATATCTCTAGTCAGATGAGGGATATCAACCTCATCCTCCCCGAGGGGCATGGAGGACATGTTAGCCTCTCTGTGAATATGGGCACTGATGTCTATTGTAGCTACTGCACGTGATCTAGTCATATGAGTGTGTGAGGATTCTCCATGCTCGTGTTGATCCTCAGCTGCTATCTTATCACCCTCGCTTGGGGCTAGGTACTCCTTATACTCCTCCTCATACTCCTCCTCATCATCATCCTCATCCTCCTTTCCTCCATCCTAGCCCTCATAGTTAGGATCGACAACTAAATCATACCTATCATCAATAACATTAGTAAATATATCTACAACCCTATATCATACATCCTCGGCCCTATCTCTGGCTCATCTCCTTCACCTGGTACTAGTCCTGCATCATCTATAGGGACATCCATGGGAAATATAGGAGTCGATCCTGTCACTGAAAACCACTCCTCATGCTCATTTGTGTTGTTGATGTCATCAACGTTGGAGAATGGTGGCCAATCATGATCTAAATCATCAGTCACTTTGGACAACATGGTCTATAGTGAGCTAAATGCTATCCCATAGCCTTTGGGCACTCTGCATTGATCTCCTAATGAAGGGGCATGCCTTCGGTGGTGTCTACACTTGCCCAAACTATCACATGACTCAGCCATAATAGAAAGGACATACAACATATTCATCCTAACCAGCTAAAAATATGTCTATCTACATCCTCCTCAGCTGTCCTATGGGATCTGGCCACTATAGTGTAAGTAGATAAGGTCTCCATAGGATCTCATCCTCCTCCAGCTGGTCAAATCTCACCCTCCAAAAATGTAGGTCTCCATACTGCCACAAGCATCATAGAGGATAGTCGAAGGCTCGTGGATATCCTACGGCTATTGAACATGGGAAACTAATAGGCTTGGTACATGTAATATGATCAAGGCACCACACCTGCAAAAGCGTGCAATGCACCATACTGTCGATCTCTCAAAAAAAACTCAGCCAAGATCATATAATAAAGATGCACCAGGATGTAGCGTCCCCAAGCATAGACCATCTTGTGCTCTACCATCTCATGAATCAAGTGAACCAATCCTCCATCTAGGTGTGCCCATCATCCATTCGTATTGAGTACCAGAGCAACCATGTGCATCATAATCCATCTCACTATGGGGCTCATGAATATAGCAACATAGGAAGCTCGATTTGCACTCTTACGTGCTCATCATGAATAGGTCCATCCAAGCAGTACTACATGTCCACCTTCTTCTCGTGAAATGATTGATATCTTCATAAATATACCTATTCTCCCAAAATAGGAAGTCAGGGAATCCGGTGGACATCCTCTAAGGTGATGGTCATCTTCCTGGCATCCCAACGCTCGCATAAGGCCATCAACATTGTGTCGTGGTATCTCATAGGTGGCATCAGATATGCCCAATAGATTCCTACTTCTTGTAGATGCTATTTCTCCACTTTTGATAGTGTTGGAGCAAGATCTCTAAGAAAACTAATCTGTCTACCCCCTAGCCATTGTCGAAACCAGGCGGGTACTTATCAAAATCACAACAATAGGCTCTAAAACTTCATCTAATATCTTTAATTTTGCATTATTCATCATGCAATTGTGCTAAATTTCATCTAGTGTTCTTTCCTAAAGGCCCTAGATACTTTAGAACACTTTTGGGACACTTCACAAAAAAATGAGACACTTCGCAAAGAAATGGGACACTTTCCGAACAAAAGGGACACTTTGTGAACAAATGGGGCACTTTGTGAACAAATGGGATAGTTTGTGAAAAAAAATTTCCAAGATCCTAAATTAACCTATAAATGAATTAAAAATCATTAAATCTTTACAAAATCACTAAATGAAAGTTGCAAAATCAACTCACCTCATGGTACAGCTCACCGTGCACCACCTACTATCGAAGCTCATCCAGTCGTGAAGGTGTGTAACCCCGTCTACTCAACATCTTCTCATCTCACTCATCGCTCTCAAGCTAAAGGAAGGTAAAATACAATAGTAAGTAAAAAATTACTCACCTTTACCTCTTTTACTCTATTTTCATCCATTTTACTCTTATGCATTCAATTAGGGATATTTTCTCTTAAGAGTTAATAAAGTAACTTTTCTTCAAAACAACATAACGAGAGCTAGGGAAATCCATTTTCAACACCATTTGATGCATCAGAATCATAATTCCACACCTAACATCATAAATCATCTATTGTTAAGTAGCATAGTACTTAGAAATTCCCTATAGTATGATGTTCATTATTTGACGTGGCTAGATTGCTACCTTGATTCCACCTCTATAAATTTAGTGGAATCAAGGGGGGCATACATCTACCCTCGAACTTGATTTCTAGAATTTAGATAAAAGGAATTTTGGACAATTAACAAATTCCTGCTATAGGATGTGGTTCCTAATATTGTGGTTTTCCAAATAACTACAGTGGGGGCTTCATTCTCCTTCCTTTTGAATAGTATCCTTTTATGCAAAAAAATATACTGTTTAGAGTCCTTTAGCTTACATATGCACATAGAGTCGTATAGGCACTAAAGTGGGAGCTAAATGTGGCATAGAAAATTGGACACTCTTGAGAAAACAAACAATTTCATGCTTAATTTGGACCTACTTTTGAGTACCCCTACATTATTCATTCTTCAAAACGACATTTATAGGCCCCTAAGACCCATTACTTTTGATCTAGAGGCTTGTTTCACTTAAAAATCATCTAAATCCTGTCAAACAACACTTAATTCACTCATATCCCGTAAACCCATCTCCAAAAAGCACCAGTGGGAGCCATTCACAAAGGGTGTTGAATGAGTCCCTTTTGGGGAAAAATTCAATTTTGAGTGGGAATTTAATCAATTCTATTCACTTTTTCAGTGGATGTCGGCCTCTTATGTCTAGATAACGGGAAAATTAGGTGTTTATGCCTATAAATACACATTTTAGGTCATTTTTCACATCTCTTAAACAATTTTATAAAGCAATATCAAAAGTCAAGTGTCAAGAGTCTTTCACAATATTTTCATTATCACTTTCTACAACAAAGTTGAAGCTTTAGGACAGCAAACTAGGGATTTTGCTAGTCATCAAGCTCACTTCTTGTTCAAGATTCATCATTGCAAAGAGTTGATGATGGATGCCTATGGTGAATCATGGAGAAATATAGGTTGAGGAGATGCAACTAGCCATCAAATCACACCTTAAGACTTGTTTTCAAAGTGATTCCATTTTCCATTTTCTCTTTATCCTTAGATTAAGGTTTGCAATACATTTTCATGTCATTTACATCCATTTAATATGTTGTATGGTTTCTATGATAGAAGTCTTGCATAATTCAAATGAAATTTGTCCATCTTATTCTAGTACATTAGAATAGGGTTTTGTCATAATTCAGATTTTCCTAGTCTTGGACACACTTAAGGCTAGGGTTTTATGCAGATTTTTATACATTCAAGATTTGATTACCCAATTAGGTGTTTGACCAATCCAAACCCCCCATTAGACAACATTTTTTTGTTGGCAAGAGACACTACACATGTCATCTGGTGTTTTCATTGATGGAAAACCTAGTTACTTATCGTATCTACACATTAGTATTTGCTCGTACCAAAAGTTAGATTGAAGATTAGTGATTAACTGTTAAATCTAGAATAGAGCATCCAACAAAATTGTGTTCATCAATTTATATGCAATTTCCTATTATCAATTTTTTGTGTGTATCTTAGGGAATGTTTTTCGATGTATGATCTATCCTATCTTTGAATCATCGAGCCTCATATTGATTGGTGTGCAAGTTAGAAGATCCGGTTGATTATTTTTCAGTCTAATAGTGTAGAAAGGTTGAATCGATGAATGTAGTGTGTTGCGTATGTTCGAGGAAAAATTGTTTAAGGTGTTTTCATGTTCAAGGATTTTTTTGGGTCCCACTATGTTGTGGCCAACATTTTTTTGGTGCGCATTGAAAATTATTTATGGATTAGGCTGACAGTTTGTAAATGTTTTATATTTTGTAAAAGATGACATGTAATTGATGTAATATCTAGTCACAGATATATATAAGTGATTTTTAATATCATTTTGATGTGTATTGTGATGAGATGCAAAATTAAGAAGGATTATTGATCACTTGTGCACGGTTTCATTTCAGCATAAAGAAGATTTGTGATACGAATTAAAGCGGGAAGAGTTTCAAGAGCAGTTCAAATAGAGTGTGAAGAATGCAATTGATGTGCTTAATTGGAACTGTAATCAAGCATTAGCTGATTCTATTTTCTTAGTTCAAGGGTATGTGTAGGATCATGATGGGCCAAAAAATGGCAATATGATGGGTATTTGTAGGGTATGTGGCTGACAACTTTTTTTTTACCCAAAATTGATGAAATGAAAAGGGTTTTTAAAAGATATTCTCAGCTTTCCACCAATATAAATTATGCTTTACTTTGAATTTAATAAATTATTATTATTCATTTTCTATTTGAATTATGACTAAAGTCTTAATTGACAGGTTGATTGAAAAACACCTATAGCTTTCAAATGGTATCACATTTTTTGAATCCAAAACATGCATCACATTCTATGCTTTGCATACTATAGGATTAAAAAAAGAAAAATTGAATTTCATGAATTTTTTACCAAGTTAAGGTGGCCAGACATACAATTTTTTATATTTTTTAAAATTTAAAATAAAAAGTTCATAATTAATTATTTACTTCGAAAAAAATTACAAAAAAATATGCATCACATCCAGACATGAGTCCTCTACTTATACATTCTAAAATCTTATAAAAAAATATTATCATTTTATTGTGGTCAGGGTGGTTAGACAAACACCTACTTATTATTTTTTCCCTGAAATTTAAGTACTACTGCATTGAAATTTCAATTTTTCACCAAATAGATTTTTTCTTTTTTTTTAAATAACCTAGTAGTTTAGAAACTACATTCAATTTTCTGCAGATTCTATTCTTACATATTTTTGAAATAATATAGATACCTTATTCAAATTTTTACGTCAAGTTGCCTAACTCTAATTTTTTTGAATTTTTTGCCACTTAAGGGTCTATTTTTTCCATGATGATCCTACACATACCCTCAAATCTTTTGGATGTAATCCAAAAAAAATTGTAAGATAGTAAGTCTTCCTATTTGTATTTGAGTAGTGAGCTCTATGCAGTGTGCTTGAATGCATGTGCATTCCCCTTTTGTAAACACTTATATTGAGTATACTCATATTGTGGATTGACCTCCACATTGCTTTCCCCCTAACAGGTTTTCCACGTAAGAATCCTCGTGTTATGGTGTTGTGGTTGATTTCTTTGTGTTCTTGCATCTTTCTTTTGCTTCAATGCTAGAAGTGGTTTAAAGATCAGGTTAATAAAGTTAAATTTTGCAAAACACTAATTCACCCCCCCTCTGAGTGTTCCTTGATTCCAACAATTGGTATTAGAGCCTAGTTCCTCAGAAGAAGTTTAATAGCTTGGGGAAGATCCGGGAAGGTGATTCAATGGATTTTGATAGTCTTCAACAACAACTTTGGGTGCTGCTAGATGATCTTGATTAGTCCAAATCTTAAGTTTGATAATTTCAATCAAGCCTCATGAATGTTTAGAAATTCATTCAATCACTGAAAGACAAAATCAATAAGTCAAGAGAAAAGAGAAAGGAACTTTGTGATCAGATCAAGCAGAAAGAGAGTAAAAGCATGGAAGATGAACACATGAGTTAAGCCTTGAAGGAAAAGATAGAGGAATGTGGAAAGCTCACCAGAGATAATGTTGTCCTAAAGCATGAGATGGAATCTATTGTGATGAGGATGACCATGGAGACTGGAGATAGAAAGAAGAATAAAGATAATCTTGCTCAGTCCTTGAAAGACAAATATGAAGAATGTAGCCAAATTATTGATGGATTCAATCAAATACAACTTGAATTGCAACAATCCAGAAGCAATGAAGAAGAGCTTGAAAGATATATTGTTACTCTCAGGGATGTACTTGATACTGCAAATGAATACAAGGAAAAGTTCAAGATTAGCTCAGCCAAGCTTGATGAATTGATTCAAAGTTAGAGGACTAGAAGTGACAAGCAAGATCTTGGATATGAGAAAATAGAAAGCTCTAGATCTAGTCAAAATAAATTAAGGCAAGGAAAACAGATGAAAAAAGTTGGAAGGCATCTGGTAAGAAAACCCAATGCTCAAAAGTTCAATGGATATTGTTTTGGTTGCAACAAATTCAGTCATATGGCTACTCAATGTCGAAGCAGAATGAATTCAAGTGGTCCAACATTATTAGGTTAGTGTTTCAATTGCAATAAGTATGGTCATAAGTCAATTTAATGCAAAAATATGTCAAACAATTTTTCCAATAGAAATGTTAGATGCTATGCTTGCAATAGATTTGGTGATATTGCTAACTAGTGCAGATCCAGAGAAAATCAATGGAATAATTGGTCTAGACAAAGCAATGTAGTGTGCTATAATTGTAACAAACCCAGTCACATTGCAAAATTCTATAGAAATAGGAAGGTTAAGGTAAACAAAGGAAAAAATGTGTAGAAGGATGATAAGGGAAAAGGAAAAGTTACTACGGATGAGATCAGGAAGCAAATGAAGAAGACATCGGTGAAGAAGAGTGCATCTGATGCAAGAAATGAATCCACACCAGAATCTAGGACTGGAGATTCCTCTGGGAATTAGTGTAAGGACTTTGGCCTAGGGGGACTTCTCAAGAAAATATTTTACCCCCTACTGGTAGTTGATATCGAGATGTGGAAAATTGCAATTGTTGCATTGATGACCTACAAATGTTTTGGGATATCTTGTGGATAAAATTTATACAAAATTGAAGGTCCACAAAAGAATTTTCTTTCACAGTCTATGAAAACAGGGTATCCAGAAGACCTAGGGAAAAAGCATTTATTGCGAGAAAAATTTGGGTGTGCGAATGATAAAAGGTTACTTTTATTCCTCATTTTTCACATTGCCTTTCAAGAACAAGAAGTTTAGAGAGCTCTGCAAGTGAACTTTGGTGAAGATTCAAGTTTGAAGGCGATTCGACAATAAAACCCTAATCCAACAAAAGGTATTTATCTACAAAACTTATGAATTTGAAATTTCTAGAAATGGATGCTCCATTAGTAGTTGATATCAAGGATAGAGCCCATTCAAAATTCAAATGGCGTCTGTTTAAATTTATTGAGACAAAACCATTAGGTGCATTTTCTTCTATTTTGTATGGTGTTTTGCACATCAAAGATATTAGGGCATAAATTCATACGAATTTTGAGGAATTAAGAAGCTCCCAGTTGTTAAGTCTATATATGAATCACATTATGAGAGAAGATCTCTATGTAAGGGATGAATTCAAAACCTTGGAGGACAAAAAGTTCACTCAAATTGTGAAATTTCCCATGTTCGATGAAAATGAATGGGTTTGGTACATATTGAGTCGAGTGCATGCCAAGTTTATGTGGTTAAGTCAACCTTTCAAGATCACTAACGAAGCTATAAGGATTGTTACTAGTCTGAATTCATCCGGTGGGTTGCCGACATTGAAATTTGTAAAGAACCAAATAGTCATTGAGGCAACCGGTTCAGTTTTTGACAAAAGAGCCATGACAATTAATGACATCATTGAAGTACATGTGAGATATGCGGGTATGTGCAGGATCATGATGGGCCAAAAAGTGGCAATATGATCGGTTTTTGTAGGGTATGTGGCTGATGACTTTTTTTACCCAAAATTGATGAAACGGGGTTTTTAAAGGATATTCTCAGCTTTCCACCAATATAAATTATGCTTTACTTTGAATTTAATAAATAATTATTATTTATTTTCTATTTGAATTACAACTAAAGTCCTAATTGATAGGCTAATTGAAAAACATCTATAGCTTTCAAATGGTATCAAATTTTGAAATCCAAAACATGTGTCACATTCTATGCTTCACATATTATAGGATTTAAAATAAATAAATGAATTTCATGAAGTTTTTACCAAGTTAAGGTGGTTAGACATACAAGTTTTTATTTTTTTAAAAGTTGTAATAAAAAATCATAATTAATTATTTAATTGGAAAAGAATTACAAATAAATATGCATCACATCAAGACATGAGTCCTCTACTTATATCTAAAATATTATAAAAATATATTATCATTTTATTGTGGTTAGGGTGGTTAGAGACACCTACTACTAATTTTTTCCCTAAAATTTAAGTACTACTGCATTGAAATTTCAAATTTTCACTAAATAGATTTTATTATTTTAAAATAAAGCTAGTAGTTTAGAAACTACATTCAATTTGCTACAAATTATATTCTTACATTATTTTGAAATAATATGGATAACTTATTCAAATTTTTACATCAAGTTGCCTAACTCTGATTTTTTTGAATTTTTTGCCACTTAAGGGCCTGTTTTTTCCATGATGATCCTGTACATACCCATGCATCTATCGTTGTTGCATACAAAATATTTCACTTCAGCTAGGATAACTTTTTTATCTAGTACTGCAATCTATGCAGCTTATCAGATGGTGAAGGAAAATATAGAATATGACCTATGTGAGTTACTCTGCTCGGTGAGCCAATTGAAAATCTTGGAAAAATCAAGAAGGATAAGAAGAATTATTTCAAGTGTGGAAATCTTTTGTTATGTTTGTTTTTCTACTTCATGAATGAAGTTCTGGGAGTTGGAAAATTGTAATGGAAAGGTGATAGACCTATAGCTATTCAAATAAGAGACATCTTGTATGGAATTGGTGATAAAAAAGCAAGGAAAACTGCTATCTGGGGTTACTTAAAAAAAAATTAGGATGAAATGCAAGCTAGAGAAAGGATTCCTACATCTATTGTGGAAAAATATAAGGACACTATTTGCTTCATCGTTGACATTGACTAGTGTTTGATGGAAGTTGCAGAACCTAGAACATTTTGGATAATTCCTATGGGATATGAGGTTGAAGAACCCATTTTTGAGTTGTATGCTCAACACCTATTGAGTAAACCTCAGGATCCGTAAGAGGAAAGGTTTGGTACCTTTGAAGAGAAATATTTGAGTGCATGCAGACCTCAAAAAGCCTATGATAATTTGGAAGGTGAGAAAGGAAGTTGAAGCTTTTGCAGAAAGCATGGGCATATTAATTGAAGCAGTGAGGGAATCTAGGAGGAAAAGAGAACAAGCTGAAGAAAGAGAGCCTACTATAACTGAGTCTAGTAGTGTAGCAACATCCTCTGCTAGATCTAGATCTACAAGGAGCTATGCACTCTCATCTATTCTTGCAAAGAAATGAAGTCCTGTAAAAGCTCAAGTCAAGACATCCAGGAGAGAAGGAAAGATGAAGAAGCATAAAAGTACAAGAGTCTATGTTGTAGTTAAGCAAGATGAAGAAATTGAATTTGATGAAGAGGTAAGAGAAATCAAGCATATGGGCACCAAGGCATCAAAAGTCTCTAAGGACAAGCCCTCTGGTGTAGATAAAGCAAAGAAAAAGGTGAAAATTGATAGATCAGGTATGTCTGTAGAGGAAGTGGAATTTTTTTTTATTAAGGATGGTAATCTCAAGCCACTTTTTGAATGGTATGACACCTTTGATAGTGATGTTCAAATAATTCTTGAAGAAGCCACAATAAAGTACTTGAATAATTTCAATATGACTCTAATAGAAAAAATGTCAGATTTTCTTAAAGGGCTATATGAAGTCTTGGAAATGATGAGAGTAAATGCAAGAACTAAAGAAGAACAAATGAGAATGGATACTTGCTAATCTATGTCCAGTAATGTTAATAGAAGAGATGAAGAAGATCCTCAATGATGAAAAAAGGGTCTTTAAGAGCAAAACAAGGGTGAATAAGCTTATGATCAGGCAGATTGAAGAAGTTGCAAAAGACACTGAGAAAATTCTTAAGGAAGTTTTGTTAAAGAACATATATAATGTTGTTTCTAAAGAAACTCATGATGAAGATGTTCCATTTGGTCTGGTAATTGAAGAAGGAAATGACGACACAATTGAGGATACTCTAAATCCTCTTGATATGCAAGATACTAAAATCTCCATGGAGACTAAAGCTTCTAAAGATGTGTTAGTTGATGAAGTAGAGATGAAAGATATCAAGTTTCCACAATCCATATTGCAAATTTGTATCACTTTTGGTTTTGATTGTGTATAATTTTTAGCATCAACGTTTCGGATCACACTTTATGATCCATCATTAGGATGAAAGAGAGCAAGAGGAGATGCTAAAAAATTCTACACAATCAAAACTAGAAGTGATAAAAATTTGAAGTAAAGATTCCTAAATCGAAGTAGGAATTTTGTGATTGAAGAAAAGAAGGTTGAAGCAAAGGAGGTTGCTATGGAAAAAAGACACAATGCAAAGGAAGTAAAGGAGTTCTTAGAAGAAAACCAAGAGGATTTTGACCCTGAATTATTTGAAGGCCCTATCAATTTGGCCACTCTATCTCCTATTCAAAAGCTGAAGGTAGCATCATTTTCTTAAGCCAAGGCAGGGGAGGAGATACTGAAATCTCACATTGAGGACACTAAGCTACTAACCCTTGCATCTGGTATCTTGGAGAAGATCATTCCTACATATGTGAAGGATTCATCTGATTCTCCATCCAGTTAGCTGAAGAAGCTCATCAACTCTATAAGTACTCATTTTGAGTCTCTTGAAAAGTTAGTTGTGGATAAGGTTCAAAAAGAATTTGAAGCAAACATGTTTAGTAGATTGAAGGGTATGATTGCTAATGATAAATATTTGTTAGCTACCTATGTAAAAAACATTCAAAGTGCATTATCTGAAGGTGGAAATATCTACAAGTCATGCTTATCATTGTCTAAATTAACTGAGGTCACTGAGAAGAAAATGAAGGAGTATGAGAAATAGTTAGCAAATATTTCTCAAGCATTTGATCCTCTAACCATTTATATGAATAAGAAAGAAGGTTAAGTCATATCCCTGCTTGATAAAATAAAATTTTTGAAGCTCGAAAATGATAGAATTGTTGAAAGGCTATGTGAGCTTAGAGGTCCTAATTGGTCCTAAAATGGAGACAATGCTTAGTGCACTGAAGCAAGCATGGGATGTTATAGTTGTCAGTGATCCAGTAAATATTGAGTCATCAAATATACAATCCTATCTATTTTTTGGTCACGTGACTATTTTGGAGAGTCTCAAAAAGGGTTGGGACACTATTTTAAGCCCGTTGAAGAAAAAATTTCTAGACATATTCCAGTTCATGTAAGTTGTAGAAGCATGTTTGTACAATTACATTTTTTTATATTTTTGGTATGCGGATTCCTATCTTTTTCATTGATGTCAAAGGGGGAGAGTGAGGCAGTGAAAAATATTATATTCATCTCAGGGGGAGTTGTGTTTTGAATTTTTGAAGATTGTAGTGTATTCATGTTGGTACTGATTCTGACACTTAGTCATTTTTCACTAAGTGTTGCCATCAATGCCAAAGGGGTTAGTCATTTTTGAATAAGTGTTGCCACCAATGTCATCTGGTGTTGTCATTGATGGCAACCCTAGTCATTGATCCTATTCACATGTCAATATTTTCTCGTACCAGAAGTCAAATTGAAGATTAGTGATTAACTAGTAAAGCTAGAACAGAGCATCCGACAGAATTGTGTTCATCGATTTATACTCAATTTTCTATTATCAATTTGTGTTGTGGATCTCAAGGAATGTTTTTTCAATGTATGATCTATCATATCTTTGAATCAAAGAGCCTCGTATTAATTGGTGTGCAAGTTAGAAGATCGGGTTGATTGTTTTTCAGTCTAACAACATAGAAAGGCTGACTTGATGAGTGTAGCATGTTGCGGATGTTCAAGGAGAAATTGTTTAAGGTTTTTTCATGTTAAAGGATGTTGTTTTGGGTCCTCACTATGTTGTGGCCAACATTGGTTGGTGCACATTGAAAATTATTTATGGATTGGGCGGACAGTTTGTACACGCTTTATATTTTGTAAAAGCCCACATGTAATTGATGTAATCTCTATTCGCGGATATATATATGTGATTGTTTATATCATTTTGATGTATGTTGTGATGAGATGCAAAGTTCAGAAGGATTATTGATCCATTGTGCACGATTTCATTTGAGTAGAAAGAAGATTTGTGATCCAAATTAAAGCAGATAGAGTTTCAAGAGTAGAATCAGACATAGTGTGAAGAATGTGATTGATGTGCTTAACTAGAACTGTAATCAGGCATTAGTAGATGTTATTTTCTTAGTTCAAATACTTTGGATGTATTCCAAATGTTTTTGTAAGACATTGAGTCTTCATTTTTGTATTTGATCATTGAGCTCTAAGCAGTGTTCCTAAATGCATGTGCATTCCCCTTTTGTAAACACTTATATTGAGTATACTCATATTATGGATTGACCTCCACTATGGTTTTCCCCCTAATAGGGTTTCCACATAAAAATTCTTGTGTTATGGTGTTGTGGTTGATTGCTTTGTGTTCTTGCATCTTTCTTTTTCTTCAATTCTATAAGTGTTTTAAAGATCAGGTTAATAAAGTTAAATTTTGGATAACATTGATTTACCCCCCTCTCAGTGTTCCTTGATTCCAACAATTTTAAGTTGTTTTGTACGTATTTTCTAAGATTTAGATCTGGGTTTCTGACAAGAAGTGTTGTGCAGGTGACAAAGTACAAATATGAGATTTGAATTTGTAGAAAACTAAAAAAATTACTGATTCGCCATGGATGTAAAATGAGTCCCACTAGAGGTGGCTATCAGAGTTAAATGCAGATTCTAGCACCCATTTAGCAAAAATTAGTTTCTAGATAGAAAACCCTAACCTAGGACTGATTCACCCAAGGTGGCGAATGAGTCCTAGTCAGCCAAAAAGTTAACTTTTCCACATTTTTAGAGTGGTTTTGAGTCTTCATCAGTCTTTCAGGTGCACACATTTAGTTTTACAGGTTTCTATTTATTTCTATTTGCATTTTTGTCCATCCTTTTAAGCCTTTTACAAACATCACTATGTTTTCAAACACTTCACATTCCATTAGTTTTGCATTCATAATCAATCAATTTTATCAATTAGTTGCATCTAGATCATCATATTTAGTCATAATTACTTCATACATGCCTTAGTTTGAGTGAACCACCACAATTTTGGGGTCTATCTCTCTCCTTTTAGGTGAAAATCCTTAAGAGTGCAAGAGAAGTACATAGAACAACAAAAATTGTTGGCACATTGGCTTATCATATAGATACTATGGATGACACTTGTTGGTATGAAACATCAACACCTATTGTTAATGACTTTCATCACAACACATTTTTATATAGCAATTCGAAGAGCTTGGATTTAGCCTATTACCACTTTGGTTGTTCCCTCCTTTCGAAGTAGGGAGGCAGGTCCTCTAAAGATAAAAAAAGAAGAGAAGAAGTACATTTGTAGTTCAACCGCCCAAATCATGTAAAGCAAAAGAAGGGAACAGACACAATGCCTTTTCTTCACACTAGCATGGGGGTTCAATTTTAGATCCAAATTGAAATGTGTGGGTGATTTTAGACAACCAATTTTAATGAAATGATTTTGATTCTCAAGATTTCCAAGTGGCGCAAGAGAACTGCATATGCAGTCAAGTGACAAGGATTGCAAAAAATCACAACACAAGGAAAGCATAAGTTCTTTTCAATCCCCAAAGTAAAGATGAATTCATTTTAAGCACCAAGCTAACTGTGAATTTTTCTTGTTCAATTTTAACCCACAAAGCAATGTCTAGTAAGTTCCTAATGTTCAATTTTAGTCCAAATTTGACAAAGCTTGAGTTGATTGTTAATTTTAAGCCCAAAGTAGTTCTAGTTGGTCCTAAAATATAAAATGAAAAGCAAAATTGGAAAGCCTAAGCTATTACAATGAACATTAAAATATTTTTTTAGGTCTCCAATTCAATTTTCCTCCTTTTTATACAAAGGCAACACTCTGCAATAGACAAAGGAAACATTAAAAATGAAGGAAAAAATATGGTGAAATGCAAAGGTGGTGCTTTGTAGTAGACAAAGAGTACAAATGTAGTGGAATATCAGAGGAGATGCTTTGTTAGAAAATAGAATTAGACAAAAAGAAGAGTAGACAGAGGCAACGCTATAACAAAGGTGATGTGATGGTAATGTGAAAAGGTGACACAATGTGGCAAATGTGGCGCTAAAAATAAAGGCAGTGCTTTCTGTGCAAGCAAAGGTGGAACTATATGCAAAGGTGAAAGTTTATCAAGAACAAGCGGTGCCGCCCTCCTATAGCTATAAAAATGATATTTTCAAGCAAAATTATTAAGATAATATGGGTTATCCCTCCTTCTAGTGCCAAAATGTGAATACCAAACCTACAATTTGCTAAACCATAACATCAAACAATAGTTAATCATGTTAGAAACCAAAATCTAGCATTCCCTATGAGATTCTTAGCTAAATCAAGAAGAAAAAATGAAAATGAGAACATAACAAACCAAAGACAACATGCAATCAACACAAAATAGCTAAACCTCCATCCCATAGGGAGATTGGTGCTCCTTTGATGTGTAAATAAGTCCTTTCCCAATCCCTTTGATAAGATTTGATGAGGTTGATGATCTAAAGTGTGAGATTTTATGTAAAATGATAACATAAACTAGCTAAAGTCATGAAAATGGTGAAATTCTACGAGTAGAAATTCCCATAGTAAGAATGCTTCAAGTTGTGGATACATATTCTATAGAGGAAACCTCTATTTATAGGAATCAATGGTTGAAGAATGAGATAATTTGATGAGTGTGGGATAAAAATGGAGCCAATGAGAATGTGACACTTGTCACAATTGTATTAGATTAGAGTGGAGCACATTTTGGGGAATGTGTTGAGTAAAGGAGGATGTAAGAGGAATAAATGAGAATGGTTGAAGATTTCAAAGGTTGTAGAAAGATGTAAATGAATGAGGTTGAAGATTTGAAAGGATGTAAGAGGAGTAAACGAACATGTAAGAGGAGTTAATGAATGTGTCAGAGGCTATTTAAAACCTTTGGAGGGAAATTGAATGAGGAGGTGGTTGAGAGGAATATTCCTTGGAATATGCCATTGTCAAGATAAATAGAGGAATTAGATAATTAAAAGAAATTATTTTCATGTGCAACCTAGTTAGTTGACCATGTGTAGATTTAACACTTGAGGAGTTAAAATCTAGAGGATTTGTTAATGATGATTAGAAAGTGATTTAGGATTAATTAATTTGAATGGGTTAAGATATTGTGACATTTGATTTAAATAGTTTGATTCATTTAAATCAAATGACAAGACTTTAGGGGTATTTAATTAAATATGAACATTAATCATAAGAAAGGTGGATGAATCTAATAAATTTAATTATTTGATTAATAGTAGAAATTGATGAATTTAACTAAATAATTCTAATTATTTAATTAATTAGTTAGTCCAAAGTGATTTAGGAAGAAACGATGTTATTTTATTAGAGGGCGGGTGCATGAAGTTGGGTACCAATTTTGTCGCCATTTTTGAAAAAAAAATAGAAAATACTCTCGCATTATAACGTGAGCGCATTATAACATGCTCACATTATTTCGCGTTAAAAAAAATAAAAAATTGAAATTATTTGCCTTGGGATACCAACCCAAAGGCTTGGAGGGAATTCCCAACAAGGCCAGAGACGTGTTTTTGCAAATTCTACAATTTTTCACATAATCGAGTCTGTGCTCACCATCAATATTGCATCTAGTTCAATATCGACAAAATCGAACACATGCGTAATGTTAGGTTCTCTCTTAAGTATCGAACGATGTAAGTTTTTTCACTTTTTAACAATGTTAATCCTTTCATCCATAATTTCTTTTGTTTGTATGTCTGTTTTTTGCTAAAAAGTAGTGTTTGGTGTTTTTTTTGTTATAAATTAATCATTCATCAAAATTTGAAATAAATTACATTTTTAGAAACTAGACTCCATTCTACAAATTTTTTAAAAAAAAAAAAAAAATCAATTATTTTCAAAAATTTGTAGTGGGAGCACGCCAAAATTCTACTTTTCAGGAAGCGCCACTTAGAAAATTAGTAAAAACTCAAATATTCATTAAAAAATTATGCATCAACTAGATGTTGTTAGCTAGCTTCTGACCATAGCGATTTTAAAAATACTAAAAAAAAGTTTACCATGCTTAGGTCGTACAAGAGTTGCTATGTTATGTTTTTCTGACAAAAACATCACCAATTTGTGTACATCCCTCTTTTGAACCCCTTAATCTCAACCATTTTCAAAATAAATTAGTAGTTTAGAAAGTAGACTTGGAGCACTTTGATTCTTGTTTTTGTTCCATCTCAAAATTTTGAGTGTAACTATCCTCAATTTCACGTCCAAGGTCAGCATTTCCTGATTTCAGAAAAAAAAGTGGCCACTTAAGCCCCCTTTTTGGGAACCATCTTGGTGCACTTACTCTAGAATTAGATATGTAGTACCGATCAAGAATTTTTGGAGTTCCTATAATTGCATCTTATTTTTATTTTTTAGTTAGGCCTACCTAAGAGACACATCCGTACAAAGAACTCAAAGGTGACCCAAACTAATTTTTCCCTCAGGCTGGTATGTAAAAGTCAGTTCAAACCCAAGGGAAAACTACCATTAGTTGTTGCGATATAATGCCATTCTAAAAGTGCATGCTACCCACATTGGCTATGTGTGGTACTTTTAGTACCACTAGTAGGATTGGTTAAAGCCTTAAGTGGCTTCCTCGATGCTCATGTAGTGCCAAGCCCTCGAGTTGTGACTAGACAACATTTTATTAGCCACCCTTATTGCTTGACTTATCTTGGCATCACTCTCAATGCAAGGGTGTAGCACCACATCCTGAAAGTTATTCACCATCTGGATCCTTTGAGTGAGATTGGAATTGTTGACATAGCATATGTTACTTGTTTCTACTTGTAACTTTCTAGGGAGAGGGTGATTTGAGTAATCCTTCCATTCACGGAGGCCCCTATTCTTCCACTCACACAGAGAAAAGGTGATACATAAACCAAAATGGTGCCCCTCCCTTGTATTAACATAGATTCCAAGTTATGGGCTTGATCATCACACATTGGACATTGATCTTAGGGATATGTAGTGCTTGACTATTTTTTATATGTGTTTATACTAGTGGAAATTGGGGTGAATAACCTTCGAACATATACCTGCGTATTTTAGAATTTTCACAAGTCAAAAGCCAAACCAATATGTTTTTAGAGTGTTTTCAATGTTTTTAGAATATTCTTAGTCACATTTCCTAAATTTTCCAAAATGAAAACCAGTTGAAACTATAAACTTGAAAATTAGCTCTTTGTTAACTACATTTGATGAAAATAAACCCACTATTGTAAATTTAGTCGCATTTATTCACCAAAAACCACAACTGCTATTCTACATCACATTCGATAGAAATAAACACACATTTACTACAATTCACTACATTTGTTAACCTGAAGCCTGCATCTTCTAGAACCACATTTGTAGAATAGTGAACTGCAATTGCTTGATTATCAAAATTTTAGAGAATAATTGTCCAATATTGATCCAAGTCATCTTTATAGTGATATTATCATCTAAACCTTGTACTTGCAGTGTTTGATCAATCCATTTCCATTATTTTCATTTAGGATTGCATGAAATTTAGGTTGCATTATTCATCCTTTTGGATTTCATACATTGGAAGCTTATCAATCCTTTAGAAAATTCATGGTTGCTTATTTAGATTGTCATTGACCTTTATCTTTCAACTTTTCAATTACCATCACCATCTTTTTCATTGTCAAAATTGGGTCTCAAACTTGTGCATTAGTTTAGACTTATCTTGTCAAAATTATCATTCTCTCAATATTGGTCCTCGTAAAGGTCAATGGTGATTTTATTTGTAATCTTGGATAAACATAGCTTGATTAGCATCCTTTTCTTAGATCTTAAGGTCCATGTCACTAGTATCATTTGGTATCCTTTAGTGTCATTTAGCTTCATTTTTTCACAACATATACTTTGGTAATAAGGTCATCATCACCATTATATGTCAAACCTTACGTGCATTATCATTTTCATCCTCATATCCTTAAAATCTGTAGTGTTAAAAAATGTCATTTAGGACATTTTCATGCTTGTTTGGGCCCTCCTTGTGAATTCAGGCTCAATGTTTCCTTGATTTAGTGTTGTATTGTGGATGACACATTCACATTATGTATTGGGCCCTTGTGAACTAATGGATTTAAATGGTACCTTAAAAAAGTGTTGTGAAGTGTTGCAACTCACTTTCACACTTCTCTAAGGTTTTATTAACTAAACATAATTAGCCTCTTCTAAACCTTAATTTTTCCTTATTTAAAGTGTTGTAACACACTTTTGTTGGATATACAAGGGTGGACAACTCAGAGGGAGGGTGAATCAATTTTCACAAAAATTCAAAACTTATCCAACTTATTAACCTTATTCTCAAATCTGATTATTAACCATGAAAGCATAAATCATCAACACATCAGAAACACACATAACACTAAGATTTTTTTATGTGGAAACCTTGTTAGGGGAAAAACCATAGTGGAGGTCAGTCCACAAGATTATACCTTGTTAAAAGTATAATGGAAATGAAATATGGGGAATGAACACATATTCAGGCACACTTCCTAGAGCTTACTGCTCAATTACAAAGGAAGACACACTATCTTACAAAGAGATTCAGATTACAACCACCCAAATTTTGAACTGTGAAAATAGCATCTGCTAATGTCTGTTTATAGTTCCAATTAAGCACATGAACACTTCTCCACTCTTCTTCACTCTTCTTAACACTTCTTCACACTTTTCTCTGCCTTCGAATGATTTAGAACATTATTCGTGCACACACACATTTGGCATAATTCAAATGAAATGAACAATCACTTAGATATATCTACAACAAGAAATTTTATCCCTTCATGTTGACCAAAAAGAAATAATAAAATGCATATAAATTGTCGGCCCAAGACATTAAATATTATCAATGAAAATCAACCAAGGTTGGCCACAACTTAGTGAGGACCCAAAAAAACATCCTCAACATGAAAATTCTTCAATTAATTTCTCCTCAAAGATCCACAGCATGCTACAAACACTATGTCAGCCAAGAACAAGAAAAACATGAACACGGAAGAGAAAATCTCAGATCACGAGCTCAATGATCAATGAGGATGTGCAAGAAAGATAGAGCATGATCTAGAAACATCCACAAGCATCACAAATCATAAGAGAAGCATCTGTAACAATTGAACTAACTGAAATAACATCATCTTCAATTAGGAGCACCAACTAAAGAAACACAAAAACTATCAAAATGAAAATCTTCATAACTCAATAAAATATGTATGTGGATCTCTAAAACTCGACATGGATAAACTAGATACACTTAGAAACAAAACCTTTAGTCCACAACCTCTGATCAAGAATGTACATAACATACCAACATACTGAACTTCACTTCACCACTGACAACCTACAAATCATTTATTACAATTTTCTCAATATCCTCGACATATACAACTTCAAATACATTTAATAGTGTTGACAATAATGACAACCACATATCAGCAACACAACCACAAAATCCAACAATCTCCCCCTTTGGAATTTATCGAAACACATGATGTGAAAAACACCATCAACACAACTAACTCCTGCTTAGGTTCTGACTCATCTTCTTCTCAACACTTTCACATAATATTTCTCCCCATAAGGTTCTTCTCCTCAGACAATCACCAGTTTTTCACGACTCTTCTCCCCCTTTTCCATCAATGAAAAAGTTCTCTAAGCTCTGAACCACATATCTGAATTTCTAAACATCTGACTACTCCCCCTAAGTAGCAGCCACCACAACATCAATCTAAAGCAAGATATGATTATGAAATGTATGGACTGATGCAATGAAATGCATCCTTAGTTCTTATTAGGAGGGGTAATCACCCCTAACTTCCCTCTGAGATACTCAAAATTATCTTTAGGTAATGACCTAGTAAATATGTTTGCAATCTGCTCCTTAGTAGGCACATACTCTAGTCTAACTTCCTTTTCACTTACCTTCTCCCGCATAAAGTGAAACTTGATAGATATATGCTTTTTTTTAATGAAACACTAGATTCTTGGAAATTTTAATAACACTTGAATTATCAAAAAATATAGCAATAGGCTCATCATACACAAATCTGATATCCTTCAACATTTGTTTCATCCACAGGATTTGAATACAATTGTTAGCATCAACAATGTATTCGACCTTTGTAGTATACAAGGAAATTGCATTTTGCTTCTTGCTTAACCATGAAATTAGCTTCTTACCCAAGAAAAATGCTCCACCACTAGTACTTTTTATGTCATTCACATCTCTTGTCCAATCAACATCATGAAAGGGACAATATCAACAGTTCCCTTCAAGTATTTGAGAATTCTCTTCACATCAGTCACATGAGATTCCTTTGGATTTGCTTGAAATCTTGCAACAATACATACAACATTCATGATATGAGGCCTAGTTTGAATTAACTACAACAATCCACCAATCATTGATCTATATCTTGTCTGATTTTCTTTCAGAGAATCATCTTCTATTGTCAACTTGCATCTGCTCACCATGGGTGTACAAACTGGCTTTGAATCTTCCATAACGATCTTCTTTAGCAATTCCTTCACATACTTGGGCTGAGATATACAAATCCATTTATCTAGCTGAGTAATTTGCAATCCCAAAAAGAATTTCATCTCACCAATCATAGACATCTCAAAGTCATTTTTCATCTCATTAGCAAACTTCATGCACAAACCATCATCTCCTCCAAAAATGATATCATCAAAAAAGACTTCAGCAATCAAATCTTTATTATGATCAATCTTGAAATATAGATTACTATCACCAGTACCTTTGTTAAATCCAAGCTTCAACAAATACTTGTCCAATCTTGCATACCATGGTCTAGGGGCTTGCTAGAATCCATACAATGCTTTCTTTAACTGACACATCATATCTTCTTTATCAATCAACTGGAATCCGTCAGGTTGCTTAACATACACTTCTTCTAATTCACCATTCATAAAATCTTATTTTACATCCATCTAATAAAACTTGTAGTTCTTGTTAGAAGCATAGGCAAGAAATAATCTTATAGCTTCAATTCTATCAATACGGACAAAAGTCTTTTCAAAACCAATTCCTTCCATCTATGAATATCCTTTACATACCAGTCTTGCTTTGTTTCTAACCACTTCACCTTGTTGATTTAGTTTATTTCTAAAGACCCATTTGGTTCCAATGACATTCTTATTCTTAGGTATGGGAACAAGAATCCATGTATCATTCTTTTCAATCTCCTTTAACTCTTCTTTCATTGCTTCAACCCAATGCTCATCTTCACATGCTTCATTCACACTGGTAGGCTTAGTCTTTGAAATCAAGCAATACTCTTCTGCAATCTTACTCCTAGTCTAGACACCTTTGTTCTTATCACCTATAATCTAATCTTTTGAATAATTCAATCTTACATACCTCAGAGTCTTCTTAGGATGTTTTTCAACTTCAGGCTCTTCTGATCTCTCTTATGCTCTTTCACTAGTTTCTCCTTCTTCTTCATTTTATTGATTTACCAGATTGATTTGCACTTGATTTGTAGTATTAACTCACTTTCCTTTGTTTGTAAAGTCATCCTGATCATTAGATTCATATCCACAGGTTCTGGATAGTGTACCTAAGTCTTCATCAACCTTAACATTTGCACTTTCATCCATTTTCTTCAATCTTTTATCATAACACCAATAGGCCTTACTTTTAGTAGCATAACCCAGAAAGATACCTTCATCACTCCAAGCATCAAATTTTCCTATGTATTCATCTCTCTTAATATAACATTTTCTTCCAAATATCTTGAAGTATTTAATAGTAGGCTTTTGACCAATCCATAGCTCAAAAGTGGTCTTACTAGTATCACCTTTTATTTATACCCAGTTGAGTGTGTACATAGTAGTACTCACAACTTCTCTCCAATAGATATGAGTGACATTTGCTTCTAGCATCATAGTTCTAGAAACATCTTCAATTTATTTGTTCTTCCTTTCCACAAATCCATTTTGTTGAGGGGTCCAGGGTGTAGATAATTGCCTCTTTATTACATGTTCTTCACAAAAAGAATTAAATTCACTGGAAGTGAATTCACCAGCACTATTTGATCTCAGACATTTAATCTTCAAACCTATCTCTATCTCAACCATAGCTTTAAAGATATTGAAATTTTCAAGTGCTTCAGATTTCTCCCTTAAGAAAGTAACCCATATGATTCTAGAATAATCATCAATGAGTAACATGAAATACCTGTAACCTTGCAAAATTTTGACCTTAGAGGGACCACATAGATCAGTATGCACAAGCTCTAACAATTCATTTGAACAATGCTTTTTCCTCTGAAATGAAATCCAAGTTTTCTTTCCCAATTGACATTACTTGCATATTGCATTAGTAGGTTTCACCAACTTAGGTAGTGTTGGATGTTGTGGTGTGTTTCTAGAATGTGGTTTTCATTGATGTGAACACTACTAGCATTGTTGCATTAGAAGCTATAAATGTCAAGGATATTGAGAAAATTGTAATAGGAAGTGCTACAGGTTGTAAGAGGTGAATTGAAGTTCCTTTTGTCAGTGTGTTCAGTTCATTATTGTTCTGACATTGTGGAGTAAAGGGTTTCTTATTGAGCATATCTAGTTTATCCACGTCATGTTTCAGAGATCCGCATGAAGATTTGATCGAGTTATGAAGATTTGTATTATGACAACTTTTTTGTTACTTCAGTTTGTGTTCCTGAATGAAGATCATGTGATTCTAGTAAGTTCAGCTGTTGTGGATGCTAGAACTCTAGTGTTTCATGATTATTGTGGATGTTTCTAGTTCATTCTCTATTTTTGGTGCATGTCTGCATTGATTTTTGTGCTCATGATCCAATATTTTCTCTTGCATGTTCGTGTTTTTCATGTTCTTGGTCGACAAGGTGTTGAAGCGTGTTGTGGATATTCAAGGAGAATTAATTGAAGTGGTTCATGTTTGAGGATGTTATTTTTAGTATTCACTATGTTGTGTTTGGCCTTGGTTGATTCACATGAATAATCTTTATTGATTTGGGTTGACTGTTTATATTCATTTTATTATTTCTTTGGAGCCGACTTATAGTGATGTAATTTCTTGTTGCAGATATATAAGAGTGATTGTTTAATAATTTGAAGGCATGAATGTGTGTGTGTGTGTAAATTGTAAGAGTCTTGTGTGCGAGTAAAGTTCAGATCATTCGAAGGCAGAGCAGAAGAGTGAAGAAGAGTGAAGAAGCTTTCATGTGCTTAACCAGAATTGTAACCAGGCATTAGAAGGTGCTAATTTTCTTAGTTCAAAGTCTGACAGATTTAATCATAACCTTTTTGGAAGACATTGTGTCTTCCTTTGGGTAGTAATCCTAATTTTTATTTGAGTAGTGAGCTCTAGGCAGTGTTCCTGAATGTATGTGCATTCCCCATTTATATTCTATTATACTTTTAACAGGGTATAATATTGTGGACTGACCTCCATGGCGGTTTTTCCCCTAAAAGGGTTTCCACATAAAAAATCTTGGTGTTATGTGTGATTCTGATGTGTTCATTTATGCTTTCATGATTAATGTTTAGTTCTAAGAATAAGGTAAATAAGTTGAATAAGTTTGAGATTTGGTGACAACTGATTCACCCCCCACTCTTAGTTGTCTACCCTTGTGTTTCCAACAATTTGTATCAGATCTTGTGGTTCCTTGGAAGAATTTTAATAGCTTGAGGTGATCCGGGATGGAAACTTATAAGAAGGGTAGTCCTAGATTTCATGGAACAAATTATTCTTTATGGAAGACTTCAATGGAGTGCCATCTGAGATGCATTGTTGAACCCTAATGGAGAATTACAAGTAATAGATATGCTATTCCACAAAATAATAATTATGCTAAGTATAATATCAAGGCTAAGGAGGCATTGATGAGTGCTTTGATTGATACGAAGATGACAAATGTGATAGATCTGAAGACTGCTTATGAGATCTAGAAAAAGTTGGAAACCTTATATGAAGGTGATGCTAATGTTAAGATTTCTAAGCTACAATGTGTGAAAGGGAAATATGAAAAGTTGAAAATGGGTGATGATGAAAATGCTACTACTTTCATGCAAAGAGAGAATGAGCTTGTGTGTGGTATCAAATGTGCTAGTGGACAAATAGACGAATCAAAAATTGTTGCTAAAGTGCTTAGATCCTTGCTCAATTCTTACAAAGTCAAGGCTAGTGCTATTGAAGAGCTTCGAACTGTAATAAATGTTCTTAGAGATATGTTGATTGGTAAACTTACTACTTTTGAGTTGAGTTTATTTGGTGATGCACTTCCTAAGGTTGAATTTTCATTCAAGGCCACTACTTCTAGAATAGATAGATAGATATGATCTGGGTGAAAGTTCATCTAGAAAGACATTCAAGTATGAGGATGAAATGAGACAACTCGATGAAGAATAAAGAGAGCTTGAAGACCCTAAAGTATTGATTGTGAAAAGAGAATCTAGAGGACAAGGTAAGTATAAAGGAAAGCTACCTATTAGATTTTTCTCTTGCAATAAGATAGGTCACTTTACATCAAGGTGTCCTGGGAGAGTTTCCAAGCCAAGATATAACAAGCCTAAATTCCAAAAGAAGTGTTACTATGTTCCTAATGAAGGTGTGATAGATGATGAATTTGACAAAGGAAATGCAAGTGAAGATAAATTTGTGTTTATTGGTATCAAAGAAAATAATCACATGTCTACTAAATCTGCTAGTTGTACAAATGTGGAGAAAGCCCTAGCTGCTTGAGTTGAAGAGAAAGATGAATGGGTAATAGACAGTGGTTGTTCTCATCATATGATAGGAGATAAAAGTAAGTTTGTGAATTTGGAAAAGTATGATGGTGGTGTTGTGAGATTTAGTGATAATACAAATAGTGTGATCTGTGAAAGAGGATGCATTTCTCTTGATGGTAACCATAATATTGATTATGTCTTGTATGTTGAAGGTTTGAAGCATAATATTTTAAGTGTTGGACAAATGGTTGATAAGGGATACAATATTCAGTTCATGGATGGTAAGTGCAAAATATTGGGAAATTTTGTAAATGTGATTGCATCAGGTATAAAAATAAAAGGTAATATTTTCCACCTAAGTGTTGCTAGTAAAAGTTGTTTGATTGCTCAAATTCATGAAAGTTGGTTGTGGAATAGGAGAATGTGTCATGTTAACTTTGATAATATTGTCAAGATAAGTTCCACTAAGGCTGTGAGAGATCTTCCTAAGCTGATTTAACCTACTAATGCCATATGAAAAGAATTTCAGTTAGGAAAGCAAACAAGAATTTCATTTTGAAGTAAACAACAAAATTAAAATGGATTGTTGGATCTTGTGCATATTGATTTGTGTGGTCCTACTAGAACTAGAAGTTTACAAGGATATAGGTATTTCATGTTGCTTATTCATGACTATTCAAAGATGATGTGGGCTACTTTCTTAAGGGAAAATTTTGAAGCTCTAGAAAAGTTCAAGATATTTAAGGCTTTGGTTGAGATAGAGATAGGTCTGAAGATTAAATTCCTGAGATTAGATAGAGGTGGTGAATTCACTTCCAGTGAGTTTAATTCTTTTTGTGAAGAGAATGGAATAAAGAGATAGTTAGCTACACCACAGACCCCTCAACAAAATGGAGTTGTGGAAAGGAAGAACAAAATAGTTCTAGATGCTGCTAGAACCATGATGTTGGAAGGAAATGTACCTCATATCTACTGGAGAGAAGCTATGAGTATTGATGTGCACACACTTAACTAGGTACAAATCAAAGGTGATACATGTAAGGCTCCTTTTGAGTTATGGACTAGTCAAAAACCTATTGTTAGATATTTCAAGATATTTGGAAGCAAGTGTTATATCAAAAAAGATGAAGATACAAGAAATTTTGTTGCTAGGAGTGATGAAGGAATATTTCTAGGATATGATACTAAAAGTAAGGCCTATCGGTGTTGCAATAAGAGATTAAAGAAAATGGTTGAAAGTGAAAATGTTAAGGTTGATGAAGACATAGGTACACTATCCAAAACCTATGGATATGATTCTAATGATCAGAATGACAGTACAAACAAAGTTCAACTTAAGTCAAGTCCAAATCATTCCGATGAATCAAGAAGGTCAAGAGGAAGGAGAAACTGGTAGAAGAATAGAAGCGATATCAGAAGAGCTTGAAATGAAGAACATTCTAAGAAGACTCCAAGGTATGTAAGGTTGAATCATTAGGAAGATCAAATTATTGGTGATAAGAACAAAGGTGTCTAGACTAGGAAGTATTGTAGAAGAATATTATTTCATTTCAAAGAGCCTAAAAAGTGAATGAAGCATCCAAAGATGAACATTGGGTTGAAGTAGTGAAAGAGGAACTACAACAAATTGAGAAGAATGATACATGGATTCTTGTTTCCAGACCTAAGGATAAGAATGTAATTGGAACTAAATGGGTCTTTAGAAACAAGTTGAATGAACAAGGTGAAGTGGTTAGAAACCAAGCAAGACTTGTATGTAAGGGATATTCACAGATGGAAACTATTGATTTTGAAGAAACCTTTGCCTGTTGCTAGAATTGAAGCTGTGAGATTGTTTCTTGCTTATGTTGCTTATAAAGACTACAAAGTTTATCAAATGGATGTCAAGTCTACTTTTCTAAATGGTGAATTGGAAGAAGTGTATGTTGAAAAACTTGATGGATTCTAGTTGACTAATCAGGGAGATATGGTTTGTTGATTGAAGAAAGCATTGTATGGACTCAAAAAAGCCCCTAGAGCATGGTATGATAGATTGGATAAGTACTTGGTGAAGCTTGGATTTAACAAAGGTACTACTGATAGTAATTTGTATTTCAAGAATGATAATAAAGATTTGATTGTGGAATTTTTTGTTGATGATATCATATTTGGAGGAGATGATAGCTTGTGTATGAAGTTTTCTAATGAGATGCGAAATGATTTTGAGATGTCAATGATTGGAGAGATGAAATTCTTCTTGGGATTGCAAATTACTCAATTAGATAAAGGGATCTTTATATCTCAGTCCAAGTATGTGAAAGAATTGCTAAATAAATTTGGTATGGAAGATTCAAAGCTAGTTGGTACACCTATGGTGACCAGATGCAAGTTGACAACTGATGATGATTCTCCAAAGGAAAATAAAACTATATACAGAGCAATGATTGGTGGATTACTTTATTTGACTCAAACTAGGCCTGATATCATGAATGTTGTATGCATTGTTGCTACATTTCAAGCTGATCCTAAAGAATCTCATGTGACTATTATGATGAGGATTTTCAAATAATTGAAGGGGACAATTGATTATGGTTTATCATATACTAAATATGATGATCTTACTTTGAGTGCCTTTAATAATGTTGATTGGGCAGGAGATGTGAATGACAAAAAAAGTACTAGTGGTGGAGCATTTTTCTTGGGAAAGATATTGATTTCATGGTTAAGCAAAAAGCATAATTATTTTTCTATCTACTAATGAGGAATAATACATTATTGCTAATAATAATTGTACTCAAGTACTATGGATGAAACATATGTTGAAGGATATCATAGTTGTGTATGATGAGCCTATTGCTATATTCTTTGATAACTCAAGTGCTATTAACATTTTTAAGAATCTAGTGTTTCATTCCAAGATGAAGCATATATCTATCAAGTTTCAATTTTTGAGAGAGAAAGTGAGTGAAAAGGAATTCAGATTGGAGTATGTGTCTACTAAGGAGTAGATTGAAGACATATTCACCAAGTCGTTCCCTAAAGATACTTTTGAGTATCTCAGAGGGAAGTTAGGGGGGATTAACCCTCCTAATCAGAACTAAGGATGCATTGATTTGGATCAATTCATGCATTTCATCATCATATTTTGATTTGGATTGATGTTGTTGTGCCTGCTACTCAGGGGGAGTAGTTATATGTTTAGTTGTTCAGATATGTGGTTCAGATATTGTCTAGAGAAAATAGATCTTTGTCATTGATGTCAAAAGGGGAGAAGAGTAATGTGAAAAAAATTTCAGGGGAGAAGAGTCATGTGGGAGAAGAGTTGAGGAAAGAAGAGTCAAAACTTAAGGAGGAACAAGTGTAGTTGTGTTGATGGTATTTTTCACATCATGTGTTGCCAATAATGCCAAAGGGGGAGATGTTGGATGTTGTGGTGTGTTTCTGATATGTGGTTTTCATTCATATCAACACTATTAACATTATTTCATTAGAAGTTGTATATGTCAAGGATATTGAGAAAATAGTAATAAGAAGTGCTACAGGTTGTCAGAGGAGAAGTGAAGTTCTTTCTGTCAATGTGTTCAGTTTGTTGTTTTTCTGAGGTTGTGGACTAAAAGGTTTCTTGTTGAGTATATCTAGTTTATCTACATCAAGTTTTAGAGATCCGTGTGAAGATTTGATCAAGTTATGAAGATTTGTATTCTAACTATTTTTCTATTACTTCATTTTGTGTTCCTGAATGAAGATCATATCATTCCAGTAAGTTCACTTGCTATAGATGATTCTCTAGTGTTTCATGATGCTTGTGGATGTTTCTAGTTCATTCTCTATCTATTTTTCACATTCACATCGATCATTGTGCCCATGATCCAAGATTTTCTCTTGCATGTTCATGTTTTTCATGTTCTTGGTCGACAAGGTGTTGAAGCGTGTTGTCGATATTCGAGGAGTAATTAATTGAAGTGGTTCATGTTTGAGGATGTTATTTTCAGTCTTCACTATGTTGTGGTTGACCTTGGTTGATTCCAATGAATAATCTTTATTTATTTGGGTCGACTATTTATATTCATTTTATTATTTCTTTGGAGCCGACTTATAGCAATGTAATTTCTTGTTACGGATATATGAGAGTGATTGTTTAATAATTTGAAGGCATAAATTTGTGTGTATGTGTGTGAAGTGTAAGAGTCCTATGTACGAATAAAGTTTAGATCATTCGAAGGCAGAGCAAAAGAGTGAAGAAGTGTTCATGTGCTTAACTAGAACTGTAACCAAGCATTAGCAGATGCTACTTTCCTCATTTCAAATTTTGATGGATTTAATTAAAACCTTTGTGTAAGATAGTGTGTCTCCCTTTGGGCAGTAAGCCTATTTTGTATTTGAGTTGTGAGCTCTAGACAGTGTTCCTAAATGCATGTACATTCCCCATTTATATCCTCTTATACTTTTAATAGGGTATAATCTTGTGGAATAACCTCCACCATGGCTTTTCCACTAACAGGGTTTCCACATAAAAAATCTTGGTGTTATGTGTGATTCTGATGTGTTGTTCATTTATCCTTTCATGATTAATGTTTAGATCCAAGAATAAGGTAAATAAGTTGAATAAGTTTAAGATTTGGTGACAATTGATTCACCCCCCCTCTTAGTTGTCTACCCTTGTGTTGACAATAGGTAAATCTCTCATAGCCTTTGTGGAACTTATCTTGACAATATTATCAAAGTTAACATGACACAATCTCCTATGCCATAACCAACTTTCATCAACTTGAGCAATCAAACAACTTTTATTAGCAACACTCAAGTGAAAGATATTACCTTTTTTTTGTACCTAATTCCATTTCATTTCTGGAACTCAATATTTTTCACTTTCCATCCTTTAACTGAATATTTTATCCCTTATCAACCATTTGAACAACACTCAAAATATTATGCTTCAAGCCTTCCACATATAGATCATCATCAGTACTATTCTTACCATCAAGAGAAATGCAACCTCTTCCAAGGATCACACCAACTGTATTATCACCAAATCTCACAACACCACCATCATAATTTTCCAAGTATACAAACTTACTTTTGTCTCCCGTCATCTGATGTGAACATCCACTATCAATTACCCATTCATCTTTCTCTTCAACTCGAGAATCTTGATATTTCTCCACATTTGTACAACTAGCAAATTCAGTAGATACAAGATTATTTTCCTTGATAGAAATAAATACCCATTCATCATTTGTCTTGCCTTCATCAACAACATAGCAACACTTCTTTGGAAATCTAGGCTTGTTATGTCTTCATTTAGAAGCTCTTTCTGGACACCTTGATGCAAAATGACCTATCTTATTGAAATAAAAAACATTTAAGAGGTAATTTTCCTTCATAATTACCTTTTCCTCTTGGTACTCTTTTGACAATAAGTGCTTCTAGCTCTTCTAACTCTCTTTCATCTTCTTCAATCTATATGATTTAATCCACATACTTGAATTTCTTCCTAGATGAACTTTAACCCATATCATATCTCTATCTATCTCTTCTGGAAGTAGTAGCCTTAAATGCAGATTCAACCTTAGGAAGGGCATCACCAAATAAGCTCAACTCAAAAGCAATCAGCTTACCAACCAACATATCTCTAGTTATGTTTGTTACAATCTAGAGCTCTTCAATAGCACTAGCTTTGACTTTGTAAGAATCATGCAAGGATCTAAGCACTTTAGCAACAATATTAGATTTGTCTATCTTTCCACCAACACATCTAATACCACACACAAGTTCATTCACTCTTTGCATGAAAGTATTAGTGTTCTCATCATCACCCATTCTCAACCTTTCATATTTCCCTTTCAAAATCTGCAACCTAGCAATCTTCACATTAGCATTATCTTCATACAAGGTTTCAAAAATTTTCAAAATCTCATGAGCAGTCTTTAGATCCATAACATTTTTCATCTCAAAATCATTCAAAGCACTCAACAAAGCTTCCTTAGCCTAGATATTATACTCAACATCTTTGATCTCAACAGAAGTAGTAGGACCATTCTGTGGAATAACATACATATTTCTTGTAATGTTCTAGTAGGGTTCACCAATGCATCTCAGATGGCACTCCATTTGAGTCTTCCACAAAGAATAATTTGTTCCATCAAATCTCAGACTATCATTCTTCTAACTTGTGATCTCAGATCACCTTAAGCTATTAAACTTCTTCCTAGGAACCTGCTCCGATACCAATTGTTGGCAATACAAGGGAAGACAACTGAGAGGGGGGTGAATTAGTTGTCACATAAATTCAAAACTTATCCAGCTTATTAACCTTATTCTTAGATCTGATTATTAACCATGAAAGCATAAATCATCAACACATCAGAAACACACATAACGCCAAGATTTTTTACGTGGAAACCTTATTAGGGGAAAAACCACAGTGGAGGTCAGTCCACAAGATTATACCCTATTAAAAGTATAATGAAAATGAAATATGGGGAATGCACATGAATTCAGGCACACTACCTAGATCTCACTGCTCAATTACAAAGGAAGACACACTGTCTTACAAAAATATTTGAATTATAGCCATCCGGATTTTGAACTGAGAAAATAACATCTACTAATTCCTTATTACAATTCAAATTAAGCAAATGGACACTTCTCCACTCTTCTTCACTCTTCTTCACACTTCTTCACTCTCTGCTCTGCCTTCAAATGATTTAGAACATTATTTATGTACATACACATTTGACATACTTCAAATGAAATGAACAGTCACTTATATATATCAGCAGCAAGAAATTTGATCCCTTCATGTCGGCCACAAAGAAACAATAAAATGAATATAAACTGTTGGCCCAAGACATTAAATATTATCAACGTGAATCAACCAAGGTTGGCCACAACTTAGTGAGGACCCAAAAAAAAATATTCAGCATGAAAAAACTTCAATTAAATTCTCCTCAAAGATCCACAACATGCTACAAACATTATGCCAACCAAGAACAAGAAAAACATGAATACACAAGAGAAAATATCAGATCACGAGCTCAACGATCAATGCAAAAGTGCAACAAAGATAGAGCATGATCTAGAAACATCTGCAAGCATCACGAATCATAAGAGAAGCATCTGCAATAAATAAACTAACTGAAATAGCATCATCTTCAATCAGGAACACCAACAGAAGAAACATAAAAACTATCACAATGAAAATTTTCATAACTCAATCAAATCTTTATGTAGATCTTTGAAACTCGACGTGGATAAAATAGATACACTCTACAACAAACCTTTTAGTCCACAATCTTTGATCAACAACGAACATAACATACTGACATATTGAACTTCACTTCACCACTGACAACCTACAACTCATTTATTACAATTTTCTCAATATCCTTGACATATACATCTTCAAATACATTTAATAGTGTTGACATCAATGAAAACCACATATCAACAACACAACCACAACATCCAACAAATTTTACACTTTTCTAGACTTTTCATTAACAATTTGGATTTCTTATGCTTTAATTGGACCTATTTTGCATCCACAAGCCTCATTTATTGCATATTTTCGATGATAATCCTGACTCCAATCATTAGCCAATCATAATTCAGGTGTTTTTGGATTGTGTGGCCCATATTTAGTGATCTATTTTTCATTCGCCACCTTGGGATAATGGGTCCCACCTAGGTCTTTTGGTCTTGAAACGAAGGATTTTGGTGTGTTAATCCTTCATTGGTCTTTTAGGGTCTTGCACCTAAAAGGGGGAGGATGGACAAAAATGCACAATGTTTCATTCAAGATCAATGTTAGGATGGATGGGATATTGATGTGAAGTGTTTTTATATGTGTTTGAATGCTTACAAATGCAAATAAGTGAATGTAAACTAATCTAATGCAAGATGCTGGAAAACATTGATTGCAAATATGAGCTAGAAACCTAAACAAATGAAAATAGAAATTGATGAAAATGAACAGAGTACACCTGGAGGTAGATTACTATTGTTGGAAGGTTCTAGAATGTTCTGAAGTCATTTTTAATGCCCACTGGGATTGATTTTTCATGCATGGTGAATCAGTCTCGCTTCTGATGAAAAGTCCAGGAAACAGGTTTCTCACAGTCGGGAGCTGAATTTTTACAAAACCACTTTTCAAGACTATAGGTGGGACTCATTCACCATGGGTATAAATTTATTCCACCTATAAGAATCATAAAATTTAGGAGTTGATTTGGTGGAGTTAGATATGCACTTCTGCTTCCTACAAGTGTTTGCTTATGAAATTGTCAGATTCGGGTCTGAAAGTGACTTTTTATTGATTCTTTGACTTGAATGATGAAGGGATTACTTGAATGACTTTGAAAATTGATACTCAATTATTTCCAAGCTTCCCAAGGTCCTAAATCTACAAAGACACGAGAAGAAAAAAATAAATGTTGATTGTTAGGGCATGGGGGTTTTCCTTGGTCAAACCCCGTTTAGGTAATTAAACCAAAATGATGAAAGAAAGGAATGAAACATGTAATAATGGAATAGATTACCTTTCCATGATGATAGATCTTGAAAGTATATAGCATAACATGAATATTCAGTCCTTGAATGTCTTAGGAAGCTAAATAGATGACTTGCAATGTGAAATCCCTAACTTGCTTGATGAGATTAAGGGATGAATGAGAGATTAGAGATTAGAAGATAAGAGATTTCAAAATGAGGTGAAAATCACATATGTATACACACTTGTGCCTTAGTTACCTATTCATACCTCATCACAGGTAGACATCAAATGTTTTGAAATAAAATCCTAAAAGGAAATTTAAAATATTTTGAATTTGCGGCCAAGGTGGACTCATTCACCACCCATGGCGAATGGGTCCAACCAGGACCTAAAAATGTGTGCCAGGAAATATGTTGTATTTAATGTTATTTTTCGAGATAATACTAAAAAATACACTTAATTAAGCAAATGAGAGCATAAAGGGGTCAAATAAAGCATGCAAAAGGGATAAATAGTGAAGATGTGCCTAGAAAAGCATGAAATCTTGCTACAAGACTTTACAACACTTCAAAATAGGAGTTATTGATGAATAAAAAGGTGATTTTTTGGTGTTTTCTAATTAATAGAGTCTAGAAGAATGTAGAAAATGTCTTACAACACTTCACAACACCTTCACAAGACATCATTAAAATAATTTTATTTAGTTTGTAAGTGTCCAAGACCTAGAGTGGATGCATAAAATGCCTCACAACACTAGATTAAGGACTCATTAAATCCAATTAATCATGAATTAATCTCATGTCAAGCAAAGGGTACTTTGTTCTACGGCACAGGTCCCGAACTTAATTTTGCACATTTCTAAGCACTTTTGAATTTTGGTCCCATACATTATGCCTGATGCGACTCATTTGCCACCTTGGGTGAATGGGTCCCTTGTGGCACAAACTTAAAATAATTTTAAAATTTTGGAAGGATTTTATTCTCCTAGATCTGATGTCGGCTTATAGTGATGTAATTTTAGGAATTATTGCATAATTGAGTATAAATACAAGTTTCTTTCACTCATTTTACACCTAGCAAGTTAATTGAGCATTCTTATAGAAAGTTTGAGTTCACAAGAGAATTCAAGGGTAGATTATCAAGAATTTTAGAGTAGCATTCAAGAATCAATCATCATGTCTAGGATTTCATATATCATGTTTGTAATTGTGATATAGGGTTTATGATTCAAGCAAGTGTTTAATTCAAGACCAACATCATTCAAGTAAGAGTCAAAGTCTACATTCATTACATTCATTTCAAGAATATTTGTTGCACCTTATTGCTAGGTTTTTGTGAGTTGCAACATTATTATTTGTTCATTAACCATTCTCTCTTCATATTTTATTTCATTTCAAGGATTGATTTCCAAAACTCGGTTTGACCTAGGAAAACCCCTATCCACTAACCCAACAACATTTTTCCCTCTCCTTTGTGTGTGATTTGCAGGGCTAGGTTGATGATTTCCTAAATAGAAAGATTGGAAGAAAGTTTGAAATCATCCAAAGTTTTCTAAGCTGTCATCAATCCTTGGAGAACCTTGGAGATCACCTACAGGTTGCAAATCATAGATTTGGATCTGGAAACCAGTCAAGAAGCCCGTAGAGTACATAGAGAAGAGTAGGATCAAATTTTGAAGTTGTAGAAAATCCCAACTGGATGGGTTCACCACTTCTAGTGAATGAGTCCTAGTTCCAGTCAATTTTCAAGATTTTAAAGATTTTGATAACCTTTTGTCTTAAACTTGTTCCTGCATAGTTTTTGATAAATTGGACTGATTCGCCTAGCTTGGGAAATGAGTTCTAGTCAGTAATAAATTCATATTTTCTAGTATTCCAAACCTCCATTCAGCCTTCTCTAAATTTCCAGGTGCACACATTCTATTTTGTAGGTTTTTGTGTTGTTTCATTCACTTTTCTAGGTCATTTAGTGTTACTTTGCATTTAATTAAGGTTTCACATTTCATCTTGCATTTCATTGTCTTTTCCAAGTTTAAGCTTGGTGGTGAACCCCTTATTAGATCATATTCAGTCCCTAGAACAACCCTCTTGCAAGATCTCTTTCTCTTTTGCATTGAGATCTCAACGGTTTGTTCTTGAGTGAAAGTTACTGAAAATTGCCCCTTTTAGGTACCTAAACCCTAAAGGTGGGACAACAAGAAATTTTCCACCTTTCATTTTGGTGAACCTACATTTAGAACATCATAACTCTCATTTGGAGTGCATTATCATCCTAGACTTGGCTTGCATTAACATTGCAGTAGGATTTGCATTAGTTAACTTACATTCTAGGGTTTCAAATTTTGCATTAGTGAAAGCTAATTTAGATTGCAGTTTTGCATCTAATTTCATTAAAAATCATTCAGAATCTTCATTTCCATCTTATATCTAGATCATACAGCATAAAAAGCATAAAATTCAACTATTTTTTTTTTAAATTTTGAAAAAAATCACTACTCAGACTCATTCGCCACCTTGGGAAAATCAGTCCCTTTGCATATTTTGCACTACATTTTCTAGAATTTCAAGCTTTATTTATATGTTTCTATTTGTTGTTATTTCCTTTCAATTTTAGTTTACAGATTTTTTGTTTCATCCAATTCATTGCATCTAGTTTAAATTACTTCATCTTATGCATTCCTTAAATTCAAATTTTCATCTAGAACATTTCATTTCACATTGTTGCATAGCTTATAATATGAAATTAGCATCATGGATATGTGCTTTAGCAAGCTTTGGATGTCCTTAAAGTCCTTAGTGGATGTGTCAATTTGTGCTTTTGGAATTGACCCTAATGAAATTGAACTCACTCATGCTCACTCAAGTCCTAATGCATGTCCTCCTCATGATGTTGACATCATTGGAGAATATGATGATAGCATGAATAAGTTCCTAAATGATTTCCTTAACAACCTTGAAGCTAATGCATCCTTTTACCCATCCATGAAATAACCAAACCCCTTTGCGATACCACCTCTTGAGATGTTTGGTTACTTAAACCCTAAAACAAAAGTTGAACCTAAGTTGCCTACAATAGGTGAACCTAGTTCCTCTAAATAAGAAAATACTCACAAAATAACAAACACTCCCATCAATCTAGAAGAAAAATATGGAAAAGGATTCACAATCTTGAGTAAACAAGGATGTGATATAACAATCAAACATCAAATTCATCAACTCCTATAGAAAATACCAATTAATGAAAACAAAAAGGGGTTAGGATATCAAGATCCCTCTCACAGCATAAGTGCTCCTAAAGAATACCTTAGGCTTCAAAGTGATGGTACAGTAATCTTAGATTCTCCTCTTGATATGAATGTCCGTATTCCTAAAGAACAACCAATGATTCATAAAAATGACAAGGATGAGAGGATCACCTTAGGTCCTCCTCCTCAACATTCAAATTAAGAAGTTGGTTAATCTAGTAAGTGCAAGAGGCCCTACAAGTTACAAAAACTAAAGTTTCCTTGTTTTCCACCTGAAAGTGAGAGGAAACTATAAATGCTTCTAAACAAAGAACTAATAACATTACCACCAATGAAAGGAAGGCTAATACGATATCCTAAAGATGAAAATGTTCCACATTGTTGATACCACAAAAATATCAAACACAATTCATATGAGTGTTGTGCAATCAAGTTAGTATTAAATAACTTTCAATTTGATGGAAATGATTGTCATCCGATGATTGCATAACCTATCCTTCTCCACCCCTTGTCACATAATAGTTGTAGAACAATCTATTCTCACTATTACATGACATTTCCCATCACCTACCTCGGCTCATTCTTGTCTCACATTCAGTGGGGGCAAGAAGTAGATAGCCTTGTCCTAGTAATAAATTTGTCATTGTACCTTAGGTTCGTTGTGCCTCTTCTACTTATAAAGACTGAGATTGGGAGGTAGTTGACATTCTTTACATTGAATCACATATGCCTTACTAGTCTTTTGCATTATCTCTTTTTCATTTTCTTTTTTCTGATGCATGTGCATAATGTGATCCCCCATGATGTTTAGTTTGATGTTGTTAGAAACCAAGATCAAACATGCGAGACAGAAAATACCTTCCACAAGAGAAAAACAAAAAGAAAGAAAATAAATTTGCATTAAGATGTGCAAATGAATTGTATTCAGGAATTAGGAAAATACAAGAGATGAATTGCTTTATAAAATCAATGTATGCATAACCCTTAAAGGAAACTCTAGTGTGCACAATTAATAATTAATAAATAATTAATTATTAATGTGCCTAAGTTTAGCTTAAGTAACTAAAGTGATAAGTGATTTAATTAATTAACCAATATGATTAGATTAATTAAGTGAAAGAACTTATTACCCTAACACCCCCCCCTTAAGATGAACTTAGGAAGTAGCTAAAACACTAAATAAAAGATGCATGAAAGCAAAGATGGGTCCTGACAACAAGGCCTGATTAGGTACCCATGTACAAATGCAATGAATGAGAAAGAGGAGAAAACCCAGTTGGACAAAACCCCCCCTCAATGAGATGACCTACTACAAAGAAGTACCGGAAGAACATTGGTCGAGTAACATTGGAATCTTGAATCTGGAAAGCAAGGAAAGATACCTCTGCTTACAAGAAACCATATGATATTCACTGAAGGAATCAGGTGGAATCATGATAATACAACAAAAGACCTGATGCCAAGGAACATTGGAAATCTTACAAACTGGAACAACTCTGGAATCTATGAAGCGACAGTAGATGAATAAAATATTCCCCCGATAAGAGGGAATGATATGATGGAACTTTATATAAGTTCATTTATTACAATACCCCATGATTGTAAAAGGAGAACATACAAAACATGCATAAATTAAAGAGAAAATTGAATGTAAATTTTTACGTCAAGTTGCCTAACTCTGATTTAGGCAACTTGACGTAAAAATCAAAGTTAGGCAACTTGACGTAAAAATTTGAATAAGTTATCTATATTATTTCAAAAATATGTAAGAATAGAATTTGTAGAAAATTGAATGTAGCTTCTAAACTACTAGGTTTATTTTTAAAAAAATAAAATCTATTTGGTGAAAATTTGAAATTTCAATGCAATAGTACTTAAATTTCAGAGAAAAAATAAGTAGGTGTCTGTCTGACCACCCTAACCACAATAAAATGATAATATTTTTTATAATATTTTAGATATAGGTAAAGGACTCATGTCCCGATATGATGCATATTTTTTTGTAATTTTTGTCCATGTAAATGATTAATTATGAATTTTTTATTACAACTTTTAAAAAATATAAAAACTTGTATGTCTGACCACCTTAACTTGGCCAAAACTTCATGAAATTCAATTTTTCTTTTTTTTAATCCTATAGTATGCAAAAGATAGAATGTGACGCATGTTTCAGATTCAAAAAATGTGATACTATTTGAAAGCTATAGATGTTTTTCAATCAACCTATCAATTAGGACTTTAGTCGTAATTCAAATAGAAAATAAATAATAATTATTTATTAAATTCAAAATAAAGCATAATTTATATTGGTGGAAAGCTAAGACTCTCCTTTAAAAACCCTTTTCGTTTCATCAATTTTGGGTAAAAAAAATTTGTTAGCCACATACCATATATATACCCATCATATTGCCACTTTTTGGCCCATCATGATCCTGCACATACCCTGAAATAACTTATTACTCTAACAGATGTTTTCTCTCTCTTTGTAATATTCATTTATTTGTACCTTCATTCTTCTTTATGTCGTACATATTTTTTCCTTCTCTTTTTTTCATTTGTCTTGTGTTTTTCTTTTCGGGATGACATAAGGCATTGAGACATTCATGTCTCTTCCATGTTGACCCAAAATATTTTATTTGTCTTTATTCCTTTTTCATTTGTCTTGTGTTTTCCTTTTGGGGATGATGCAAGGCATCGAGACATTCATGTCTCTTCCATGTTGACCCAAAAGGTTTTCTTGTCTTTATTCCTTTTTCATTTGTCTTGTGTTTTCCTTTTGGTGATGATGCAAGGCATCAGGACATTCATGTCTCTTCTGTGCTGACCCAAAATATTTTCTTTGTCTTTATTTATTTTTCATTTGTATGGTGTTTTCCTTTTTGGGATGATGCAAGGCATCGAGACATTCATGTCTCTTCCATGTTGACCCAAAATATTTTCTTTGTCGGGTATGTGCAGGATCATGATGGGCCAAAAAGTGGCGATATGATGGGTATGTGTAGGGTATGTGGCTGATGACTTTTTTTTTACCAAAAATTGATGAAATAAAAAGATTTTTTAAAGGAGATTCTCAACTTTCCACCAATATAAATTATGCTTTACTGAATTTAATAAATAATTATTATCCATTTTCTATTTGAATTACAACTAAAGTCCTAATTGATAGGTTGATTGAAGACATCTATAGCTTTCAAATGGTACATTTTTGAATCGAACATGTGTCACATTCTGCTTCACATACTATAGGATTAAACAAAATTAATTTCATGATGTTTTGACCAAGTTAAGGTGGTTAGACATACGAGTTTTATATTTTTTAAAAGTTGTAATAAAAATTCATAATTAATTATTTACTTGGAAAAAATTACAAAAAAATATGCATCACACCGGGACATGAGTCCTATACTTATATCTAAAATATTATAATTTTTTTTTATCATTTTATTCTAGTTAGGGTGGTCAGACAAACACCTACTTATTTTTTCCCTAAAATTTAAGTACTACTGTATTGAAATTTCAAAGTTTCAACAAATAGATTTAAAAAAAAAAAACACCTAGTAGTTTAGAAATTACATTCAATTTTCTATAGATTCTACTCTTACATATTTTTGAAATAATATAGATAACTTATTCAAATTTTTACGTCAAGTTGTCTAACTCTGATTTTTCTAAATTTTTTGCCACTTAAGGGCCTATTTTTTCCATGATGATCCTGCAAATACCCTTATTCCTTTTTCATTTGTCTTATGTTTTCCTTTTGGGGATGATGCAAGGTGTCAAGAAATTCATGTCTCTCCCATGTTGACCCAATTTTTTTATTTTTATTTTCTCTCTTCATGTCATTCTTCCAATTCTATGTGTATTTGGGGAATGATGACAGTTCTGAGCTCTCTAAAATTATTGTGGCAAGAACATACTAACCCAAAATCCATAGATCCCTTATGTGTTTGGTGTTTTCATTTTGGGGGAAAACCCTCTCTTTTCCTTTTCTCTTGTATGACGTAGCTTCATTTGGAAACATATGACTTGGCATAGGGATTTCCAAGTTGGATCTCATGTCTTCTTTATTTGCATTTATCATTTGCTACTTTAAAGTAATTGCTCAAGATATGGTGTTTCAAAATTTCTTTAATGTGGGGGCATATATTGGCATTATTCTTTTGCATTTTCTCTCTCATGGTTAATGGTGTAGTTTTCTTATTTCATATAATTCGTTTGTCACTTTGTGGATGACATTGGGTGTGATTTCCTTCAAGAGCGTGATCTCTCTTAGCATATTACATTCCTTTTAGTAGCTTGATGTGACACACTGCATCCCCGAAGTTGTGAATCTTCTATTCTTGGATTGGTTCTCTCTTGGAGACGTTAGACATAATGTTCTCTGAGTTAAGACCTCACATGAACTAAGCAAAACTATTTTGAAAATTTCCTATTTTGCATTTTTCATTTGTTGTTATATGGCCACCTTTCATAATATAGCTTGTATGCATGTAGAGCCATCTTGTTTGTTCATGAGCTCCAAGCATTCCAAATTTTGCTTGTCTCATGAAGCTTGAAAATCATTTTTTTTGTGGCACCTTATTAAAGTTATCAAGAGGTATAACTTTGGTATAGTCTGAGCGGGAAGTCCGACCGAGGAATGAATTTCCCCATAGCCACTTACGTGTGTGTGTGAGTGCATACAAACCATGAGTGTATTTATCTCACCTTTTTGGACTTCTCACCTGGCGTGCAGCCTAAAGTTTCGTCACCTCAGAGTGAGTATGCATTTTTTGGATAAAAATCCTAGATCTGATCCACATCGAGATGGACAAATGGTCAAAGCTTGATCCGACTCTTTTATTTTACCTTTCCCTTTTTATCTTTGATAGTGTATGCTTGTGCTTCATTGTTTCTCTTTATCATTCTCATGTGTGTTCTTTTGTGCCTATGTCAATTTGTCATGGGATCTTGATCCTGGGGGATTGATCACCCCTCTTAATCATTGTCATCCCATCTTATTGGTATTGGTACACTTGGACCCCTCTTTATGTTTTTTTGTCTACTTTAGTTTGATTTTGAAGCAAGTTCATCCTCTCACTAATATGGGGGCTAAATATAGTGTCAAAAAATGTCATCGAGGGCATTTTCATGCTTGTTTGGGCCCTCCTTGTCAATTTAGGCTTAATTTTTCCTTAATTTAGTGTTTTAATGTGGATGACACATTCACATTAGGTCTTGGGACCTTGTGAACTAATGGATTTAAATGGAGAGTATGTGTAGGATCATCATGGAAAAAACAGGCCCTTAAGTGGCAAAAAATTTAGAAAATTCGGAGTTAAGCAACTTGACGTAAAAATTTGAATAAGTTATCTATATTATTTCAAAAATATGTAAGAATAGAATCTGTCGCAACTTAAATATAGTTTCTAAAATACTAGGTTTATTTAAAAAAAAAAAACTATTTGGTGAAAATTTAAAATTTCAATGTAGTACTTAAATTTCAGGGAAAAAATAAGTAGGTGTCTTTCTGACCACCCTAACCACAAAAAAAAAAAAATATTTTTTATAAGATTTTAAATATAATTAGAGGACTCATGTCCCAATGTGATGCATATTTTTTCATAATTTTTTTCCAAGCAAATAATTAATTATGATTTTTTTATTACAAATTTAAAAAAATATAAAAACTCGTATGTCTTACCACCTCAACTTGGTCTAAACTTCATGAAATTCATTTTTTTAATCCTATAGTATGAAAAACATAGAATGTGATGCATGTTTCAAATTCAAAAAATGTGATAGTATTTGAAAGCTATAGTGGCTTTTCAATCAACCTATCAATCAATACTTTAGTCATAATTCAAATAGAAAATGAATAATAATTGTTTATTAAGTTCAAAGTAAAGTATAATTTATATTGGTGGAAAGTTGAGAATCTCATTTAAAAACCCTTTTCGTTTCATCAATTTTGTTTAAAAAAAAGTCGTCAGCCACATATCCTACACATACCCACCATATTGCCACTTTTTGGCCCATCATGATCCTATACATACCTTAGTACCTTGCTAAAGTGTTGTGAAGTGTTGCAGCTCACTTTCACACTTTTATAAGGTTTTATTAACTAAGCATTATTAACCTCTTCTAAACCTTAATCTTGCCTTATTTAAAGTGTTGTGAAGTGTTGTAACAAACTTTCGAAATTTTCTAGGCTTGTCATTAACAATTGGGATTTCTTATGCTTTAATTGGACCTATTTTGCATCCACAACCCTCATTTATTGCATCTTTTCGAGGATAATCCTGACTTGAATCATTAGCCAATCATAATTCAGGTGTTTCTAGCTTGTGCAGCCGAGATCTAGTGATCTGGGACTCATTTTCCACCATGCACGAATTAGTCCCACCTAGGTCTTTTGGTTTTGAACCGGATTTCACTCATTTCTAAGAAATTTTATTTTTTGGTCCCATATATTATGCTTGATAGGACTCATTCACCACCTTGGTAAAATGAGCCTCATGTGGCCCAAAGTTAAAATAAATTCAAATTTCTAGTGAGATTTTATTCTCCTAGATTTGATGTCAACTTATAGTATTGTAATTTCAAGAATCCTTGCATAATTGAGTATAAATACAAGTTTATTTCACTCATTTTACATCTAGCAAGTTGAATGAGCATTCTTATAGAAATTTTGAGTTCACAAGAGCATTCAAGTGTCTTCAAGGGAATTCAAGGGTAGATTATCAATAATTTTAGAGAAACATTCAAGCATCAATCATCATGTCAAGGATTTCATATATCATTTTTGTTATTGTGCTAACTATTGTGATGTATGGTTTATGATTCGAGTATTTTTTCATTCAAGATCAACATCATTCAAGCAAGAGTCAAAGTCTACATCCATTGTAGCCATTTCAAGTATATTTGCAACACCTTATTGCTAGGGTTTTGTGAGTTGCAACATTGTTATTTGTTCATTCATCATTCTCCCTTCATATTTTATTTCATTTCAAGGATTGGTTTCTAAAACAGGTTTTGACAAAGGAAAACCCCTATCCACTAACCCAACAAATTTTTTCCCTCTCCTTTGTTTGTGATTTGCAGAGCTAGGTTGTAGATTTCCTAAGGATCAAGATTGTAAGAAATTTGTAAATCATTCAAAGTTGTAAAAGTTGTCATCAAGCCTTGGAGAACTTTGAAGATCACCTCTAGGTTGCAAATCAGAGATTCGGATTTGGAAACCTGTCAGGAAGGATAGAGCAGGTAGAGAAGAGAAAGATCAACATTTGAAGTTGTAAAAAATCCCAACTAGACGGATTCACCACTTCTAGAGAATGAGTCCCAGTTCTAGTAAGTTTTCAAGATTTTACAGATTCAAACACCCTTTTGTTTGAAACCTGTTCCTGCATAGTTTTCTAGAATCTAGACTGATTCAACCAACTTGGAGAATGAGTCTGTGTTAGTAATAAAGTCAAATTTTCTAGTGTTCTAGACCTCCATTCAGCCTTCTTTGTATTTTGAAGTGCACACATTCTATTTTTTAGTTTTTTGTGTTGTTTTTGTGACATGTGGAAATATTGGTGAGGGTCGATTACACTTGATTCATGATATATCAAAGCATAACTTCACCAAACATATCTACATCTACAAACAAGATCATTTGAAATGGAAATCTAAACTAAGAATTTAATTGAAAATGAAAGCTACAAACTACACAAAAATAGTTAAATTCCTAACCTAGCCCATCTGTTCAACTTATCCTATTTTGGAATTGGTGTCGTGTTGATGTGAAATGACGACCCTTTCCCAATCTCATGATTAGTGAGCCTATTTAAGTTGATTCTATGGGAGAGAATCGATGAAACCATTGTGATTGATGTATGAAAACCAAGTTTATGCAAAAATGAACATGATGCAAGATGAGTTTCCATGATTTTATGCCACAAATGATCTAATTATGCTATTGCTAATATAATCTAAGCTAATTCTAAGCTAAAAGATGAAAATCCTTGATTTATAAACAAGCTAAGATGGATGCATGGAAGACATTAATGGATTCTCTAAGCTATTATGCAATGAAAATAAACTAAAATAAGCTAATAAGTGAGTAAAATGAGATCATGAATGTAAGTAAATTCAATAGCATAAGTTTGCAATTGAAAGATGGATCCATTTGTCTCCAAATAGTGATCTATTTATAGGAGAGAAAATGAGGAATGAATGGTTGAGATAAAAAATCTTAATAAATGGTTCAAGATGAAGGGGATGAGAGGCATGGTTCATGGATTATCATTAATGGATGACGATTCATGATGGGTTTTAATCAAAGGCTCACACTTGCCTCAAACAAACACACTTTTGACCTAGTCACATAGGTCAAAGGTAACTTGCTAAAAATGTTGAAGGTTAAATTGCATTTGAACCTAAGTGAGTTGATTGGAGGAAAGATAATATTCCTTTTGGATGAGGAAAAAAATAATTTACAAATTTTAAAAAAAGTTTTAATTGTGCAAAAAAGGGGATAAGGAATATTCGATGGGAATATTCTCTTTGCTTAGAGGAAAATTAGTTTAATTGCTAATTAAACAAGATTTAATTTGTGAAATTAGGAGATTTAGAGGAATAAAGTGATTCTCATTAAATGAAATGATTTAATGAATGGGGGAGAGATGAATGTGATATTTAATTAAATAACTTAGGGTTATTTAATTAAATAAGATGACTTAGGAGATTAAATTAAATATTTTGATTTATTTAATTTAATTAGATGGAGTTTTAGTATGAAAAGGGTTGAATTAACCCGATTAAATTAATTAGGCTAATATATGAAAATTATGTAATTAATTAATTAGGTAGGCTAATTAAATAAATTAATCAAAAAGAGGATGGATTAAAGAAAAATGATGTTAGTAAATCTGATTTAAATGTATGATATTGATTAGGACATTTTTCAGTGTCTACAGTTTCATTCAATTTTCTAGGTCATTTAGTGCTACTTTGCATTCAATTAGGGATTTACATTTCATATTCCATTTCATTGTCTTTTCCAAGTTTAAATTTGGTGGTGAACCCCATATTAGATCATATTTAGTCCCTAAAACAACCCTCTAGCAAGATCTATTTTTATTTTGCATTGAGATCTCAAGGGTTTGTTCTTGAGTGAAAGTTAGTGAAAATTGCCCATTTTAAGTACCTAAACCCTAAGGGTGGGAGAGCAACCGATTTTTCACCTTTCAAAAAAAAAATTTAGAACATAGCTTACTCTCATACCCCACTTTGCATATCATCCTTGCATTATCAAATTCACCTTCCAAGTCTTAAATGGTTGAAACACGATCACGAGAAAGAAGAAAGGACATGGATTCCTCAAATGACCTCTTGTCTAGTACTCCTCATGGCACAAACCATGGATCAAATTCAAATCAATATTCACCATCCCAAAGAGAAACACCACAAAGAGAATCACCCAACACATTTGATAAAATTGGCTTGAAAAAATTCAACAAACACTTAACTTTAGAAGATATTGAAGCGCCTCCCAAGATCCAAGGATTATATGCATTATAGATGAGATTGTTAGTGTTGATACAAACAAATTCTTTAATGCACTAGCTAATAAAGGTGGAAAAATTCCTCAAGGCTACAATGTTTCTACACTTGTAGAGGGAGATATAAAAGGATGAAGCCAAGGCCTCACCCAAAACACATTCTCATTAGGAATTCCATCCTCACATCAAATGTTCACTAGCCTACCACTTGGGACAACAAAACCCATAGAAAAAAGTGTACACATTCCTAATCCACCAACATTTGGAAACAAGAATACTTATGCCGCAACACAACGATTTTTTTTTACATTTGGTGCCTCATCATCAAACCCCATGGTATGACATTCAAAAAACCTCTATTTCAACACACAAATCAAGGTTCCACACCTCAAAATCAACCCAATAAATCAAGGATGATTCATATTGTTCCACATATGGTATCAAAAATATTTCAAAATCCAAATGAATTCTTCCTACACCATCATTTCAAAACAAAAATCAAGGTCCTACACATCAATTTCAAAATGTAAACTAAGGTCCTACACCATCATTTCAAAATACAAATCAGGGACCTACCCCATCATTTTAAAATGAAAATCAAGGACCTACACCAACACTTCAAAATTTAAATTAACGACCTACACCTCAGTTTTTTAAAAAAAATCAAGGTCCCATGCCATCATTTCAAAATACCAACCAAGGTCCAACATTTCAAAATTCCAATCGAGGTCCAACACCACAATTTGAAAATGCTACACAAAACACAAACATGACTTTTGGGACAAAACAAAATACCAATCTTATTCCAAATCAAAACAACATCAATGCAACATTCACACATCAACATCAACAAGGTCCCATGCAACAAAATTCCACTTAAAATTTAGCATTTGAAACTAATGCCATCATGCAAAATCAACCAAACACAACACCATCTCTCGCAAAAACCTTAATGTGAAAAATACAATCAATATAACAAAAAATGACAAACATGCAATTGGGGACAACTAAAAACACATATTCTATTCAAGAATTGTGTCCTTACCCATTTTATAGAAATCTATACATGTCACCTTTTCCCCTCATTTCACTCCACCAACTTTTACCGAGTGCAAAGGTAAAGGGGATCCAATAGAACACATACGAGAATTTAACATGAACTGTATAAACATCACTTTCGACCCTACATATTTGATGAGACTATTTCCACAAAGTCTTGCAAGAAAAGCTCTAGATTGATTTTCACACCTTCCCCTAGGGATTCAAACATGGGGTGACTTGGCTAATAGATTCATTAATTACTTTTCCTTCAAGATAGAAAGTTAGATGACCCTCGTAAAACTATGGACAACTAAACAAGATGAGGGAGAGTCCCTCACATCATTTTACCAATGCTAGTGAAGTATGGCTAGCAATTGCCCTTGCCACATACCTGAGAAATAATTATTCCCCATGTTTGTGGGAAAACTTAACAAAAAATTAATGGCTCAACTCCAAATACAAAGTTTCACAACTTTTTAGGATATCATTGAAAAAGGTGTCTTTATTGAGTAGGCTCTCATGGAAAAAGTCCTAGTCAAAGTTTCCAAAGAAACCCCAAAAGCTAATAATGACAAAGGAAAATTTTTATGCCGAAATAAGAAATGTCACTAATGTTGGAGTTTTTGATACAAAAATGGTAAAAAAAAATGGAGTTGTCCCACCACATTAAACACTAAAATATAGAGTCAAGATCAAACATTGAATGCAATTCAAAATAACCAACAATGTAGAGGACCTCAATGAACTAAGAGTAAACTCCCTTGGGTGAATCTATTCAATTAGTTCTAAAGAAACTTTTACAATCCAATATCATTCAGATTAACAACATCAAGAACTATGAACCCTCATTGGTGGAATGAAAATGATTACTGTGAATATCTACATGGGAAAGGGCATAAGAAATCATCCTATTGGACACTCAAAAATATCTTTCAGGACCTTATTCAACAAGGAGATATTTCAATGGATAACCTACAACCTAAAACCAGTGCCAATCACACCATGTTCAAAACTCCCCTAAAAGACCATGAAAAAGGGAAGTCCTCTAGCTTAGGTAACAATAGTGCTAATTATACCAATGTTTCACATGAATATAATATTGTTGTTAATCACATATGAGCCTTTCATAGTCGTGTTTCCATGATCACCGCTAATAATAAAAGTTCAAATTTTTTTGTTACCACTCATAGAGCCAATGTAACCCTTCAAGGTGTTGCCTCTAATCCACAATCTAAAATTTAATACAATCTCCTTGATCATTTAGGAAGGATGCCTGTACAAATATCTATTCTTGAACTACTTCGCATCTCCCCATAGCACAAATCCATTCTAGACAAAGCCTTGCAAGATACATCCATCCCTTCCAACCTAAATTTCAATCAATTTTAGGCCATGATAGCAGCTATAGCTACACTACACCATGTCACCTTTTTCAAACAAGATCTTTCCACAAAAAAATCCAAATCCCAATTATCCTCTACAACTTGAAGTTTTCATTAATACACATAAAATCAGACGAGTCATGGTAGATGGTGGAGTGGATATAAATATATGCACATTAAAATTGGTGAAATTATTGGGATACTCGGAAGCTTGCATAGATCAATCTAATACAACTTTTATCAAGGCTTAAATGATGATCTTGAGCGCTCGTCTAAAGGATTAATTACTCTACCTATGAGGGTTGGTCCCATAGTTTAGAATACAATGTTCCATTTCTTGGATCTGGACCTGCTCTATAATATCCTCCTTGGTCACCCATGGATTCATGCCATGAGATTTGTACCTTCCACCTATCATCAATGTCTCAAATTTCCATATGATGGCATTGAGATTACCATTATAGGTGATCCCAATCCTTTCAAGTATTATGCTAACTTAAGAGGAACCATAAAATATCAAGTGACCACCAATCGAGAGGCTTTATCTTCCACTTCATTGCACTACATAAATCTTTTTAACCTTGTTAAATCATCCATTGTGTGGGAAAATTGCCTAAATCACCAAATTCTTATGGAAAACCTCATACTATCCTGCCTAAAATCATCATTTGTAACCCTCTTACCACCTTAATTAAATGTGGTGAATTGAGTAAATATTTCATCAATGAGGAAATTTTGACATGGATTTACAGGGATGAACAAGACATTGATATTAATAAGTTACCAGTTGAGCAGTAACCAAAAGTATTTGAACTTATGAAACAAAAGGGATATGATGGACATAGTGATCTTGGCCTAAAAATAAATGGAATGCTAGAACTAATACTGCCACCTCAACAAACAAAGTACATTAGGGTAGTTTTTGTACTTGCAAAAGTGAGTGTTCCTGGTACTAAGTTGACCTTGAGTGAGAATGTTAATGTTTTAGATGAAATTGAGACATCTAAGGAGGAGTATTATTATTATGGGGATACTGATACTAATGAGTATGAATAGAATTCCTACACATCTAGTGATTATGAACTAGACAATATTTTCCAAGAGATTAACATATCCTCATCCTCAGCCAACATCATGGATATTACTATCCGAATAGATACCTTTTCGGATGTAGATGACTCTACCTTTGTCTTTACCATATCTACCTACACATTGACCCTTCATAGTACTGATGATGGCCTACCCTTTGTTTTCCCACAACTCATAGATTGGGACCAAAAAGGACCACCAAGTTTAGACACATTCAAGAACAGTGAAAACTTTAAGAATCCCCATAAAAAAAAGATATAAAATCCTCACAAATCTTTCATTTTTTTCAAAAAAATATTGGCAATTTTTTTACATCACTAAAATTTTGTAGAATTTTTTGATGAATCTGAAAAATAATAAGAAAATATATTAATTATGATGGTGAATCCATCCAATTTAAAAATAATTCTTATGCAAAGGTAGGGGCATGAGGGTGGAAATTATTGATGGGTTAAAGGGGAAAACTATAATATTTACTTGTCATCACTATTTGGGTATGTGTAGGATCATGATGGGCCAAAAAGTGGCGATATGATGGGTATATGTAGGGTATGTGAGTGATGACCCTTTTTTTACCCAAAATTGATTAAAGGAAAAGGGTTTTTAAAGGAGATTCTAAGCTTTCCACCAATATAAATTATGCTTTACTTTGAATTTAATAAATAATTATTATTCATTTTCTATTTGAATTATGACTAAAGTCTTGATTGATAGGTTGATTGAAAAAAATTTATAGCTTTCAAATGGTATCATATTTTTTGAATCCGAAACATGAGTCACATTCTATGGTTCATATACTATAGGATTAAAAAAATGAATTTCATGAATTTTTGACCAAGTTAAGGTGGTCAAACATATGAGTTTTTATATTTTTTAAAAGTTGTAATAAAAATTTGATAATTAATTATTTACTTCAAGAAAAATTACAAAAAATATGCATCACATCGGGACATGAGTCCTTTACTTATATCTAAAATCTTATAAAAAAATATTATCATTTTATTGTGGTTAGGGTGGTCAGATAGACACCTACTTCTTATTTTTTCCTTGAAATTTAAGTGCTACTATATTGAAATTTTAGATTTTCACCAAATAGATTTAAAAAAAATAAATAAACCTAGTAGTTTAGAAACTACATTCAATTTGCTACAAATTCTATTCTTATATATATTTTTAAATAATATAGATAACTTATTCAAATTTTTATGTCAAGTTGCCTAACTCTAATTTTTCTGAATTTTTCACCACTTAAGGGCTTATTTTATCCATGATGATCCTGCACATACCCATTTAAAAATATAATATAATGGCCCTCATTATATTTTGCAAGGTAAAATGTACCCATGATCTATAATTCTCATGGGGCTCGAAATTACTTTTAGATCATTGATCTAACGACCCTCATTGTACTCTACAATGTAAAATGTACCCCCAATCTATAATGCTCATGAGACCAAAAATTGTAGACCCCATGAGAATTACAAAAAGTGGGTACATTTTACCCCATGGAATACAACAAGGGACATTATATTATATTATAAATCAATGGTGTAAACTAAATATTAGAAATATGCTCTTAAAGAAACTAATTATAATTATGATACACTATTGGTGAATTAGTATAGATTCCTACTATAATTTATAAAATTTAGGTGAATATAATCTAATCATGGATCAAATATTGTGCCAAATTTTTGAGTTAATTTTTTTAATAAAATAAATTCTTTAGAAATTTAAATAATACTATAGTAAAATTTTATAAAAATGCGGCGATACAATTCAAGTTATAGCTCAAACTATTAGACAATTGGCGAATATTACTTGCACTAAAAAAAATTCTATCGAGAACAACAAAGCAATTGATGAGTTCATGTGACTTCATGAAGGTATACCAAGTTGGGATCATAAATTTGGATTCATCATTGAGCTTGAAAATGCAACATATTTTGGAGAGGTTGCTCCTCCCTCTAGTCACAAAAGTGAGAAAAATGATAAAAATGATAAAAAAGTAAAAGAATAAGTCTCTAGGTGAAAACTGAAAGGTGCGTTTAGACAATAAAAAAGTAAAAATAAAGGATTTATCTGAAGGCGAAAACCTCTCTAAGGTGCCTAAGATGGAGGATTGGAAAGTCTCCCTATTGACCAAGAGAGATCACCATTAGTAATAGAAGATTCATAAGAAGTTAATTTGGGGACCAAGAATAATCCTAGAATCATTCAGTGTGTAACATCTTTGACCATAGAATAAAAACCATAGTTCATGACATTCTCTTCCAAAAGAAAAGTTAATTTTGCATGGTCATATGTTAATATGCCTGGATTGGATCCTGAACTGGTTCTACATCATTTACCACTACTTCCAAATGCTAAAATTTTCAAACAAAAATTAAGAAAAATGCATCCATAGATCACATTCTCGCTAAAGGTTGAATTAAAGAAATATCTTGATGTTGGTTTTATTCGTCCCATAGATTATACAAAATGGATATCCAATATTGATCCTATCACTAAACTAATTGGTGGTATCAGAATATGCACAAATTTTAGAGATTTACACAAGGATTGTCCTAAGGATGATTTCCCACTACGAAACATTGATATCATAGTAGATCTCATAGAAGGGTATGAGATGTTATCACTTATGGAGGGTTTTTCTAGATATAAAAAAAATAGAATTTTCACTGAAGATCAACACAAGATAGCCTTCACATGCACTTGGGGTACCTTTTTCTATAATGTAACTCCTTTTGGACTCAAGAATGTTGTAGCAACATATCAAAGGGCTATGATCACCATTTTTTGTGACTCTATGCATGCGCTTATGGAAGACTAGGTTGATGAAATTGACACAATCTTTGACAAGAGTTGGTCATCATAGAGTGTTAGATAAGATTTTCAGAAGACTAGAGGACTATAAGCTCATATTAAATAAGAAGAAGTGTGTGTTTTGGGTCTAGTCAATCAAATTATTGGGATAGATAATTTCTTGTAGAGGAGTTGTTAATCCTATGAAAGAAAAAGAAAATATAGATGTGCCACCACATATAGACATTAGTTAGTTGGGAGCTCTATAAGGATGATTGAAGTCAATCTGAAGATTCATTTCCCATACAGTAGACAAAATTCATTCATTTCAACATTTTTTATGCAAAGGATTTCCCTTCATATGGACTGAACATTTTCAAGAAGCATTCTAAAAAGTAAAATATTACCTATTATCTCCTGGAGTTCTCATGCCTCCTATTGATAGAAGACATTTGATCCTATACATATCAACCACTGCATCAACATTGTGGAAATTTCTAGCATAGAATGTAATGATGTAAAAGAGAGAGATATCTACTACATCAGTCAAATTATCATTAGATATAAGCTTAGCTATACTCCCATTGAAAGAGCATGCCTTATAGTCATTTTTTCCACACAGAAGCTAAGACATTACATTTTGAACCACAAAACAAAAAAAATAATAGCTAAGATTGATCCTCTAAAGTATCTTTTGAGCAAAGAAACTTTGAAAGGCTGATTATGAAAGTGGGCTAAGATTTTGAGTATGGCATAGAGTATTTTGATCACAAAGAAATAAAAGGATAGGTAATAGCTGATCAAATTGTGGATAGACCAATGATAGCAGACGGGTGAATGCAGGATCATGGGGTTCCAAAAAGTGGTGATATGACAATAAAGTGGTTGATAATTTTTTTTATTTGAATTTGGGTATGTGCAGGATCATCATGGAAAAAACAGGCCCTTAAGTGGAAAAAGGTTTAGAAAAATCAAAGTTAGGAAACTTGATGTAAAAATTTGAATAAGTTATCTATATTATTTCAAAAATATGTAAGAATAGAATCTATAGCAAATTGAATGTAGTTTCTAAACTACTAGGTTTATTTAAAATCTATTTTAAAAATTGAATTTCAATGGTAGTACTTTTTAGGGAAAAATAAGAAGTAGGTGTCCTGTCCGACCACCCTAACCACAATAAAATGATAATATTTTTTATAATATTTTAGATATAAGTAGAGGACTCATGTCCAGATGATGCATATTTTTTTGTATTTTTTTCCAAGTAAATAATTAATTATGATTTTTATTATAAATTTTAAAACATATAAAACTCAGATGTCTGACCACCTTAACTTGGTCAAAAATTCATGAAATTCATTTTTTTTTTAATGCTCTAGTATATGAAGGATAAAATGTGACATGTTCTGGATTTAAAAAATGTGATACTGTTTGAAAGCTATAGATGTTTTTCAATCAGCCTATCAATCATGACTTTAGTCGTAATTCAAACAGAAAATGAATAATAATTATTTATTAAATTCAAAGTAAAGAATAATTTATATTGGTGGAAAGTTGAGAATCTCCTTTAAAAATCCTTTTCGTTTCATCAATTTTGGGTAAAAAAAAAGTCGCCAGCCACATACCCTACATATACCCATCATATCGCCACTTTTTGGCCCATCATGATCTTGCACATACCCATTTGAAGAAATGAAAAGGATTTATTGAGAAAATTGTTAGCTTTGAAAAAATATAAGATATTTCTTATTTGGAATTAAATAGGTAATTATTATTAATTTTGTACATAAATTTTGACCAAAGTCCTGATTGATAGGCAGATTGAAAAATATCTATAATTCTTAAATGATTTCACATTTTCTGAATTCAAAAGATGTGTCACATTCTTTGCTTCCTTTACTATACGATAAACAAAAGAAATATTTAATTTCATAAATTTTTGACCAAGTTATGGTGGTTAGACAAACACGTTTTAATATTAAATAAATAAATAAATAAATAAATCATAACTAATTATTTACTTGCAAAAAAAATACAAAAAAAATGTGTCACATCAAGACATGTGTCCTCTACTTATTTTCAAAGCTTCAAAAAAATATATATTATTTTTTTCTTGTACTTAGGTTGGTAAGACATACAACTGCTTTTTATTTTTTCCTTAAAATTTAGTACTACTACATTGAAATTTCAAAATTTCACCAAAAGTATTTACTTTTTTCCAAAAAAGGAATAGTATCCTAGAAGCTACATTCAATTTTGTATAAATTTTATTCTTACATATTTTTCAAATTATGTTAATAACTTATTCAATTTTTTATGTCAAGTTTTCTAACTTTGTTTTTCTAAATTTCCATTGCCACTTAAGGTCCTAGTTTAGACACCCATGATCCTACACTAACCCAAACCATCCTCTTGTGTCTGACATTCTTGATGAATTTTTTTTTTAATAAAAACTCCCACAACATGGAAATTGTACTTTGATGGATCCTACACAAATCATGGTTCAGGGGTTAGAATTATTTTTATCACACCTCAAGGGAATTCCATTCCTAAGTCATATAGAATAGCATTCCCATGCACAACCAATATGGCTTTGTACGAAGCATTATTGATAGGACTATGGAAGTAAATCAAATGAAAAATCAAGGATCTTCATGTCTATGATGACTCCAAGTTGGTAATTTGTCAAGTGAATGAAAATTATGATACAAAGGATGAGAAGCTTACCCCTTACAAGTGCATGGTGGATAGTTTTAAATTATACTTCAATGAAATCTCTTTTGACAAAATTTTGAGAATTTAGAACAAGGCAACTGATACAATGGAAAACATTGAATCTCTTTCAGATATTCCTAACAATGCCTCACAATATGAGTTATTGGTGGAACAACCATTGATACCCACATTCAAGGTACCCAAATCCGAGCTCATGTGTGAACTTGCTGGTATTGAATCTCCTTGGTATAAATACTTCTATAACTACCTACATTACCAGATTATCTCTCCTTACTTTTCCTTAAACCAACACAAAACCTTTATCCAGCAAGCTTCCAAATATTTCATCATCAGTGTTACTATGTACCCTTTTAGCCTAGATAGTACCCTTCTCAGATGTCTCGACTCAAATGAAGCACAAGTGACCTTACAAGAGGTACACGATGGTATATCCAGAGCTCACTCTAATGGTCCTAATCTGGCTAAAAGGCTCATGAAAATGTGATATTATTGGCCTACAATGGAGCATGATTCTTATTAATTTTTGAAGAAATATTTATAATGTCAAATACATTATGATCTTGTATATGCACCTACTCAGGAGCCGCATCCACTTACATCCCCTTGGCCCTTCTCTTAGTGAGGACTTGACCTCGTGGGAATGATTCAACCTACATCTACTAATGGACATAAGTTTATCCTTCTTGCTACTGAATACTTTACCAAACGGATTGAAGTCATTTTGATGACCTATATTACTAGAAAGAAAATCTCGAAGTTCATCCTTAACTACATCATATTCAACTATGGTGTTCCTCACTCCATCATTATAGATAATGGCTAACCCTTTAAGAATAAATATGTCTATGAGTTATTTGAAAAGTTTCATATCCAACAACATTTTTCCACTCCCTATTATCACCAAGTTAATGATCAAGATGAGGCATCTAATAAGACTATACTCAAAATCTTAACGGATATTATCAATGATGTTGGCCATAACTAGCATTTCCAACTCAATCTTGCACTATGGGCCTATGTCACTATCATTCATACACCTACTAGAGCCACTCTATATTCCCTTTTCTTTGGATCTAAAGTTATTCTTCATATTGAGGTCATGTTACCCTCCTTAACGATATCCATACAATAGTTTATTGATGAAGAAGCATACCATATAGCCTATTTGCATGAGCTTGAGTTATTGGATGAGAAATGACATAATTCCCTAACACATTTGTAGGCATATCACAAGCGTCTTCGACATAGCTATAAGAAGAAATTTTGACCTAGATTCTTTGACATTGGTGACTTGGTTTTGAAATAAAATCCTAAGAATAAGGTGGATCAATAAAATCTAAAAAAGTTTGAACCCAATTCGTTGGGTCTCTATGTTATTACAATAGAATATGGGTTTGGGGCATATTAGTTGCCTACTCTTGAAGGTGAACTGTTTCCTAATCCCATCAACAACATGCATCTTCATAGATATTATACATAGCCTTTAGAGTATCCCTTTCAAAAATTCAAAAATACAAAAAAATGAAAGTAAATAAAATAGTAAAGAGAAATAATTAGTCCAATAATGAAAATAACTTCAGTGGTGCTTGGGATAAGTATTATGGTGAAAACCTAGAAAACAAGCACCATATGTAGTCATTCTATGCTTCTCCATCTACTATCACTATATCTAGATTTATACCTTTTGTCCACCCATTTGCATGTATATCATCCATCCATAATAAAAATTTATCATCCTTCTCATGGCTTGAGAACCATTGACATTTAAAACACAAAAAAATATGATAAGTGGGGTTCACCACAATAAATTGATAACAAAGGACCTATTTCTCTTAATTTCATTGAAGGAAATGACATCCAAACAATGAAGTGACCTTCAACTGCAAGGTGAGTCAAATCAAGGTATGAATCAAAAAAATTCCTATGTATGCAAGGATGGGGGTACAAGCTAAATAATACTTTGGAGAGGAAGACCAAAACCATCAAACAAAATCCAAAATGTAAGCTATAATATGTAAATGAGGAATAGTAATCAAATATGAGAAAAACAATAATCAAAAGGAAGGTCTAGAAAGGAGAAAATGATGTGTACCTTTCACCAAAATTAACCTGTTGAAGCTCACTAAGGACTCATTCCCCATAAGGTGAATGGATCCTAGCTAGGGTTTCTAAAAAATGCTTTCTAGGTTCTCTTCTGCCAAGTGTGCACTCCTAGATTCTAGCTCTCGGACATCCGGAAATAAATTTTGTAAAGGATTTTCAGTGATTTGACAACTTTTCTTGCAACTTTGACAACTTTGCAAATTTCTTCATCTTTTCTCTTTAAAGGATCTTCAATCTAAAATCTACAATCACACATCAAAGGGAGAAAAAAAAAATTGTTAGGTGAATGGAGTTTTTCCTTGGTCAAACCCCATTTTGGTAATTAAACCTTGAAATTTATAAAAACATGAAGGAATGATGAATATATAATAGTATGTAACAACTCACCAAAACCATATTTGAACCTTCGAATACAAATCTATAAACTAGAATGAATTGGATTCAATTGATGTATATCTTAGTCATGAAACTTGATTAGAGATAATTTCCTTGAAATCTTGATTAGATCTTGAACACTACATAACCACATTAGCTAAAACAATATTAATGATGCAATAAATCTTTGAATTGATGAGAAGAATATTGATTGCTGCAAAATTATTCTACAAATTTTCCCTTGAATTCCTTGAAAATGCTCTTGAATTCCTATATCAATGCTCACTGGAATGCTCTTATGATAACTTCACATTTCTAGGTTTCTCTCTTGAAATTATATGCGAAACTAAGTGAAATAACTTTGTATTTATCCATATCTTAACATTAATTCCATAAATTCAAATATCACAAGTTGACATTAGTTATGGATTTCAAATCATTAAAATGCTACCAAAAACATATTTTAAAGGGGGGTCCTAGGTCTAAGTGAGGACCCATTCAACCTATGGCAAATGGGTCCTAGGCCACTAACCTAGGACTTACATTGCTTAGGGTTAAACATAGTTTAAATTAGGGTCCTAGATCTAAGTGAGGACTCATTCACCTTATGGTGAATGGATCCTAGGTCACTTACCTAGGACATGCACATCTTCCAAAGTTAAGTATTGTGTAATGGCATTTATGAATGTCGCGTTTTATCCCTCAAAATTCACAATTAATTAGGCTTGGATTTGAATTAAATGGGGGCCAATTAAGGAAAATTAACCTCAATTAATTAATAAATCCCTAGATTAATGTGAAAGTGTAAAGTTACACCTTACATCATAAGAAATAATGCACAATTAAGTCCATTTGATTTAAAAGGGCCCTAAAATTAATGTGAATATGAAAAACATATTACAACACTAAATTAAGGTATAATTAAGAACATTTTATTATTAATTATCCCCAAATTAAGTGTGAGAAAGGGATAATTTTTCCTACACTACATTTTTCCCTCACTATAGTGAGTGGATGACTCTATGTCAAACTCACACTGAACCATATATTTCTGGCACCCTAAACCTTTCTAGCACTTTTAGGGTTTTTAACCTAAAAGGAGAAAGTAGGGCCAAAAGATCTAGCTAGGTTCACCCAAATTAGGAAATCTATGATGTTATTTGAAATAAATGGAATGAACTAAGTGCAATTAAGTGATCTATATGACTGATTATGTATGCAAAACCTAAGATTTATGCAATGTTTGAAAACATAGTGTTATTTGCAAAAAGCTTAAAAGAATGAACAAGAATGCAAATTAAAACAAACAAAAAGTTTTTCTTTAGAATTTCTACACCTGGGAAATTGAAGAACATTGGAGAACAATCTAAAAAACTGATAAAGTTTGATTTTGAGCTGACTAGGACTCATTTGCCACCTAGGGAAAATCAGTCCCAAGTCTAGGTTTTTCTAAACAGAAGTTGTTTTTTGTCAACCAGGAACCAAGATCTGCATCTAACTCAAAATTGCATCTCGGGAGGGACTCATTCGCCATGCATGGTGAACCAGTCCACTTTTAAATTTTTGCAACTTTAAATCTTCATTCTCCACCTTGACACCTGTACAACAATTTCTGATGGAAACCCGAGTCAGGATCTCAGAAAATTCCTTAAAAACAATTTAAAATTGTTTGTCTAATGGGGGGATTTTGTTGGTCAAACCCCTAGTTGGGTAGTTAAACCTTGAATGGAGAAAAATATGCATAAAACCCTAGCCTTAGATGTGATGAAGACTAGGAAAGTTTGAAATATGACAAAAGCCCTATTCTATTGTGCTAGAATAAGAAATGAAAATATGATTTGTGTGATGCAATATATCAACCATAGAAACCCTACAACACATCAAAAATGGAAATGAAATGACATGCAAATGAAAAGTAGACAAAATGAAAACCTTAATCTGAAGATAGAGTGAAAATGGAAGATGAAATCACTTTGAAACCAAGTCTTTAGGTGTGATTTGATGGCTAATTGCATCTCCTCAACCTAGATTTATTCATGATTCACCATAGGAATCCATCATCAATCCTTTGCAATGTTGAACTTTGATCTAAAGAGTGAGCTTCAAGACCTACAAAAACCCTAGTTTGTTGCCCTAAAACTTTAACTTTTTCTAATGAAATTTGTTGTAGAAGACTTGAATTTAGAAATTTCTTTTGTGAAATGACTAAAAGATGTGTAAAATGATTTAACATGTGTATTTATAGGCAAAAACACCTAATTTTCTCGTTATTTAGACCTAAGAGGCCGACATTCACCAAAAATTTAAGTTGAATTAATTAAATTCCCACTTAAAATTGAATTTTCCCTCAAAAGGGACTCATTCGCCACCCTAGGAAAATGGGTTCTACTAGAGGGGACTCATTCACCCAAGGTGGTGAATGGGTCCCAATATTATTTTTTGAAGGTGGGTTTTTGGGATATGGAAGAATTAAGTATTGTTTGTCAGGTTTTAGGTGATTTCTTAGTTGAAACGAGCCTCTAGATAAAAAATAATGGGTCTTAGGGGCCTATAAATGTTGTTTTGAAGGATAAATGATGTGAGGAGACTCAAAAGTGGGTCTAATTATGCATGAAATTGTCTCTTTTCTCTCGAGGGTCTGATTTTCTACGTCACAGAAACTTATGTATGCAACAATGACAAAGATACACAATCATACAACATCAAAGATCAGGAAGATCAAGCCTAGATGGTCCGATCAGCATGGAACAGATCTAAGCTTCTGGTTTTTTTTGTCGCATGCTCACTCTGTGGTAGTGGAACTTTAGGCTCTCCACTAGGTGAGTATCCCAAAAGGGTGGAAAATGAGAGCATCATATTAGGCTCTCATACCATATCAAAGTTGTCCTCCTGAGAACTTCAATAAGGCACCACAATGCTAGGTTTTGTTATCCATAGATCTTAGCAACCTATGTTATGCCAAACACCTATGTACAAGGGAAAGGCTCCACAAGAAAGGAAGGTGTGTTATGCTAGATGACCTTGATTTTATGGGTTTCGAGTTCCATAAGATCAGCAAGTTGTGTTATGCTAAACACTTATGAACAATAATGCTAGTAAGAAATTTTTTTGCTCAAATGGATTTCACTTAGTTCATGTAAGGTCTTCTTCTTAGGGAACATCATGCCTAATGTCTCCAAGAGAGGAAAAGCAAAGTGTGAAAGATTCACAACCTAGGGAATGCAGTGAGTCACATCACCACTAAGAGGAAAGTCGTAAACTAAGAAATATCACACTCTTGGAGAATATCAAACCCAATGACACCACCAATAAATAGGCGCATCGTAGGAATAAAGAAAATCACACCATGAAACATGAGAAATGTTTAAAGTTATTATCGATGTATGCCCCCACTTTAAAGAAATTTCCAACACCATTGTTGTGAAAAATTGCTTTAAAGTAGACAATTTTTAATCCTAAGACATGAGATATTCCTCGGAAATCCCTATGCCAAGTCATATTTTTCCAAAATGAAGCTACACCATGAAAAGGAAGGAGGGGTTGCACCAGAAAATACATAAGGGATCTATGGATTCAGGGTCATTATATATGTCCTACAATGTTGTTATAGAAAAATGTCATCAATCCCCAAATACTCATAGAAATGGAAGAATGACACATAGAGAGAAAAAATATAGAAAAATCCTTTGGGTCAACATGGAAGATACCTAAATGTCTCAATGCCTTATGTCATTCCCTAAAGGAAAACACAAGACAAGTTGTTTGAGCGAATAACCCAGGAAAAATCAACTATAGCATAAACCTTCATGAGATAGAGAGGAGCACTATTCTACTTCACCAAAAGGGAGAGAATAAAAATGAGATAATTTACATATTGTATAGAGTACCTTATAAAGGCATGAAATATATGATGGGTATAAAACTTCCCTATACGGGAAAGAAAATACCTGAGAAATCAAATGCAAAACTAGTAAACTATTCTGCCTAAGTAAACTTAAGTAGGTAAATAGTAAAAACCATTTACTCCAACACCCCCCCTTTAGTGCAACTTAGGGAGAATTATTATGCAAAAAGAAGATACAATATGGGTCTCGACTACATAACCATGTTAGGTACCCATTTACAATGCAAAAATAAATCTCTCACAACCAAAGATAAGGAGGAAAACCCTGTGGGAAAACACCCCTCTCCAAAAGAGAGAAAAGAAAACAAAAAAAATGCATGGATGGAGGAATCAATCACACCCCCTAAGGACTCCATACATCATATATATAAAATCAATAGCCCCCCATAAGAGGGAAGGAGAGAGACTATATAGCTACAATGTGTAATCACCTATAAAAATGGTAAGTACCTGAAGATAGAACATGATCCAATGTCGATAAAAAAATTGTCTCCCTTTTGGAAGAAACAAAACCAAATACAAATGTAGGAATGCTTCCCATTCTGGATAGGAATTGAAAGAAGGAAGCATGAAAATGTATGGTGATGTGTCTGAAATCTACTCATGTGTCACCAAAACATTGGAAGATGATTCCATGTACCAACTAGGAACATTCCCAATCTCAATAGAAGGTGACAAGCAAGGTACCATTGGAAACTAATCCTGAACACTCTCTAGATATAGATGGTTTGACAACATTTTTGCAATAACTATCATCAAAGAGGAGAGATAACCCCTCAAATGTGTCCTCCAAATTAGAAATATGAGATTCTATGAACAATGAACCAATGTCCAAAAAATAAGAATCCCAATCAGAAAGACAATAAGATACTGGTTGTGATGAATCACTGGACATGCTTAATGAATCATCAACACAAGGTGAATGGTCTATCTGAATAGGAATGATAGGAGCCTCACTCAATGACTCTGCACAATGAATCATTGAAGGTGAAGACACATCAATTGTTTCTGATGGAGAAGAAGGAGGATTTGAAGAGCCCCTATCCTCCTCATCTAAATATTCAAAGTATTCACAAATTTCAAACTCCTGCATAGTAGCATGATCGTAGGGTATCATTTCTAAAGGATGAAGAGGCACAAGGCAATCTGAAACTGGATCATCTAGGAATAGTTGAGTATTAGGATCTCTATGTATTTCCCAAATTTTAGTCCAAATAATATGAGGACACTCAAAATGATCAATAGAATTCAAAGTGGCATCATCAATATGCATTGTAATAACTCCTGAGACATGATCCCTTTTGCAATTCCATGCAAATTTCTTACTATCAGTACTAGGAAGGAGAACAAGAATATATTAATGTGGCAACAAATGAAGCCATCTTATATGTTTTATGATACCATATATCCATTGTTTATAGTTTACCCTTTTCAACATAATCACAACTGGATGAAATGAAAACTCCATAATCAACTATGGAAAATCTCCAAGAATACAAAGACAATAACCTTCAACAACAATTATAGACTCTCAAATAATGAAAATAAAGCCTTCCAAAAATACTTCAAGAAGAAATAATGCAAAAAAGGGCTAAGAATCTGAAAAAATTTGAGCCAAAAAAGATGAACACCTTACTCGGTTCTCACACCAAATCACCAAACTAGATATTTCACTATGCAAAAAAGAAAGATAGTCTCCTATGAGACTTGCTCACAATAATAGAAGGAACTGTAATGCTATATCAAGGGGAAAAAATGATCCATTGTTGCCAATGTGGGATAATGCTTCCCAAAGAAAACTTCAAACACATGGTGCCCACCTCCACTTGATGCGCAACAATTTGAACCCTAAATATTTAGGGAAAACTTTATAAAATATAAAATTTCAAAAAATATCCTCCTGAAACTAGCCTTCAAACAACAAGGAAATGGAACCTAGCAAATCGTGGAAGGAGCTCACGCTTCCAACATATCAAATGTTGTAGATATTAGAGACTCCCACCATCAGCAATCACCCTTGCAAAAAGGTGCTCACCCAAGGTCAAATTGCAGCCTCCAATATGTGAAGGCCTCCTCAAAAGTTGTAGAATAAATTTTGACAAAAGAAAGTTGTGGCCTCCACAAACTAAAATTCCTATGTCCTAGGAGATAATTAGGCCAGCAACAAATCGGGCCTTAATGTAAAATGTACCTACCATAGGTTTCACATGCCACCTGAACCTTCACTGGTCTAATCCCTTCAATCTAGTACACAAATGTCGAATCACAAACAAGGTGCACAAATATTCTAACAAAATCCCTTGAAGGAATGAGGTCACATGTAATGCAAATTTGTAGAATATCACATAAAGCAGGTTTTGTGTGGAGGCTGACCAGAGACCAAGGTGGTACAAAGCCTGAAGGAAACAATAAATGTTGATCAAATCATAAAAAAACACCAACAAATACAAAGTGTGCAGGCTGGTAGACAAGTGTGGCAAAAGGCCGATAGAAAAGTACATAGGCTGACAAAGTATGGCCTGCCTCAAAAGAATAAATTCCTAGAGATAATTAAAGTGAAACCCATAAAATATATCAACCACCATAAATTTTTCAATCACCCAATACCATGTTATTCAATTTTTTCATCAATAATAGTTAGTAATAATCTCATCAACATGCTTCAATGCAGCATAAAAAAACCTCAGATCTCTCCTTTCATGTGGCCTGCCAAGGGAAAATTTGCCACAGAGATCCATCCTCAAACAAATCATGCCTAGGCTCTCAAATGAAAATCACTACCTTCTGCCAGAGAATTCATGCCTTGAATAAGCTAAAAATCATGGCCACTACTTCAAATTGAATATGGTCCTATCTACAGATTTGTAGCCGTAGAAAATCAAGAAATTTATGTCTTCAATGAAAAAATTGAGCCCTTAAGAGTCTCTTCAAATTTTCTTCAATGTAGTTCAAACAACCATCATTAGGAACAAATGCGGCAATCACAATCACCAAACAACAAAAAAAAATTCTAGCAATCTCAAACCACAGGAAGATGTAGACAAAAATTGTTTGGATCTCAAAAAACTCTAGTAAAAACTCTCATGGAACGAGTTGCAGATTGGGTGGCTCTGATACCATGTTGGAGTGAATAACCTAGGAAAAATTAAATACAACATAAACCTTCACAAGATAGAGAGGAGCACTATGCTATTTCACTAGAAGAGAGAGAATGAAAATGAGATAATTTACATACCGTATAGAGTTCCTTATAAAGGCATGAAATATATGGGTGATATAAAACTTCCCGATATGGGAAAGAAACTACTTGATAAATTAAATGCAAAACTAATAAACTATTCTACCTAAGTAAACTTAAGGAGGTAAATGGTAAAAACCATTTACTCCAACACAAGTGAAAAAGGATAAAATGTTTATGACATAGAGAAGAATGTAGGTACAAATAGAGGAATGCACAAAAAGACAAAGATATACATGATCGTTCAATATGGGGGATCACATTATGCACATGCAATTACGTAAAGAAACATGAAAAATAAAATGAAGGAAAAGAATAGTAAGGCACATGCAAGTCAACCTATAGTAGTTCATTTGCATCCCAATCTTGTTCAGTGTATATGGAAGGAAAACAACTAGCCAAAGGGACAATGAAAAATGCTAAGAATAGATAGGGCTATCTAACCCCTTTCCCCCACTAAGTTTAGGACAAGGATGAGCCGAGATAAGTGATGAGAATGAGCTCCTTATGATAAAGAGAATGATTTGCAATGACTATAAAGAATGTAATAGTGAGGGTGCTATGATCCTACAACTATTACATGGCAAGGAGCAAAATGCATGCTTTTTTAGTCAAGTTTAATTCTTAGTGGCTGAAATTTTCTTCAATACTTTCTTAAAAGGATGAAATTTTTTTGTGTGATGGCCAAAAAATCTATAATAACCACAATATGATTCTTTTTTATTATTTTTTCTTGTGGTCAAGTTTGCACATTTAGGTTGTATTTTGATTAGTTGCCAACATAAGAGAGCATAGAAGATTGTCTTGGTTTTGGAAAGTTGTAATAAGTTATAAAGAGATTCAAGAGGTTTATAGGGTTAAATTTACTATTAGGGATAGGTTAGGGTTACTATTAGGGTTATGTTAAGATTAGGGTTCTTTCCATAGAAAAATGGACCCTTTGCTTGATATGGATTATTTCATGATTAAATGGACTTAACAAGGTCTTAAATCTAGTGTTGTGAGGTATTTTATACATCCACACTAGGTCTTGGACCCTTGCAAATTAAATAAAATACATTTAATGGCATCTTGTGAAGGTGTTGTGAAGTGTTGTAATACATTTCTACACTCTTCTAGACTCTTTTTATTATAATTAATTTAAATATTCCTTTTTACACATCATCAAGTCCTATTTTGAAGTCTTGTAAACTCTTGTAACAAGATTTTGCACTTTTCTAGGAACAATCTCCTTATTTAAACCTTTCTTATGACTTAATTTACCCCTTTATGCCCTCACATGACTTAATTAAGTGTATTTTTTAATGTAAACCTGATAAAAATTATTAAATGCAAGTTAATTCCTGACACCCACTTTTGAGTTAGAGGTGGGACCCATTCTTCATGGGTGGCGAATGAGTCCTTGGCTCTAATTTCAAAATATTTTAAATTATTTTTGGGTTTCTAAGGTACAAGTTAGCATAAACAAGTATTTTTCCCCCTCATTTTGGGATCTATTATTCATCTTCTTCTTCTTCCATCTTCTTATCATTCTTTATTCATCAATCTTCTATCAAGCAACTTGGGTTTCAAGGCATTTAAAGATCAAAGGTAGATTCTACATGTTATGTTGTAGAATTTCAATATCAATCATCATGGAAAGGTAATCAACTCCATTGTTGCATGTTTCATTCATTTCTTACATCATTTTGGTTTAATTACCTAAACAGGGTTTGACCAAGGCAAACCCCCATGCCTTAACAATCAAGATTTCTCTTCTTCTTCTTGTGTGTTTGAGGATTTAGATCCTTTGAAAGCTTGAGAATCATTAGAGATCAAGTTAAAAATTCATTCAAGTTCTCTCTTCATCATTCAAGTCAAAATATCAAGAAAAGGTCATTTTCAAACCCCGATCTGACAGTTTCAGAAGCGAAGACCTGTAGGAGATAGAATTGCAGATCTAACTCCATAGAATCTTCCTATGATTTTCCAGATTCGTGTAAGTGGAATGATTGACCACGCATCGCGAATGAGTCCCATCTATAGGCCTAAAAATAGATTTTCTTAGATTTCGGCGCCCGACAATCAGAAATAGTTTTCTAGAAGATTTCATCAGAAGCAGGACTAATTCGCCATGCATGGAAAATGAGTCCCAATGGCCATTAAAAGAAGTTTCTAAGTAATTCTAGAATATTCTAGTGAAATCATTCTACCTCCAAGTGCACTATGTTTAGTCTTATTCATTTCTATTTTCATTTGCTTAAATTTCTAGTTCATTCTTGCATTCAACACTGTGTTTTCCAGCAGTTTTGTATTAGATTAATTTGCATTCTTTAGTCTGCATTTTCATTAAGTTTCCAGCATTTAGACACATTCACACACTCCACATTTTCTTTTCATTCTTCCATCCCTTAGTCTTGAGTGTTAACGAAGTGAACATTTTGGCCCACATATTCTCTCACCTTCTAGGTGAAATATCCTAGAAGGTGCCCGAAGGATTTGGGTGCCAAAATACTTCGTTTAATTTTGGTGAACCTTCCTTTTAGAACAATTTCTCATGTGATTTTGGAGTTCTTCATCATAGATCTAGGCTTGCATTGAACTTACATTATGATTTGCATGATTCATTTCCATGATAGGTGTTAAATTTTGCATTCATAAAAAGTGCATAGCAGATTGCCTTTTTGCATCTTTCATCATTGAAAATCTCTAAAATTATGCATATTTCATTTAGACTTGCATCATAGCATTCTGAATTCATAAAAATGAGTCAAATTTCTAATTTTTTTGAAAAAGGTTCATACTTGGACTCATTCACCACCTTGGGCGAATGGGTCCCTTCTGACCCCTGAAACAACACTTTACAAATTTCAGAAAAAAAATTTAGGCTTTTGTTTGGTGCCTTAACCTGTATATATTAGTTAGTTGCATTTTTGTAGCATTCATTTTACTAGATTTCACTTTAGATAGCTCATTTCATGCATTTTTTCATTTCACTTTTTTGCACTCACCACATTTCCTTTTCAGATTGTTGCATTGTCAATACAAAAAAAATATATTCTTCAAAACTGAACATTCCATTGCATTGTATTTTCTTTCATTTCAACATGTTTTCTTTCATAAGATGTTCTCTTGATTTTGATTAAACATGGATTTAACATGCATAATACTCCCTTTTATGATTTTTATTTTGATTACCATAATAGGAACTTTAAGAAACAATCCATTAATTCAATCCTTACTCTTACATTTCCCTTTGGTGAGAATGGTAATGTTGACAATCCTAACACACATTCTTGTTCTTCTTTGGATACCTCTCCTATTAGTGACGAAGGTATTCAGATGCAAGAAGTTACAAGCCTTGAAAGTAGTGATTGTCCATCTCCTTATTCCCCTTTGGATGACCTTACAAAAAAGGAGCATGAAATCTTAAATACATTCCTAACTGTCACCTTACCAAATCTCCATGGTCATGATACTCAATCTTGTTCATCTCCTCATATCCCTCCTCAATGTAAAGATGATGGGTTGAGCAGTGTTAGGAGATACCCTTATTAAAAATCATGACACCCTTAATCCTCCCTTCCCTAATGTCCCTATCCTATGGGAGGATCTATTTGACAACCATAGTGGTTCTTCTCTTGATACCTCCTCAACTTGTGATGAGGTTCCTTTCCAAACCTCGACCTTAGATGAACATATTACAAGCTCTCCTTGTAGGGTAGATAATATGGACCACAAGAATGAGCCCTTAATGGTAATGAACACTCACCTAGCACTCTATCCTCCTCCTTCCCCTCTTCATACTTCCATCATTGATCATTACCCAATTGGCAAAGAAGTTATTGAAGAACAACCAAGCCTTACTTGTCAAGCACATGTGGCTTGTTGTTATCCTCTAAACTCTCCTCCTAAGGAGAATATCATGGCATTGGACTATGGAAAACAAGTGGTTCTTGATTGCCCTTACTTTGAGATACATCAAAACAAGACTCCTGAGGATATGGATGCACAAATGTCCATTGGATCCCCTTTAATCAATGAACCTTATATATATCCCATAGGACATCTTCATAACCCTTTCATCCTTTACCCTACTTCATCCACTCTCCATAATTTCACATCATCCTTCCCAACATGTTCAAACTATCATCTCGCAACACACTTATGATTTGAATTCGTTAGATTTTGTATCCTTCTCTAATGAAGAAGGAAAACTCTCGCAATCTACAAGGTCTAGCGTAGACATGACATCTAAGAAAAATATATCTTTCACCCCAATCACACAACCATCTTCTCCCCTTGATCAAGAAGGTATCTTGTCAAGACTTCTCCATGCTAACTTGATCTCTCTTCCTCCATGAACTCGTAAGAAATGCTATTCCAAGACTTCATTTTGCACCTATCATAGAGTTCATGGTCACTCCACTAATGAATGTTATGCGTTGAGTTGTAAAATACAACATTTTTAGGAGTTTGGTATGATTCCCTCTATTGGTGCATCTAATACTTCTAATTTCTATTAATTTTCACTCTAGCATACACCTCATTCACACTTTTGGCTCACCTTTGTCCTACACTAAGCAAGCGGTAAAGAGTTAGACAGCCTTAGCCCTTGTATGTCACTTATCATTGTCTCTTTCGACTACTTGTTAAATTTTCATGAATACATATAAGAGAAAGCTTGGGATGTGGACGACATGTCTTAATATTGATTGGCATGTGACATAATCCCTTTCTTTGTTTCCTTGACATGATGTAGCTTATCAAAAACATATGAATTGGCATAGGGATTTTTGCATAAGCTCTCATGTTTTCCTCTTTTTCTTCTACTTTAAAGAAATTTATCACAACAATGGTGTTAGCAACTACTTTAAAGTGGGGGCATACATCACCACTCACATTTCATTGAGCGATTTTTCTCTTTTCTTGTGATTCCCTCTCTCGGAAGCATTAGGTACAATGTTACTCATGATGAGATTATCCTCTCTTGGAGACATTGAACATAATTTTCCCTAAGATGAGACAATTGCATGAATCAAACAAAATCCCTTTGAATATCTTTTACATTTTCTTTACATTTTCTTTGCATTTTTCCACCATGCATAATGCAACTTGCATGATTGTGGTACTTTATCTTTTTGTTCATAGCATTTGTTTCCTTGTGGCGCCCTGTCAAAATTATCAACGGGTATAAATTTGGCATGGTTGAGCGGGAAGCCCAACTAGCAGCATGACTTTTCCCCATAGGCACTTTCTTGTTTGTCTGTGAAATGCATACCAACTAGCGTATGTATCTTTTCTTTTTGGGCCTTCTCACCCCATGGACAACTAGTTCTGTGGCCCCAAAGTGAGTACATCTTTTTCATCTTTTCTCTCTTTCCATCTTGCCTTTGTATGATTTTGTATCTTAGGGGATTAACATACATGTGGATCTCTCTTGAATGTCTACTTTAGTGTGAGTTTGAAGTATGTTCATCCTCTCACTAAAGTGGCAGCTAAATGTGCCATAGAAAAATGGACCCTTTGCTTGATATGGATTATTTCATTATTAAATGGACTTAACAAGGTCTTACATCTAGTGTTGTGAGGTATTTTATGCATCCACAATAGGTCTTGGACCCTTGCAAATTAAATTAAATACATTTAATGGTATCTTGTGAAGGTGCTCTGAAGTGTTGTAATACATTTCTACACTCTTCTAGACTCTTTTTATTATAATTCATTTAAATATTTCTCTTTACACATCATCAAGTCCTATTTTGAAGTGTTGTAAAGTCTTGTAACAAGATTTTACACTTTTCTAGGAACAATCTCCTTATTTCCACCTTTCTCATGATGTAATTGACCCCTTTATGCCTGCACATGACTTAATTAAGTATTTTTTAATGTAAACCCAATAAACATTATTAAATTCAAGTTAATTCCCAATGCCCAATTTTGAGTCCAAGGTGGGACCCATTCACAATGGGTGGAAAATGAGTCCTTCCTGGCTCTAATTTCAAAATATTTTAAATTCTTTTATGGTTTTTATTTTAAAATCACTTGATGTCGCCCTGTGATGAGGTATGAACAGTTACTAAGGCACAAGTTAGTATAAATAAATGTTTTTCCCCCTCATTTTGGGATCTATTATTCATCTTCTTCTTCTTCCATCTTCTTGTCATTCATTATTCATCAATCGTCTATTAAGCAACTTGGGTTTCAAGGCATTTAAAGATCAATTTTCAAACTTTCAAGGGTAGAACGTACATGTTATGTTGTATACTTTCAATATCAATCATCATGGCAAGGTAATCAACTCCATTGTTGCATGTTTCATTCATTTATTACATCCTTTTGGTTTAATTACCTAAACGGGGTTTGACCAAGGCATTTCTTGTGTGTTTGCCAATTTAGGTCCTTTGGAAGCTTGAGAATCATTGGAGATCAAGTTGCAAAGTCATTCAAGTCCTTTCTGCATCATTCAAGTCAAAATATCAACAAAAGGTAATTTTTAGAATCGGATCCAGCAGTTTCAAAGGCGGAGACCTGTAGGAGATAGAATTGCAGATCTAACTCCATAAAATATTCCTCTGATTTTCCAGATTCCTGTAGGTGGAGTGATTTTCCACCCATGGCAAATGAGTTCCATCTATATGCCTGAAGATAGATTTTCTCATATTTCAGCTCTCGACAGTGAGAAATAGGTTTCTGGAAGATTTCATCAGAAGTAGGACTAATTCGCCATGTAGGGCGAATGAGTCGCAATGGCCATTAATAGAAGTTTCTAAGACATTCTAGAATATTCTAGTGACATCATTCTGCCTCTAGGTGCACTCTGTTCAATCTTATTCATTTCAATTTTCATTTGCTTAAGTTTCTAGTTCATTCTTGCATTCAACTCTATGTTTTCTATCACTTTTGTATTAGATTAATTTGCATTCTTTAGTCTGCATTTTTATTAAGTTTCTAGTATTTAGAGACATTCACACACCACATTTTCTTTTCATTCTTCCATCCCTTAGTCTTGAGTGTTAACGAAGTGAACATTTTGGCCCACATATTCTCACCTTCTAGGTGAAATACCCTAGAAGGTGCATGAAGGATTTGAGTGCCAAAATCCTTCATTTCAGGGTTATTAGGATTAGGGTTCAAGTAGGATTACATCTGGGGTGAGGGTTAATATTAAGAGATTAACTTTAAATTATATTTTAATTAAAGTATAATTAGGGTTGGGGTTCAATCAAGATATAGTTCAATTAGGGTTATCATCATGGTTCAATTAGGGTTACCATTATGGTTTAGTTAGGGTTACAATTAGTATTAGTGGGTTAGGATTACGATTGAGCTTTAAATAGGGTTAGGGTTAAGATTAGATTTAGGGTTCAATTATGGTTACGATTAGGGTTCAATGATGATTCAATTAGGGTAAGGGTTAAATTAGGGTAATTTTTAGTCAATCTTAGGGTTAGGATTTACTTAAGGTTAGGGTATAAATAAGGTTAATTTTTAATTATAGTTAGGGTTAGAGTTTAATTAGATATTAATTGGGGTTCAATTAGGGTTATTGTTAGGGTTAGGTTTAAATTTAGTATTAGGGATACATTAGGGTTACTATTAGGTTTATGTTAAAATTAGGGTTATTAAGATTAATGTTCAAGTAGAGTTACATCTAGGTTTAGGGTTAGTATTAAGATTATATTTTAATTATGTTTTAATTAGAGTATAATTAGGGTTATAGTTCAATCAAGATATAGTTCAATTAGGGTTATCATTATGGCTTAATTAGGGTCAAGGTTCAATCAAGTTATAATTCAATTATGGTTACCATTATGGTTTGATTAGGGTTACAATTAGTATTATTGTTTGGTTTTGTATTAGGTTTAAGATTAGTGTTAGTGTTAATTAGTGGTGTGGTTCAATTAGGGTTACAATTCAATTATGGTTACATTTAGAGCTCAATTAGGGTTAGGATTTAATTAATGTTTGCATTCAATTATAATTAGGTTTACAATTAGTGTCAGGTTTATGGTTATTGTTAGTGTTAAATTAGTGTTATGGTTTATTTAGGGTTACAATTCATTTAGGGTTACACTATAGTTGAATTACATTATAATTTAAATTTAATTATGTTTAGGGTTAAGTGTAGTATAAGTGTTAGGTTTAAGGTTCAAATGTGGTTACGGTTAGGGTATAATTAATTTCTTACATGTTACAAATATAATTGCTTTAAGCATATATCTTTAATAATGTATATAAAAAACATCGAGACATATCCTTCTCGAGGAATCTATTTTTTAAAATCAATTTGACATACATATGTGGAATGGGCACGTTGAAAAGGATATCCATCACATGATCATAATCCTAAGCCTAACCCCAATTCACTCTCTAATCATAAATTTAACCCTAATCCTAACCATAACCGTAACCGTAACCGTAACCCTAACCTTAACCATAAGTCTATATCTAACCCTTACCCCTATCGTAACCATAAACCTAACCCTAATCTTAACCATAACAATAACCATGACCCTTCCCTTAACCCTAACTCGAATTCTAACCCTAACCCTAACCTAATTCTATCTCTAACACTAGTTCCCTAACTTTAAAGTTAACTATAATTCTAATTCAAACCCTAACCCTAACCCGAACCCTAATTCTATCTCTAACTTCAACCTTAACTCTAATTCTAAACCTAACCCTTTTTATATATGCTAACCCTACCCTTAACCATAACCCTAAGCCTACTCAATAACCCTTATCTATAGCTCTAAACCTAACCCTAAATTCTAATTCTAATTCTAATTAAAACCCATATCTCTAATCCTAAACCTAATCCTAATATATAACCCTAATCTGAACCCTAATTCTAACCCCAACCGTAATACCAATTCTATCTCTAACCCTAACCATAACCCTAAGCCTACCATTCATCCTGATTTTATCTTTAATCCTAACCGTAAACCTAACCCCGACCCTAATCTCTAACCCTAAATCTAACCCTTTATCCTTAACCTCACCCTATTTCTAAACCTAACCTTTTGTATATGCTAACCCCAACCCTAACCCTACTACTCATCTTAAATATAATCCTAAACCCAACCCTAACCCTGTCACTCATCCCAAATGTATTTCTAAACCTAACCCTTTTATATATGCTAACCCTAACCCTAACCCTAACCCTAACCCTAACCCTAACCATAATCCTAAACCTAAACCTAAACCTAATCCTAACCCTAATACTAACCCCAAATCTAATACCAATTCTATATCTAAACCTATCCCTAACCCTATTGCTAATAATAAAATTAATCCCAACCTAAACCCTAATCTTTTCTCTATCCTTAACCCTAACCCTAAGCCTCAACCATAACACTAAACCTAACCCTAATGCTAATCCACAAAATAATGCTTACCCTATCCCTATTATCAAAGCATAACCCTAATCCCTTGATACAAATGTTAACCCCAACCTTCGTCGCATTTCTATTTGTAACCCTAACCCTTACCTTAACCATACCCTAGATCCAAATTTTATGCACAATCCTAGCCCTAACACTAACCCTAATCACAACCCTAATGTTAACCCTTACCATAGTCCTAACCCTTACCCTAAGCCTAACCCTAACCATAATAATTTTGTCTTCCATGTTGTGATGTGACTCCTACTAGCATATATCTATTATTTTTAATAATACGTATAAAAATGTGAAGAGATTTTGTTCTCAAGATGTCTATTTTTTAATCAATTACTCACAAAAAAAGTGGAATACACATCTTGAGAAGGATATCTCTCAATGTTTATATATATTATTAAAAATAATATATATATATACTACTATTTAAGATAGTGGTACCCAAAATAAATAAATAAATATAAAAAAGCTACAAATTTAATTTCAAATATGTGACATAAATTGAAATATGAATTATAATTCCCAATATTATTAAATATAATCAAGTTTCATATGTAAACAAAACTACTTTAAGCTAAATGATAATTAAAATAGAACAATCTAAAACATATATTTAATTACCAGAGTTGAAATATACACTTTCAAACTTCACAACCAACAAATTTCGCTGGTTAATTTTTTATCCTTTTTCGTATCTTCATTGAGTGATAAAGTAATTGTTTTAAGATAGCGTTTCCAACATTGTACAGGATAAAGTTTAAAGCCGATGACGATAATATAATTTTATATATCCTACGAGGTCCCAGCAGTTCTAGTGAAAGAGGCTATAGTTAATCTCGAGCAAATTCGATCTGTCGTCAAGATGATACAAGAAAAAGTTTGAAGCCGATGACTATAATATAATTTTATATATCCTACGACGTCCCACTAACTAGTGAAAGAGACTATAGTTAATCTCGAGCAAATTCAAATCTGTCGTCAAGATGATTGGCCTGTGTGATATGAAATATTATGAAGAGATTATGAATTTTAAAGTTTCTGTCCCAACTAAGAAAGCAGCAAAACAGTCATCATCATCTTTCTAGTGATCTCCGTATGATCAGATATGTAGTAATCATTGGAGCTCATTTTTAGAACCATTGAAACTCTTAGACATTAGATTTCATCGAAATCATCCACCTGTTATGTTCTATTCTATAAATCTTATGGAGTATATTCTGCTTTCTCATAATATTACCTTCCATATTCTGGCTTATATCTGCCAAAGTATACTTCGTAAACAGTCAGCACCAACCACAACGACTTCGACGTGCCGCCGACTTTAGCTCTTTCGATGGAGTCCATTCATTTTTAATATTGTTTTATTTTTTTAACTTTTGGAGACATTGGTATCAAACGTTAACACCTAGTAGCATAAATACCCACGCTTTTATATGATCATTAGGATTTTTGAATTGGAGAATAAGAATAATATTAGGGATATGCTCTGCTCTCAAACATTGATCAGCTGTCGAAGACTCAACATAGATTTTGTTTATTAGCTACCATTTATTGAAACCTCCGTTGCTTGACTATAATATGGATATAAAATAGAATGTGCTGCTTTAGAATATGTGGTATGGTAGTTTGGTTTTGAGTATATATCATATGCCCATTATCTTAAGATTCAATTATTCATGAAGTTTTAAATTTTAGATTATGAATTACCTAAGATGAATCAAGTGGCTAAAGTACATATGTGAAGTGCTCAGTCTAGTGGAGATTAGTATTTGTTTGAGTTAATGCAACCCTTTAGCTTGATTGAGTTCCATTTCCTTTGAAGTTGCAGATAAATTATTTAGAACTTTCTCAAAGAATGCACTCTCTGTGCTAGTCTCATCTCTTGTGTTGAACAAGAGGATTTTGTTATTTACTTAAAAGCAACATATATTCTATATATTTTTCAGGATGTGTGAGAATTATGATATTCTATTTCCAGACCAACCAGTGGTTGATCTTTATCTTCCAATGTGGGCTAAACATCAGCATTTAGCTAATAAACCTGCTTTCAAATGGGTGGACGAAACAGGCAACGAGCAGTGCAGTTTGACATACTCAGAGGTCAATGCTTCTGCATCCACCATTGCCTCAAATCTTATGAGAACACTCAACCGAGGTGATACAGTTTTGATTCTCTGCCCACCTGGGATTGAATTTGTGGGAATCATATTCGGGTGCCAAAGAGCTGGGCTAGTGAGTGTTCCCATGCTTCCTCCTCATCCATCCTTCTCTTCTAAGGTAAATAAGCATTCTTTTTTGCAGTAGTTTTTATTACATGCTTGCTCTGGATAGTTTGATGAAAAGATCAAAGAAGTGAAAGCATTAGTTATTTATAGACATAGATAGACAGGTGTAGATTTAGATGTAGATATAGATAATTCTATTAATATAATGGTTTCTTTTTTAATCGTTTTGAAATAACTAGAAGGAAAGTCGAGAGTCAATTCCACAGAATTAAAAAAACTAAAGAATATAGATATCAACTTTGCAGTAATATAAAGTTTTTCTCTCTTTCAGGATGACCACTGTAGACTTCTAAGGATACTGCAACAGATTCAGCCCAAGGCTGCCATAGCTTATCCTGCCTATATTTCGAGTGTCATGAAGCACACTGATGCTAATGAAATGGGTGTTTTGTTGAAGAAAATGCAGTGGATATCACTTGTATCCTTATTCAAATTCAATGGACTAGAAACACCATTCATTGCCGGAGGTGGTGAGAGCAAGTACAGTGGGTGTAGAGCAGAAGATCTGTTTTTGATACAGTATACTTCTGGTGCAACAGGCAGTCCTAAGCCAGTTCTGATAACAGCAGGATCTGCAGCACACAATGTAAGAGCAGCAAGAAAAGCATATGATCTTCAGCCATGGAGTGTCATAGTTTCATGGCTTCCTCAGTACCATGACTGTGGCCTCATGTTCGTTCTCCTGACTATTGTTAGTGCTGCAACCTGTATTTTAACTTCTCCATTCATGTTCATCAAAAGGCCAAGCTTATGGCTAGAAATGGTGAGCGAATACAGGGCTACCTGCACACCAGTACCATCTTTTGCCCTTCCTCTTGTGCAAAACTATATGATTAGTGGATCTAAAGGAAAGCCTCTCATCAAACTGAATCTGGAGACCTTAAGGAATCTTATAGTGATTAATGAGCCTATATATGGTAATCTTGTGGAAAGCTTTGTGAAGAAATTTTCGGTATTTGGTCTGAGTGCTTCTGCCATGGCTCCATCCTATGGACTTGCAGAAAACTGTACTTTTGTGTCCACTGCATGGGGCCCGAATATAAGCCAAGCTCCTACTTACAGAAGCCTTTTGCCTTGTGCAAGAATTTGCTCACAACTGGAACTGGGAATTGAGATGATAGTTGTCAATCCGACGACTTGTGAAGAAGTAGAAGCTGGCGAAGAAGGTGAGATTTGGATCTCCTCTCCAAGCAATGCAGACGGCTACCTCGACAACCCTTGGCTTACCAACGAGGTATCATTAATATATTAAATTGTTACATAGTACTGACTGAAATAAAGCGTTGTAAAGATAGAATTAAGAAATTAGAAATAAAAATTAAATTATATTAATATTAGTAAACAAAATTATTATTAAAATTTTTTAGAATATGATAGATTGTCAGTTCATTATTTCTATTATAATATATATAAAACTATTTCAACAAAAAATAAAATTATTTATTACAGATTAAAGTACATTTGTCGTCCATTTCAATGATGCTCTCTATGGGTTTTGTGATTTTTCGTATGCTGTTTCTCTTTGTTATTGTTACTTTTATAGTAGGAACTACATAATAATATTATAAAAATTAATCGGTTGTGCTTTCTATATTTAGCTTATCTTCTCAGTGTCATTACAGGTATTCCTGGCAAGGCCAAAGAGAAAAGGAGATTGGGACAAAGGAAAATTTTACTTAAGAACAGGGGATATGGGAGTCATTAAAGAAGGCCATGATCAATACTTATATATCACTGGCCGTCTCAAGGATACATTAAGAGCAGGAGATCGTTTGTTGCATCCTCACTATCTTGAAACAACTGCATTCATGAGCTGCAGTCAAAGTTTGAGAGCAGGTTGTGCTGCTGCCTTTGAAGCGGACATAACTAGATCTAATAAAAATATGATTGTAGTCCTTGCTGAACTGCAGAATTTTGAGCATGAATATATCACAACCCAAGATGAAGAGAGGATGAAGAGAATTTGTGAGAACATATATCTGTCTATTGAGAAGGAGCATAAAGTGGCTGTTGGTTTTGTTGGGTTAGTTAAGGCTCGATGTACTCCAAAGACTACATCAGGGAAGTTACAAAGATGGAAAGCAAGAAGACAATTAATGACAGGTGAGATTAAACTAGTACAAAAAGAATGGTTTGGTGTGGATAATTACAATAATTTCTTGTTCATGTGCTGCAACGGGAGGGATCTCTGTGAGAGATGTAGAGGGCTACAACTGCAAGAACTTACAGGCAATGCCAAAGATGAACTGAGTTATGGTTTATTGAAATCGTTATTGTAACCTACATTTTTGAGATTGTCTTCCTCCCTAGCCACATATAGGCTTTGTAAAAATTGTTGTCCACAGAAAACGGAATATTAAAGAGGAGTTTCATTAGTTCTACTCGATGCATCGTATTGATTTATCTTGTTCAATCGTAGATGATTAAACAACATTTAGTCATGGATGTATTTCGTGATTTAAAGGCATATATTGGTTAGTTATAGAGAAGTACTTTTGTGTTTGTCGTTATGTTCGTGTGAGAATGATGTTTGTCATTAATGCATAAAATTCTTCCCTCTCACCAACAACAAGATGATTAAGTTAATCTCTCTTTTCTTTTGGTGTAGATTTTAGTTTCTTGCCTTACCCTTATATGCATTATTCAGTTTGACAAGTTCTATATCAAGTGAACAAGGTCATACTAGAATCATTTTAGAGGATTATTATTGGAGGAGTTCTTCGTACGCACAACCCAACATTAGAAATTATTTAATACCTTCTAACAACTAATGTCAAATATACTAAAAAAGAGTTGTGTTTTTTGGAATTCAAATTGCATATATAAGGGGAATTATCTTTAGGGATTTTAATTAGTTTTGCATAATTTGCACAAATATTATCTTATTTTCCATCTACTCAATTAGAGGTTAAGGGGGTCTTTTGAATGTAAATAATGTAGTGTGGGCTACTCTTACTTAGACTATAATTTTACTTGATCTTTGTATCAATATATTTTTTAAACATGCTATATAAGATTCTTGTAAGTAATTACCTTCTGAAGATTTGTAGAGCTGAAAGGAGGAGAGCTTATCCCCCTCATAATTTTGTCCAAGACTATTTATTCTTTGAAGATGAGTACTTTCTTTAGGGGCATCGATCTATAGATTTCTTCCCTCTCACCATCAACCAAACCTTTAAGTTAATCTTTGTTTTTAGTTTGATGTAGATGTTAATTTCTTGTCTTTCTCTTTATGGTTGATTTAGTTCTATAAAATGTTTGATATCTTGAGCAAGGTGATAGAAGCATTGTAGAGAATTATTTATGCACGATTTCTCTCCACTTGTACAAATAAATATTGTAGCTTTTGTAATATATTTTGATAGCCAAAGCCTAATATACTATTAGAGATATACACTTCTACAAATTCAAACTGCATATACATATGAAAATCACAAGGTTGTTTATTTTGAGTGGTCTTATTATTTTCACATCCTTGATGCATATGTTATCTTGACCTTTGTCTACACAATTAGAGGTTAGTGAGCTATTTTCCTTATAGATAATATAGTGTGGTCCAATATTAATTAGGATGTGGTTGTAATAATTCTTTATTTTAATGTAGTTTTAGTTAAACATCCTATTTATATATCTCTAAGACATTTCACTCCTAGCATTTATAGAGCCAAAAAAAAAAGAGACATTACCCCTCTCATAATTTGGACTAAAACTATTTATCATTTGAACATGAATTTTTCATATTAGCCTATGAGTTCTCATCTTGCATTGGAATTAAGTATTAATTCTAGCAAAATGGAACTACAATTTAGATAACCACATGTCTAGCCCTATTATTTTCTAAATAAAATATCACTTCTTGTAGCTTATCCTAACTAATGACTAATACTATTAGATTGCATCTTTCATTCCTAGAACTAATTTAAAAATTGGACCTCCTTATGTTTAGGGACAAAGCTACCCCTTTACATTAGAAAGAAAGTGATATTTTCATTCTCTTATACACAAAAAATAACTAGGAAATTCATTTAAAAATTCTAGTTAGGGGCCTACATTATATTTTTCTAACTTATCATCAAAAATCTATAAATTAAGGAAAAAAACACACTTTCATTTTTAACTCATGAGTGACCAGTTTCTCACTTACTTTTTCTAGTGGATAAATTTAGTCTATAGGAGAATTATTTTATAGTCATAAGTACTTAAGGAAATGTAATGGAATACTCTTAAACTCTACAATAGATTTTAAAAATTTAATGTACAATTAATGTAGTCTAGATCTATGAGGCTCTTATCGAGCAATCAAAACATAATAGCTAGCAATACAATTTTCTCACAACAATAAAATACTTGAAATTGATTTCAAATTTAATAATGAACATTTTCAATAGTCTCGAGGAGTATAATCATATTTTAATTTTAATATAAATCACATTATTTAAATTTCAAAAAATTGCTCTAAATTACAATAGCCTTCTTTTATACTTTGAGCTTGGAGGAAGTTAAGTTGTTGCAAGATTAATAGCTACAAGTAAATAAATCATTGCACAAAGAAGAAAACAAAATTGAAGTAGGAAAATCCACATATCTAGTTCATCTATGGGTTTTTGCAAATATCTAGTTCGACCAAGAAACTCTGCATGTCTATTTGCTAACAAAATTTTGTAAATATCCATTTTGGTGGAGGTCTAGTGTCCATCTAAATGGAATGTTTATAACTTTCTCTTAAGTCAACTTCACTTGAAAAATATTACACTATGTACATTGCTAACATAATCCTTATGTTTTCTTTTAGAAGTTTGGCATCCATTTGAATAGGATTGTTATAACTTATTCAAATGTCAAGTTTTTTGGGAAAACGATGTATTTTACACCTTATTGGCATCATAATTGCATCATCATTATCCTTTCGTGGAATTTACTTTTCTTATTGACCAAAACCTTTAACAAATACATACATCTAGTTAAATTACATTTGTTTTTATATTGTATAATGTTGATGTCATGCTTACATTATCACTTTTGAAGTAACTAAGTTGCCCCATGTTGATGTCATGCCCATTTTATGCTAATTTTATCATTTTATTGCATCATGCTAAAATCACCATTAAAACTATTTATCCAACCTAGTTATCAAAAATTTAAAAGCTTAGTTGAGTTGACCTTTCTTCCAAATCATCATGTTGACATTACACTTAGAACTATTCATCCAAACTAGTTAGCAAATTTAGAAATTTTAGTCCACTTTACCTTTCACTTAAATCAACTTGGACTTTAATTTCTACAAAGAAAATAATTATGGAAAATAAAATTAGAACTGGCTAGTAGAAAATAACAATGAATTGGTTGTAAAGGTATCTAGTTTCACATCAAAGTTTGGCAGGTCTAGTTACAAAAAATTACCTACATCCTTTTTACTTAGCCAATTATCATCCAATCTTCACCAAATCAAAATTTCAAGTACCCATTAAGATCTTCTACAAGGAGATGTTCTTAAATTGACCAATTTGAATCTAAAATTTCTCCTAAGGAAACTACCAAATACCATATAAATATAAAAAAAAATGAACTAAAGTTGAAAAAAAACATGACATACTTTTTATTCATATAAGAGTGTTTATCAATCCTAATGCACCTATATTGGACACCCCAGGTAAGATAAATGTTCCATGAGTGAGAGATCATCAATATTTTTTGAAATTGTGGAATAGGAATTCCATACTTAGCAAGTCCTAAGGCATTCACCCAAGTAGTTTCATTATTATTTTTGTTCTTCCAATGGAATAAATATTCCTTTTATTATTTTTCCCTTGTTCTTTTGATCACTTTGAAATCTATTCCTTTCCCTGTCTTTTCTAAATTATTTTTCAAAAATTGATGTATACATTATCATTCATCTTGTCAATTTTAATGTATATTTCCTTTCGTACTTGATTCTCCTATGTAGTACCTATACAAATCAACAACATTAAAAATTAGGGAAATATCTATTCCTTATGGAAGTTCAATTTCACAAGCCTTGGATGAAATTTTCCTTGATAACTTGCATGGTCCTATCTTCTTCCACTTGAACTTATTATATGTACCTCAAGGGAACCTTTCCTTTCTCAAATGTGACATATCTAGGTCACCCACCTAAAAATTATTTCTCTCCTCTTCATATTAGCATATTATTTATATTTCATGGCACTCTTTTCTAAACTTTTTATACCTCCTTACACAAATCTGGTAGATAATAAACATGATCTCTTGATACAACACTTTTTATTTCCAAATTAGATATATCTTATATCTCCTAATTCATCTACTGCTCTTGGGCTATAACCATAGATGATTTGGAATGGGGTCTTCCATACACATACCGAATAAGTTATCATATGCAATTTTTGTTTGATCCAATACCAAATAACATCAATTGATGTGGTTTGTCCCCTACCAAACATCTCAAAAAATTATGAAGACTCATATTGACTTTTGAAGATAGTCATTAGTTTAGGGAGGATAAGTTGAACTAAAACATAATCATGTATCCAATTTTCACCACAAAGTATTCTAGAAGTGGTCAAAAAATTTCATGTCCATATCAAGTAAAATACTTTTCATTAATCCATTCAATGTTACTACTTAATTGAAAAATAATGTAGATATATTGGAGGAATAATTATATTTCTTGCATGAAATAAAATAATCCATTTTTAAAAATATATCTACTATTGAAAAATTTGATTCATTAGCTCTCTTTTTCCTTGGTAGACCTAAAAAAATATCCACTTAAATTCTCTCAAGGTCTTTCTGCTAAAGGTAATGGTTAATACAATTCTATATATTTTGTCTTGTCCCCTTAGCATGTTCAAAAAACCTACAAATTTGTACTATAATATTTACATGAACAATCATATTTAGTGTAGTTCATATGCCTACTAAAGTGGTGAAAAAATAGTGTCAACAATTGTACATCCTTCCAATTTCACAATGCATCATGTCCTCACCTTAGACTTCTAGTATAGAATATTTCAACTATAAAATCATAACATTTAAATAATGTAATTCTAGCATTTATAATATAATTCAGACCCTCGAAGTCCATTTTTTCCAAGATGGGAGCACTTTACAAAAGGGTGATCCCACAATAATGGGTTACAATTTTTGGCCAAACTTGACATTAAAATCAGGAATTTTCACCAGACATTCACTTTCTTACACCTATAGCAGCTAAACCATTAAGGTTTTGAAGATGAATCAAACTAGTTATTTGTTAGATATTTTGTGTAGATTCTAATTATATTTTAAAAAATAAAAATAAAAATTGTGAATCATTTTATGTAATTTTTAATAACTTATTTTTTCTACTAATCAACATTTTAAAAAAGTGATGTTTACTTCGGCCCACATAACTTTTTTTATAGATAGGATAAAATTCTAATTTTTAAAATACAAATTTTTCACACCAATATCTAGAGGATAGATATTTTTTCATAATTTTTTTATTACATATTTTTTTTTTAATTAATTTTCCAAGTCAGCGTAATTATAATTTGGACAGAGGTGTACTTCGGTGCACATAACTTTTTTTGTATTCATTTGAATTAACTTATTTTTTTTTGTTGGAATAAGGACATCAATACCTAGGGTACATGTATTTTTTAGAATTTTTTTTCTCTATTTTTCTATTTTTTCGTATGTGTGAAATAAAGAACTTGATGTTCATTGAAAATCCTACATTCACAAGAAATAAAAAATAAATATAATAATCAAATTAAACATATTTAAAATTATACTTTTTAGGAAGCTTATAATAAGGGCTATAGGCTTACAAAACATAAATTTTAAATGAATTCATTTGATCACCCAAAAGGTAAATCAAAAGTGGTTTTTTATCAGCATTTTGATAGGTGTAGAGGAGACTCAATTATAGGTATGGTTTAAATCTAAAAAGGTTCTATCCAAGGGGGTTTTATCTAAGGGGGTTTGATCAATCCATCTTTAATTAAAATAATTTAAATGGAACCTTTAAAGTCATAAATCATTGTATTTTCTAAAAATATGTGATTTCAGGCAAAAATCAGGATGTCCCAAAAAGTGTAACCCATTATTGTGGCAGCACCCACAAACATCCATGTGACATGCTAAATTCCCATGAAAATTTATGGGTTTAGTGGATGATGGAGCATTACCTTTCTTCTAATAATTCAGAAGTAATATTATGCATGTGTAATTGGTGTTAGAAAAAAAACTGTAGTTTCCTCTTTTGAATAATAAGTAGTTTTTTTTTGAGGAATATGATAAGAGTTTTTTTTTTATTTGGATGGAACCGCTCACTTAGGTTTGGGCATGGGCTGTTATGTGGCTTACATGAGGGTTGTCCCTCATTGCATTTCATTTCTTTGATTGTTTTTTTGCTTTTTTGGTTTTTTTTCTATGGGGGGGTTTGAAGTTCTTCTAGGGGGTCTCTCTTTTTCTATATTTGTTTCCATGTTATTGGAATGAGGGGGTTGCTATGGTGGGAGCATGTTTCACTTGTATGAGAGCTCTCTTTGGTTGGATCTGATGTAAGCTTTCTTCTCTCTTTTTTATGTTGTTTTATGTTGCTTGGTGTAGCCATGGAGGAGATATAAGGGTCTAGCTTTTTCCTCTTATGCCTGTCTGGTGTTTGGATTTTAGTTGTGGGATAAGCTTCTTCTTCTTCTTGCTCATGTGAGCTTGGTGTACTGTTGTTAGGTGGTATAAGGGCTTAGTTTTTTATCTGAGAAATGGATTCAATAGAATCATCTAGGTTTAAATCCTCTATGGATTTTTAGGCTGCTTTTGGAGTGAAATCACCATATCCTTTGATGAGGGTGGTTGAAAACAATTTTTTTTAATGATTCAGGTGTTGAAGGGTTTGTGCCATCTAGAGGCCCTCAAATCCCAAAAATAAATGGTTGCTTGGAAAGAAGAAAAGAAAGGACAGTGTTGGTGATTCAACCATAATCAATTGTGAAAGATTTTGAGTATTTCATGAAACATGCTTTGATATGCAAATTCATGGGAATGCGGGTTTCATTGCAATTTTTGGATTCATGGGATCAATAGACTTGGGCTCTGGAGGGTGAAATGGAAGTGATGTTCCTTACAAATAGTTATTTCATGGTGGTTTTCAACTGTATGGTTGATCATAATAGAGTTTTTGAGGGAGGACCTTATTTCCACAACTAGATTGGTTTATATATTAACCCATGGCATGCTGGTTTTAATCATTCAAAGGAGCTCCTGAATTGTCTCTCAGTGTGGGTGTGTCTTCCTCTATTCCCAGTTGAATATTGGCACAATGACATCTTAGAAATCATTGCTTTACCTTTGGGGAAACCAGTTGGTCCTTCTCAATAAAATCAGGATAGAAAGGTAATGAATTTTTCTCTCATTTATGTGGAGATTGATTTAAATAACCCTCTTCTAGACCCTTTAGAAATTCATGACAGTTAAGTTTCTTGGGTGTAACAACTTGATTATGATACTTTTCCTTTTTGTTGCCATCTATGTCATGAATATGGTCATTTGCAATGTATATTTCCCAAGAATAAATATTTTGAGTCTCAAACTTCTCAGCCTGCTCACAACCCTCCTAAGGATGAAAAAGGAAAGGCTCCCATTCTTAGTGATGTTGCAGGTACAAAGGGTTTCATTCATGTTAGGGCTTGTAATACGAACTGTGGATAGAAAAGGACTTTTAAGGAGTGATAGTAAGGGGACACTTTTAATATATTTGAGGTTTTGGATCACCTTAGTAAGTAGGAGGTGAACCCGGGTATGATGGCTATGGATCAAGGTGTTCTGGACATGGTTCAAGAAGGAAATATTCTAGATAATATTCATAATTCTTAGGATGTTAGTGCTTTACAAATGGTCTCTAACACTGTTATGATTGTTTCAAGGGGTCCTAAGACTCTCACTACTATGGAGAAGAGTTGGGGGGGAGATCTCTACTTCGTTGGGGAAATCAAGGTCTAATTCAGCAAAAGGAAACAACGCTTCTCCTTCATTGGGGATTCTTTAGAAAGATCTAAAAAAAAAGGCTGCTAAGAAGTCTTCCAAGGTTGGGAGAAAGAAAGATTTAGAGAAGATCAGGTTGATGGGGGTGAATTTGGTTGAGTCAGGATCAGTTAAGACTCTTGACTCTCATTTTTCTAACCCTCTGAAATGATCATCCTCTCATGGAATGTAAGGGGCTTGAATAGTGGCCCTCAACAAAACATTGTTTATGAATTGGTGAGAATTCATTCTCCTGATGTTCTTTTATTATAGGAGACTAAGTTATCTATTGAAAGTATGGTTGGTTTGTTGCCAAAGCTGTGGGGGTGGGGTGACTTCCAGTGTATTGGGGCTCACGGTAATGAAGGTGGTGTGGCTTGCTTGTGTAGCCCATGAAGATTTTTCCTCTTTGGTGGTTGTCCTCCAATTCTTCCACCATTGTGGTTGCTTCAAGTCTGGAGTCGGGGGAAGCTATTTTACTTTCAAACATTTATGCACCTACTGATTTTCCTAGTAAGCAGTTATTGTGGTCTCATATCAACTTAATTTAGAGCTTTGATCCTTTTTTCCCATGGATTATTGTGGGTGATTTCAACTCCATTATTGAGTAGGATGAGAAGAAGGGTGGTATTGTGAGGTTGGAGCCTTTTTCCTTCCTTCTTCATGATAACATATCTACCTTGAATTTGGTTGACATTAAGCCTTGCAATGGTCAGTTTACTTGGAACAATAGGAGAATGGGAGAGAATTGTATCACTGAGAGACTTCACCCTTTTTTGGTTTCTTTTTCCTAGATTGGATGGTTGTGTTCTACTTTCTCATAGATTTTGGACTGGAGGGGTTCAAATAACTAGCCTATAAAGTTATCTGCTACTTTAGCTCATGTTGCTCGATACCCCTCTTTTAATTTCCAGCTTATGTGGTTAAGAGATTCTTCCTTGTAGGTTCTTATGGCTTATTGGTGGTGGATGGGAAGACCTACTCATGGAATTTCTATGTATTCTTTTTCCAAATTGCTACAATATGTGAAATATCAACTCAAACAGTGGAACAAGAAGTCTTTTGGAAATATTTTTCATGCTAAGGTTGCTGCTCAAGTTGACTTGGATGTCATCACTTGGGAAATAAGGGAGTTTGGTCTTTCTAAGGATTTACTCAGGGAGGATGCAAGGGATTTGAAAGCTTTGGAGGAGTGTGAGTCAGACAAGGAATTTTTTTGAAAACAAAAGGCTCACACTGAGTGGTTACATGAGGGGGATAGAAACACTGCTTTCTTCTTCAATTAGTGAAAGCTAGGAGATATGGTAATTCTATGCATGTTCTTGTGAATGGTAGGGGTGAGAATTTATCTTCTTGGCAGGATATGTCTAGAGAAGCTTCACAATTCTTTGCTTCATTATTTAGAGAGGATTCTCAGGATAGTTTGACAGAAGAAAACCATGTTTTTTCTTGTATCCCCTCCTTGGTTATTAGGGAGATGAATTAGCATCTTTTGGGCTATATCTCACTGGAGGAATTGGAGTCTACTATTTTCTAGATGAATAAAGGGAAAGCCCTGGGCCCTGATCACTTTCTAATTGAATTTTATCAAGAATTTTGGTATATCATTAAGCTAGACCTATTGGAGGTTTTCCGCGAGTCTCAAAGGAATAAGTAGATGTTGAGGGATTTGAACTCTACCTTCCTTTCTTGTATTCCCAAATGTGAGGGGGTAGATCAGTTGAGTCAATTTCGACCTACTTCCCTTTGTAATTTAGTTTATAAAATCATTTGCAAGTTGATTGCTGAAAGGATAAAGTGATGGCTTAGATGAATTATCTCTGAATAACAAAGTTGTTTTTCGGAGGATCAAATTTTTTTGGATGGGGAGGTCATTGCTACTAAAACCATTCATTCTATGGCATCCTTGAAATAAAATGCTATGTTCATCAAGCTAGATATGGCAAAGGCCTATGATAGAGTTAAGTGGTCCTTCTTGCAAAAAATCCTTATTGCCTTTGGTTTTGTTGAAGAGTGGGTGCAGTGGCTTATGTCCTATGTTACTTCTAATTCTTTATTAGTGTTGATAAATGGTGAGCCTTCTTCTCTTTTTAGTGCTTCTAGAGGCCTTTGTCAAGGTGATCCTCTCTCTCCTTATTTATTTATTATTCTTGCTAAAGGTCTGGGATGAGTGGTGAAACGTAATGTGGAGTTGGGTTTTATTTAGGGATGGGTGTGGGGAAATGGTTTATCTCCTTAGTCTCACCTGTAACTTGTGGATTATATTGCTTTGATGGGTATGGCTAAGATTAGAGAATCCATGAATTTGCGTAAGGCTTTGGATATTTATCTTGTTGCTTTGGTCAGATGATTAATGAAGATAAATCTTCCATTTTCTTCTTCAATACTCTAAAGCTTATTCAACAAAGGATTGCTTGTATCTTGATGTTTTAGATTGGGTCTCTACCTTTAACTTATCTTGGCATCCCTATCTCTTCTGGTAGTCTCCCTAGGGAGTCATGCCAGAATATTCTAAACAAGTTTTGTGTGAAGGTTAATCATTGGACTCAGAGATGGTTTTCCTTTGTTGGGCATGTTCAACTACTTAAATCTGTGGTGCATGCTCTTCCTATTTATAGATGCATGTTCTAGGTGGCTTCGATTGAATTTGTGAAGGATTTAGATTTTTTTTCTAGACAATTCTTATGGGTGAGCATCTTGTCCTCCTCTAAGTGGAGGCTTATGAAGTGGGATATTATGTGTAGCTCGAAAAAGTTTGGGGGACTTAGATTGTGGTAGAACTTGTTCTAAGTTGGCATTGGGCCAAGATTTTATATCACAAGTACCTTCCAAGGGTTCTGAAAGAGGAGATTCCTAGGTATCCTTTAGTTGGGAAAGGTTTGAACGGTGATTTGGGGAACACTTAAGAAAGGGGTTGCAGTGATCAAGGAGGGTTTGTTCTGCATATGTAATAAGGGGGTTGAGGCTCTCTTTTTCTTGGATTCTTGGGATGGTTTTCCAATGCTTCCTAGAGGCTAGTTGGTCAAGGGTGATTGATTTTAATTCTTATCCATGTGGGAAGATGGTGGTGGCTAGGTAGAAGTATCCTTGTGACTGGCCTATTGTTGGGTTGGAAGAGGATTGTGCTAAGCTTCAAAATATTTTGGCTGACCATAGACAATGTATTTCCCTTAGGGATAAGGATATTCTTGCTTGGGGCTTGGATCCTAAGGATGCTTTCACTGTGACTTGTGGGTATCAAGAGTTTCTTGGTTGTAAGTTTGGTGGGGTGGAGGTTCCTTGGTGGAAACATGTGTGGAACAAGTTTTCATGGCAAAAGTGTAATTATTTTGTGTAGACTTTGGCTTGGAATAGATGTTTGACTTGGGATAATCTTTGAAAGTGAGGATTCCAAGGTCCCTCTTTGGGTTCTTTGTGGCTTCAGTCAGGAGGATTCTTCCCACTTGTTTTTCATTTTTCTCTTTCTATGTTGCTTTGGAATTTATGGTGGGGTGTTTGGAAACATCTATGTGTCCATGCTTCTTCCTTTGTTGAGTTTTGGAGTAGTATGGGAAGACCTCCTTCCAAGGCTTCTTTCATCCAAATTGTGTGGTGCATTTGTCCCACTTTCATCCATTGGAAAATTTGGTTGGAAAGGAACTATAGAATTTTTCATGGGGATAGGTTGATGGTTCAACAGGTTTGCAAAAAAAAAAAATTATGATCCAAGAGACGGTAGAAGCCAAATGTGATGTGGCTTATCCTTTGGAAAGGAGTGGTGATGAGATTGTGACTAGATTGGGATTACAAGGGCTGAATTTTGTCTCTACTTGTTTCAGAAGATGTAGGTAGGCTAAAAAGAAGGTTCAAAGGGTTGGAATATGGTTTCCTCTTCCAACGGATGTTCTGGGATTGCACTGATCAAGGAGGGTTTGTTCTGGATATGTAATAAGGGGTTGCACTAATCAAAGAGGGTTTGTTCTGGATATTTAATAAGGGGGTTGAGGCACTCTTTTTATTGGATTATTGGGATGATTTTCCAATGCTTCCTGGATGCTAGTTGGTCAAGGGTGATTGATTTTAATTCTTATCCATGTGGGAAGATGGTGGTGGCTAGGTAGAAGGATCCTTGTGACTAGCCTATTGTTGGGTTGGAAGAGGATTGTGTTGAGCTTCAAAATATTTTGGCTGGTAGAAAATGTAGTTCCCTTAGGGATAAGGATATTCTTGCTTGGAGCTTGGATCCTAAGGGTGCTTTCATTGTGACTTGTGGGCATGAAGAGTTTCTTGCTTGAAAGTTTGGTGGGGTGGAGGTTCCTTGGTGGAAACATGTGTTGAACAAGTTTTCATGGCCAAAGTGTAATTATTTTGTGTGGACTCTAGCTTGGAATAGATGTTTGACATGCGATAATATTTGAAAGCGAGGATTCGAAGGTCCCTCTTTGTGTTCTTTGTGGCTACAATGAGGAGGATTCTTCCCAATTTTTTTTCCTTTTTTCTTTTTCTACGTTGCTTTGGAATTTATGGTGGAGTGTTTGGAAACATCCATGTGTCCATGGTTCTTCATTTGTTGAGTTTTGGAGTAGTCTGGGAAGAACTCCTTCCAAGGCCTCCTTCATCTAGATTGTGTGGTGTATTTGTCCCACTTTCATCCATTGGAAAATTTGGTTGGAAAGGAACTATACGATTTTTCATGGGGATAGGTTGATGGTTCAATAGGATTGGCAAAGAATTGTTGGTATAATCCAAGAGAAGGTGGAAGCCAAATGTGATGTGGCTTATCCTTTGGAAAGAAGTGATGATAAGATTGTGACTAGATTGGGCTTACAGGGGTTGACTTTTGTCTCTACTTGTGTGAGAAGAGGTAGGTAGGATAAAAAGAAGGTTCAAAGGGTTGGAAGATGGTTTCCTCCTTCGGCGGATGTTCTAAAGATCAATATGGATGACTCCTCTAGGGGTAATCTTGGGCCTACTGGGATTGGTGGAGTTGGAAGAGACTATTTTTCCTCAATTATTTTCTTTTTCTCCATTCACAAAGGGCACTAGTCTAACAAACTTATGGATGGGTTGGCTATTCTCTAGGTAATTGTGTGTGCTTGTGCTTTGGGTTGGCATAGGATTTTCTGTGAATCTGACTCATAGATTATTGTTAATCTATTGTATGACCTAAAGGTGGCTGAGGTTAATTGGTAGATTTCTTTGGTGGTTCGACAGATTTTGCAGTTGTGCTCTATGTTGGAAGTGGTGTCTTTTTCCCGTATTCCATGTGAATGGAATAGGGTTGCTGACTATTTGGCTAAGTGGGCTTTAGAGCATGCTGATATTGGAAGATTGAGGAGTGGGGATAGTTATCCCTTGATTATTGCCATGAATTAGAGAGGGTCATTGTTGATGATATGGATGGATAAGGTGTTTTTGGTTGTTTGGTTGGTGGTTTTTGTCTTGGTTAGGAGTTTTTGTGTTTTCTTTCTTGGGAGCCTACGTGTTCCTTGATCCCTTTGTACTATTTATTTCTTGAATTCAATAAATCTTTTAACCCCCTTTTTGTAAACTAAAAAAAATGATTTCTTTAATTTTATAACTCTCTCAAGCTATAAAAAATTAAAAGAAAATATATCATTTTTGTTACTATAGAGAAATCAAGCATTGTGAATTCAAATTTCTTAAGCATCTTTGATCACTATTTTTGTGTGATTATGAATAACAATGTCATTGAGACAACAAATCAATTCTTTGAGGTTTAGAAAGAAATTGTAGGTGATTTCAATCCAATATTATTCTTCCCTTCCTCTCATTTTTATCATTTCTCATTTTTTTTAGATTATTTCTATTGATTGCTTTCTACAATTCTCAATTTCTATAGTACAATCAACCACATTTTGATTTTAAGGTATTTATATCACTATATTTTCAATATTACTCAAACATATTAGCCTTTTTAGAGGTTGAAATAATGAGATGGGGTTTTAATAAAGAAAGCTTCTCAAATAGGCTTATCCTTTTGAAAGAAGTGATGATAAGATTGTGACTAGATTGGGCTTACAGGGGTTGACTTTTGTCTCTACTTGTGTGAGAAGAGATAGGCAGGCTAAAAAGAAGGTTCAAAGGGTTGAAGATGGTTGCCTCCTTCAGCAGATGTTCTGAAGATCAATATGGACATGACTCCTCTATGGGTAATCTTGGGCCTACTGGGATTGGTGGAGTTGGAAGAGACTATTTTTCCTCAATTATTTTCTTTTTCTCCATTCACAAAGGGCACCAGTCTAACAAACTTATGGATGGGTTGGTTATTCTCTAGGTTATTGTGTGTGCTTATGATTTGGGTTGGCATAAGATTTTCTGTGAATCTGACTCATAGATTATTGTTAATTTGTTGTATGAGCTAAAGGTGGCTGAGATTAATTGGTAGCTTTCTTTGGTGGTTTGGCAGATTTTGCAGTTGTGCTCTATTTTGGAAGTGGTGTCTTTTTCCCATATTCCATGTGAATGGAATAGGGTTGTTGACTATTTGGCTAAGTGGGCTTCAGAGCATGCTGATATTGGAAGATTGAGGAGTGGGGATAGTTATCCCCTGATTATTGTCATGAATTAGAGAGGGTCATTGTTGATGATATGGATGGATAAGGTGTTTTTGGTTGTTTGGTTGGTGGTTTTTGTCTTGGTTAGGTGTTTTTGTGATTTCTTTCTTCGGAGCCTACGCGTTCCTTGATCCCTTTGTACTATTTATTTATTGAATTCAATAAAGTTTTTACCCCCTTTTTGTAAAATAAAAAAATGATTTCTTTAAATCTATAACTCTCTCGAGCTATAAAAATTTAAAATAAAATATATCATTTTTGTTACTATAGAGCAATTAAGCATTGTGAATTCAAATTTCTTAAGCATCTTTGATCACTATTTTTGTGTGATTATGAAGAACAATGTCATTGAGGCAACAAATCAATTCTTTGGGGTTTAGAAAGAAATTGTAGGTGATTTTGATCAAATATTATTCTTCCCTTCCTCTCATTTTTATCATTACTCATTTTGTTTAGACTATTTCTATTGATTACATTCTACAATTCTCATTTTATATATTACAATCAACTACATTTTGATTTTAAGGTATTTATATCACTATCTTTTCAATATTACTCAAACATATTAGCCTTTTTAGAGGTTGAAATAATGAGATGGGGTTTTACTAAAGCAAGCTTCTCAAATAGGCATCCAAAAAAAAAATTATTTTCTTTTGTTATGTATAGGTTTTAGTTTGGAAGAAGAAGCATTACATGGTGATATATTTTTGTGACCTCTCTCTACATTTTAGTTTATATTTTTTTAGTATTTAAATAGCTAGTCTTGTTGTCATTTTTATTATTTTAAATATCTACATTACTCTCTAGAATGATATGCCTAGTTCATCCAAACATTTATTTTTGGCTATATTGTACCATGTTTATATATTTGGGTTGGACAATAGCATGAAAAATGATGTCTATGCAATACAATAAGCTATCTGAGATTAGCGGTTTAAGTTCTATTAAAATAATATTTTAATTAATATCCATCAACGAGATATTATTATTATTTTTCTATTCTATAATTCTTTTTAATGTTTGTGATTTAATATTTTATTTCAAATTCTATTTATGTAAAAAGGATAATTGAAAATTTTCATTAGAATAATAATTGTCTATTCATTGTAGTGTATTGTAGGGCATTCACTGTCAAGTAACATTAAAATTCCTATGATTTAAATTTATTACTCTACAAATATAATAGATGATTACTTAGACATATGATGATCTCAAGAATATACAAAGAGAATATTTTATCATATTATAGTTCTATATCTTGACACAATTTCTCTTAAAAAATATAAAGACCTAGTAATCCTATATTGGCTCCTTAGATGTAAAAGGAGTTGATAAAATAAAAATATTTAAGTATAATGAAATACATCTAAAATTATTAGTGTGTACAAATTTGGTGTTAATAATTAAGAATACTAGAGACATTAGATTAATATTTATTATACAAAATGTAAGTGATTATGCAATAATCACTTTAATTAGTTGATAGTTTATTAAATAAATTAGGTTTTGAGAGTTATATTCCCATAATTAGTTTCATACAGGAAAAATGGCACTATAAACCCAATATAATGTAATTTATTTTTTAGTGTAATGTGTATGACAATATTTTGATTCGAGAGAAATCTCTTTTTCTTTCTCCCTCATTTCAGGATGGTATCAGAGTAGGTTTCTTCCTGGACCTCTCTTTGAAGTCCTTCCATTCATTTGTTTTCATTGAAATCAATGTTTACAATGATACTACAGTGACAACCACATGCAACTGCTATTTTTTTCTTCCATTCTTACATTTGTAAACATGTGAGGAATGTAGACCATGTGCAAAACCCTTTTGACTCAATCATTCATTTGCATTTCTTCTCTTTATCTCCACTATGTTCATTATTTCCATTGTTTGACATTCCATTTTGTCCATTATTATCATCCCATTTTTTAAAAGTTTATATCCCCCATTATATTGCAAAAGTGTGTATGGACGTATAACTATGTATGGTTCACATTGCCTTTGTGGTAGCATTGTGGATTAAATATTTTTTGTTGTCATTATATTTCACAAGCACATTTCATTGGGGACTTCCTTGTTGGTGTGGTGGATAAATAGAGATGATGTCATCTTAATTATGTTCTCTATTTTTTTCATTGTGGCTTTACATTATTAGTTTCACCATAGCTATTAGAAGTATCACAGTCTTTGGAGATAATAAAAAATTGTTGAAACAAGATCGTAAGGAACACAAGGAAGAGGGCACACTACAAAAATAAAAGAAAATAAGGTAATTATAGATGTGTGTCACTCTACTAAATAACCGGGAATAATGATAGAATTGGTTGTAGTGAATGAACATTTTAAAGAACTAGTTTATGGAAATAAACTGCCAAGCTAATTCATTTGAAGAATTTTTTTGTAGAAGTGGGACACTAAATGTGCCTTTTTTTAGAGAAACGTGGTGGACTACTCCTTGGATTTATCATTTGTGGTGCTAAAGATTTCAAAGCATGGATGTAATGATAGAGACCATTGACAATTCTCACATTATTCTGATATCGAAATTATTTTCTCATCGAACATCATTCGCACGATAGCATTTTCTTATATATTTTGGAAGTATTACTTATTTTGTGGCCACTATATGAATGATATTGCTATGGAAGATTAATGTTATCAAAGGGTGATAGTTTTTCTATATGAATGTAATTCTTAATCCTATTTTGGATTATTCACTGGTTATATCATTCTCTTGCAATTTGAAAAATTTAGTATCCTCTTCAAGTATATTGTAATCTTTATAATTTGTGAATAATATATTGGGCGGTTTTTGGAGTATGGGGTTTTTCTCTTGAAAGGGTTTTCTCATTGTAAACTGTGTTGTGGTATGCATGATATTTATGTTTATTTATATTTAAGTTTTTGTAACTATTTTAAATATATGTAAAGTTTTGCATTATCCTCCTCTCAATATTAGTGTAGGAGGTTGTTCTACTACCTTAGCTTCCTTATAGAAACAATAGAAATTAGGTCCCCATTTTGGACTTGGATTTCAAACACAAAGGAGGTTTATGTGGTGATGACAATAATTTATTTTCTATGAGCTTTATTTTCAAGGGACTAATGGAAAAGGTAGGGTTTGATTTTTAGGTGGTTTGAACGATAAATTTATAAAGGGAAAGAATAATCCCTAATGGAAAGGTGAAAATTCCCATTTTGAAATGCATGACATCAATAAGGACAATAGATGAAAAAGGAATATTAATCAATCTTTTATAACATATATGATTGAGGAGAGGAAAATGATAACAATGAATTATCTAAAATATTCCTTCTAGGGTAAAATAATCCATACTATGAAAACTTACTATACTATAGGTTACATGCAAATTCTCCCTATAAAAACCATTTTAGACTCTCAATTATTTTCCCCTATTTCGAAGAAATTGTCCATGAAAATTTGAATCATTTTATTGTTGACTTTATCCACTTTGATTCCTTTACATTGTAAACTTGTAGCTTCTAAAATAAGGTGAGTAGTCACTTAAAAATGGATTCCTCTAATAGAAATGTTACCTTATTTCTAGGAATTGTGGAATTTAGAAGTTGGGACATCATCATACCCCTTCATAGCCTAGAAAAATGGAGTTAGGCCGGCCTCAAATATTTTCCAAATCTCATCGTTTTGTTGTAGAGGGATATAAGTGAGGGGTTTAAATCATTTTCTTAGCCCTCCCATATTTCTAATATAGTTCTTATATAGAAGATGAAGAAACTCATAGGACATGGTAAGCTTTAAACGTAGAGTGGGAGAGATGATGTTTATGTTGCAAATGAAACATTTGTCAAAAAAGGATGTCAATTACAAAGGAGAATATATGGCTCGTGGAAAGAGTTCAACTCATGAAGATTATTCTTGTAGAACAATCCACATGTCACAAGTACTACACTTGAAAAAAATGTCATACATTATAGTTATCCTCAAGGAAGTAGGAAAGGACTTAAAACTCATGTTGCCAATTTAGATGCCATTTATTTCCATAATTACATATCTTTCCAAAAAATTCATAAGATTTGAAGGATAATATGATAAATTATTCATGTCCTTGGTGGGAATGATTAAGGGGACAATTCTTTTATTAAAATATTGGTTTAAAATTTACTGGTTTTCTTCAATTCTATAGTAACCAAATATCATCATTTTCTATTCATTGAATTGTTGAAATTTTGATTGTCATTGATGAGATGGAGATTGTTGGAAGATTTGTGAGAAAATTGTTCAAAGGATATATGGTAGAGGATGCAAATGTTACTACTATCATATTGGGAAGATTGTTGGTGACACAACTATAGTGTTGTCATTGATGTTGACATTATTGTGGTATCTGCATTGATGTAAATGATGAGTATGGTTTAATAGATTGACATCAATCCAATGCATAGGTGTAATAGTTTAGTTGATCTAGTGCAAAAAAAAGGTCTTGAAAAATTGTCTAAGTCCCAGTGCACAGTTTCTAGTATATATTGAACCAATTTTATGTCTTGTATTGCTCCACAATGATGAATTTGGTTGTGTAATTCTTAGGCAATTTTTGTATCTGTTGGAGGAATCTAAATTCTATGTTTTACATCCTGAAGACCTTTGTAGTTGAAGTTGGAGTTGACATAGTATCACTCTAGGTTTGGCAGAGTTACTATGGTGGTGTACCTATTTGAAATGCTTTGCATTCCATCATGGATTACTATTTTTCTATGCAATTATGTAGGAGTGTTTACAAATGTCTGAAGTAAGTTGGGTCCAAGTGGGATGCTCTTTGGAGGTTCGTGTGTTGATATGTGGATGAAAAATTGGTTCATCTCCTCATTGCTTTACTTATAGGATCGAACTAAAAGGTTTGAGGTTGTGTGGAGTTAATGGAAGTTTGAATCTGATTTATGAGAGTAATTATAGGTCCCTGCCAACCTATTTTAAAGTTATACATGTTTTGGAAGCAAGTATGTTTGGATCTTGATCTGAAAATTTGTTGGATTGCATGATACATAGATAATTAGGATAACCTAATTAATATTGTAAGTGTTTACAAACGTGATTCATATAAATTTAAGATGATTTCAATATTTTAAGGAAGAGTTGTATGTATGAGTGTTTGGATGATGTTAAAAAGAGTAGAGTGTTACGTGAATGTGATGTGAAGAGCTACAAATAATAGTTTGATAGTAGTGAAGCATGAAGCATGAAACATGTTAGATTAGTCTATAGAAATTAAGTTGGAACTGTCTTCAACATATTGTAGATGCATTACAGTACTAGTTCAAACCTCTACCAATGAGCCACCCTTCCTCATGGATGTGAGCCATATCTTCTATTCTCTATAATTATCTAGATAGTGAGTCCTATAGATAGTGATTCCACCTATTAGTGAGCCATTTTGTGATATCTTATTACCAGTTATAATATATTGTGAGCTAATCCTTATCATGGTTTTTCCCTTTTAGGTTTTTCAATGTAAATCTAGTGTTCCTATGTTCTTTGATTTGATGCATTCTTTCTATGTTTCTTTTTATTACCACAAGTTTAATATGTTCAATAGAATACATGTTTAAAGTTGTTGAAGCTAATTATTTTTAGTGAATATTGATTCAAACCCCCTTAAAGTATTTTGGGTGTTCTACAATTGGTATCAAATCTTGGTTCCTTCAATTGGTTTAATCGTTGAGGTAGATCTTGGAGGTTGAACACATGGAAACAAGTATCATATTCTTCTGAAAAAGATTATTCCTAAAGGGTTTACTCAAGAAGATTGTGTAGTTGAAATGGAAGGAGAACTAGAATCAGATCTTGATGATTTGGATAAAGAAGAAGTTGAGAAAGGAGACTTGAAAAAGGATCTTAGTGATGCAAATGAGTGTATTAAAAAATTGAGAGAGAAATTCAAGAAAGCTACAAATAGAATCGAGGAGATCAAGTAATCAAATGAGACTATCACTAGTCTAAAATTTCAAGTTGAAGAAGGAAAGAGTTGGAGACTGCCTAATACTAAACTAAAAGATAAATATGAAGAATGTTCAAATCTTGAACAAGAAGTTGTAACTTTGAAATTAGGTTTGGAGAAAGAAAGGATTCAAGAATAAAAATTCAAGAAGAGTACTACAATAATTGATGAGATGATTGCAAATAAAAAGGGTTCTAAGGACAAAGAATGATTAGGTTTTGAGAAAGGAGAAAGCTCAAAGGTAGATCAAACTCCAAAAAATGGTGAAAAGAAAGTTGACAAGAAGGGAAATGTTAGACAGATAGATAGAGCCAAAAGAAATATTTCAAAAGGCCACTTACTAGACAACCAAATGCATAAAGGTACCCATCTTTAATAGTTACTAATATTCATATAATATGTTTGGACATAAGGTTGTAGAATGTAGTAGCAAAATGAATCAAAATGTTCAATCATTTCTCATTCAATGTTGTAAATGCAATAGATTTATTCATAAGGCTAGTGAATGTAGAAATCAAATAATGAATGTCTATAATAATGGCATAAGGTTTCAATATTTCAATGGCTACTACTATACATGCAATGGATTTGGGTATAAGGATAATGAATGTAGATCTAGAAAGGAAATAAGTGAGCTTGTTCAAAAGGGTGTCACTTGCTACAAATGCAATAAATCAAGACACATTGTTAAGTTTTACAGAAAAAAGAATATGAAACCCTCTATTTCACAAAAATATTTAGGCTAATCTAGTAAAGAATGTGGACTTGATTGAGATGAATAAAGAAATTAATAAGATCTAGAAGAAGAAAGATGAGAATGAAGATAAAGGTGAGTGTGTACCATCCCTTGGTGCAAATGTTTCTTCTAGAAACCAAATGAATATATTTAGCTTAGGGTGAGTTTTAACTAAATATATTTAAGCCATTACCAAATATGTGGTGTTGATGTCTTCGACACAATGAGATAAGATGTAGGTTGACATTCTTGAGCTATGTGTAAAGTCACTGAAAAAAAATATTTTGTTGCATAGATTTCTAGAGTATTTGAGGGTGACTGTGTCATTACAGTTAGAGTTTGACAAATTTTTACCTAACTTTGAATAATTGAATTTAATTTCATCCAAAATGTGTTTATAATTTTTTTTGCATATGAAAATTTCACTTACAATCAAGTATTCAAACTTTGAAGAGAAGAGAAGAGGAAAATTGAGGCTATTCAGAGTTGGTCTGTGAAACCATAATTGGTAGAGATTTAAAAGGTATTTAAAATTTCTACATTACCCTAGTTTCACAAGTATTTCAAGATTTCTATACCACAAGTAGTTAATGTTGTGGTCCGACCTTGACCCAAGTTGAAAAGGAATCTTGATAAATGCATGGAAATGGACCTAGATGGTGTATTATAACATATTCACTTTAGTGTATTACATAATAAAGATGTCAAATAATATATTCATGCAAAAATGGAATAATAAAATCATTCTAAGCTAGGAGAAGTGTGGGTGAATGATCTTACTAGTGGTGAATTTGAGTTAAAACCTAAGTTTAAAAATTTAACAAAGAAGAAGCTAGATACATTTGGAATAGCTTTCCCATCTTTTTCTATGTTGATGAATGAATTAGATATGTATTGAGAAGAATTCATGATAGGTTCATTTGATTGGACCAACCATACATGATAAGCAAGGAATTTATTAGGATTGTGATAGTTTTATGTTCAACTAGACTAGTTCTAACTCTTATATCTATGAAAATGAAGTAATGAATTTAAATTATGAAAATTTTGATAAATGTGCCCTAGCAGTTAGGGATATTAAGTCCACCCAATAGTAAAGTACATGCCAATGATGATTGATTACAATATTTTCTTCACAAATAGAGAGAACTCTATTTCTACAACAAATATTAACACTGGTTATGAAATAGTGAAGAAAGGTGTGGATTTTGACCTATGTGAGTTATTGAAGTTATAGCTATTGTAGAACTTGTAAAAAATAAAGGAATGTCAATACCCATTTTAGTTTGGTAACCTAGTCATATGTTTACTTTTCTATTTTCTTGGAGAGACTCTTGGCATGAAGAATATTGTGTGGTTGAGTAGTGTTCTAGTTGTGACTCAAATAAGAGATCATTTGAGGAGATTGGGTAATGCAAACACCCAGAAGGTTGCATTATGGGGTTACTTTAGAAAAATATAGGAGAAAATGAAAGCAAGGGAATGAATTCCTAAGACTATTGTGGAGAAGTACAAAAGCAATATCATCTTCATGGTCAACAAGGATTGTTGCATCATGGAAATTATGGATTCAAGGATAGTATGTATACCTGAATTGGGACATGAGGTAGTTGAAGATATGATTATCGGTCAAGAAGATCATATGTTAAGCATGCCTAGAGTTCCTAATGAAGGATGGTATGACACATATGAAGAAAAATTTATTGAAGTAAGAAAAGGAGATCATAAGGGATGTGGAAAAGATGAAGGCACACAAAGTGGAGATGATGGGACTACCAAAGGCCCTTATCGAGAAATCTAAAGGAATATCTATTTCTCTGAAAGGTGCACCTAGTACTAGAATGTTAGGTAGGACCTTTTCCCCCTCTTTGGTTGCTCCTAAGTCCTTTATGACTAAACCTATCATTGGTATTTAAAGAGAAAGGAGTCAACCAATGCCCCTAATAAAGAACATAGTGCTCCATGAAGAAGAAGAGTAAAAAAAAGATACAAGAGAAATGTATGTTGGATAAGATGATGATGAAAAAGAAGAAGAAAAGGAAGGACCTCAGTTGGTCAAGAGAAAGAGATCTGATGTCTCTCAAGAGACAAATGAAAATAAACACATAGTTGGCATTGTTGATACAACCAATGAAGAAGAAGTGGAGAAGAAGAAGGAAGCATTAAAGATAGATGTGAGAGAGAATAAGTCTGGAATGGAATAAAAACAAACAAATTCCAAAGGGAAGAAGGACAAGTCCCCTTTAGAAAGAAAACATAGACCTCTAAGATTGGATGCATTGCTTAATTGAATTTCTAAGCATGGAATGTTGGAAGAGATTGCAAAGATGTATTCAAAATTAAAGAGGTAGATAAGGAAAATTTTGAAGAAGTAATTGTGAATTATATGGTAACTTTTTGCACTAGTTTTTCACAAATTGAAGATCATTTAACTAATTATTTAAAAAATATTTTGAGGATGAGGATACAAGAAGTAATAGATGAAGATTCCAGAATAAGGGAATATGCCCTAAAGAATATTAGTTATTCTCTGTCAGAAGAGGTTAGAGCAAGATTAGCATAATTATACAAATGAGAATTTAGAAAAAAACAAAGAGTCAACACCCTAATGAGTAGGGATAAGGATGCTATAGAAATATTGAATATTCATACACTACAAAATTTAGAAGAGCTTTCAAAAGATCTAATTGTGTCTTCAGATAGTAGAAGTGAAATGCAATATGACATTGTTGTCACAGATGTTAAGGAGCTTGTTAAGGATGGTTTGTAACATGAGAGTGAGCATAAAGAAGGAAAAATGAAAGAAGATGTGGGAACAAATGATATCCCTTCAGTAGTGGATAATGTTGGAGAAGAAAGGGATGATTAAATGTAGGAGGATGTAGAAAATGAGAAAAATTCACTTCCTCTAGACATAGAAAAATTCACAACAAGCATAATAGGTTACACAAAACAACGAGGAGAATATAGAGGCACATAACACTTAAGATCAACATCCTCCTAAAGATAATGAGAAAGTTATAGAAGAAAAGAAAATTGAAGAGGAGTTTGGCAATGTTTACAAGGAGAAGAATTTGGAGAAAGAAGAGGAGAGAATAAAGGTTGCTGATGAATCCTCTGATGATTCACTCAAGGGTCTATTAGACATGTAGTTGTTGTTCAAGCCTGTTGTTTTTGCATAACTATTGCAAAGCCCTTTGATGAAGGGTCAAGTGTACATGGGAAAAATCTATTCCCTATATAAACTCCAAATTGGTGATTTTTTCCATGCTTTTACAAGGGAGGAAACACTATCCACTCACTAGAAGAGACTAGAGTTGATTGAAGGTGTTGTCAAGGTATTCTTGATGTTACAATTGATGAGTATTTGTTTGGTGTTGAAAATTTTAAGCTAATTTTAGATTCTTTCAAGGATTATTCTTCTAGTTTAGAAGAAAGGATGGAGAAAGAGATAAAAAGGAAGGTCAATGATAAGAAATTGATAGAGATATCATACAAGTGTATTATTGCACATATAAAATTACAAGAAAGCCTTTAAAATATGTAAAAGTGCTTGGATGAATCAAAATTTTGGTTTCAATTTTTCTTGAAATGGTCAAATTAAATGAAGAGCATCAAATATTAGATGGACTCAATTGAGTCATAGATTGCTCAGGCTTCCATAGTCTATGATCGGAAAAATGACACAGATGATGTTAGAAAGGTTGTAATAGAAAATTTGCATGGATAGGTTTTCCAATTGTAGGAACAAAAAGAAAAGATAATAATACAGTATAGTCAGCTTAGGGATCTAGTAAGTGCAAGGCTTACCAGCTTAACCAGTTTTGTAGCACATGTAGAGAATTTAGCACAAAAGAATTTAGTAACCAACTCACTCGATGAAGGAGAAGACCTCCTTATGCAATTGTAGAGATATAGTAACAAACTTATATTTTCCTAGAAGGATTGGATGTTGGAAAGAAGGATAGGGAGGAACCCCTTGCAAAGATGAAGGTTTCTTACAAGAGTATTTTTTCCTCCTTTAGTTGATTTTTTACATTTTAGTTCATTTATGCATTTTCAGATTTCTCTATACATATGTAAAAGTAGTACATAATGTTGCAATACATTATTGATTATTTATGATAGATAACATTATAAGGCGGAGCTATTCTTATGAAAATATGTATATATTTAGAAATGGACTAGATAATAGTTGAAGTAGTTTGCCAAGTTTCACATTCAAAGCCCTTTTCCCTTAATGTCAGAGGGGGAGAGGATTGAAGATTTGAAGAATATGTTAACATCAATGACAAAGAGGGAGATTGTTGGGAGTTTCCTTGTCATTGTTGAGATGGATACTATTGGAAGATTTGTGAGGACATTGTTGGAAGGAGATATGATATATTATGTAGATGTTACTACTATGATGTTGGGGAGATTGTTTGTGATGCTACTATAGTGTTATCATTGATGTCAACATTATTTTTGTATCTACATTGATGTTTGATGAGGATTTTTGAATGGAGTGATGAAAATATAGTGCATAGGTGTCACAATTTTGTTGGTACAGTGTAGACAAAAAGTCTTGCAGAATTTTCTGAGTCCTAGTGCATGTTCTCTACTATACAGTGAACCAGTTTTTTGGTTTGCATTGCTCCACAATGAAGAATTTATTCATGTGGTTTTGAGGTAATTTTTGTACTTGTTCGAGGAATCCAAATTCAATGTTTCACATCTTGAATCCCTTCACAATAGAAGTTGTATTTGACAAAGTATCACTTGGGATTTGGCAAAGTTACTATGATAGTGTACCTATTTGGAATGCTCTGCATTCCACCATGAATTACTGTTTTTCTATACGGTTTTGTGAAGATTTTTTATAGATGTACAAAGTGTGTTGTCCGTGTAGACATGAAAATAATCCTAACTAATGTAGTGCATCTAATTCCAATCAATTATCATCAAATTCTTCTATTAATCAAATAAAGCAGTTTATTAGATTAATTCACTAATGTCCATCATGTTTAATTAAATAAATCAATTTATTTAATTAAATCCCTAAAGTTCTCTTATTTGATTAATTAAATAAAATATCATAAATTCACTAAACCACTTAATGTTAATTAAATTATAAATTAATTATATTTAGTCATCTTCTAATCATCATTAATAAATTCTCTAGCTTTTAACTCCCTAAGAGTTAAATCAACCCCTGAATAACTAACCCACTTGCACATGAAAATAGTTTATTTTAATTAATTAATTACCTCATTTATCCTCTCAAAATAATATTCTAGGGAATATTCCTTCATTGAATCCCTTTATTTGACTTTCTAACCACAAACAATTTTCCTCCAAAACATCTCAACCACATGCATTTCATGCCTCTTACATCCCAACCACATGCATTAAGTGCCTCTTACATCTCAACCACATGTAAAGTGTGCTCAATCCTCACCCATTAGCATTGAGACAAGTGTTCCAATCTCATTGGATATCTTTTAGTCCCATATTCTTCCCATCTCTTCATTCTTCAATCCTTCAACCTATAAATAGTGTCGCAAGTATGAGCAATTTTGGTGGCATTGTCAATAATGTTGTCATTGATGTCAACACAGTTTAGTATATTGCATATTGTACATGTAGAGTTGATATGTTGCGGAGATGTTGTGAGTACATGGATATATCTTCATGATGTTGTAAATGTGCTGAAATGATGAGTTTCCAAGTGCTTTTGAGAAAATTAATAAAGAAGAGAAGTCAAAGTTATGAATGAGTTCAGAATGTGCTCCGATATGTGCTCCACGTTTCTCCCATGTTGATATTATGCTTATGTAGATCTGAATGGTTTGTAATGGTGCTCTTGTGATGATATCTCCTGAGTTCTAGCTTCTAGTGTGATGGTATAAGAAAGTTACATTCACCGGTGTGTGAACTGTTTAGGAAGAGTTGGTCTTTTGTGAAATGGGAGAAATGTTTGTACTCCACAGTCCTCTATTGTTCCATTTTAGATCTTGTAGATCTATCATATGTATTATAATAGTGTTCTCTTGGTTCTAGAAAAGATTCATGTGGTTTGGTGATCCGAAAGTCATGTTTATGAGTTGTTGTATGTGTTTGCATAGTCTAGATGGACTAATGGAAGAAGTTCGGTGTTCGAAGATTGTTGCATTTGCTACGGATGTATTTGAAGAAATATCATATGTTTTCTCATGCATAATGAAGCATTTTGTGTCATCCATGTGTCATCTTCTTGTTGGGAAGCATGTACATCAATGTTCATTTTTTTTTTCATTAGGTTTGGTGGACCTAGTTTTTACACTTCATTTAAAGAATTCAAATTTAATTAAGGAAGCATGTGGTTGATCTGAGTCATTATTTTTGGTTTTGGTTAAATTTTTTAGTGATCCACTCTCATTCCTTTCCACCATGGGAATGTTGAGTTTCCGACCTAATTTGAATTTATGAAATAAATTTTATGTGGCCGACCTTGGATAAAGTTTCTAAGGTTGAAGATGGTATAAATGCAAGTCAGATTGTGAAGATTTTGGGTGAGATGCAAGGTGATGAAGTAAGCCACAAATCAAAAGATCAGAAGTGTGTGAAAGTGAGTTGAGGTAGCAACACTTCATTGTGTTAGATTCTTGAAGGCAGTGAGCTGAAGGTTTCTGAAATCCTTTAATCAAGGTTGTGGATGTGTGTTAATTACTGTGGTGGATCTTTTGTTCTCTTTTGTATCAATAGGAAGTGAGCCTCCCTGTTGGATAGTGAGTCCTTTTTGTAGGAAGTGAGCCTTTTTATTTGGACAATGAGTCCTCTTTTGGGTAGTGACCCCTTGGTAGTGAGCCTCTATATTTAGTTTTATAATCTCTTTATATTGTGAGTTAATCATTGTCATGGTTTTTCCCTCATTAAGTTTTCCACGTAAAAATCTGGTGTTCATTGTGTTGATTTTACTTTATGTTATTTTGCGTTTCATGTTCATACTTAATAACAGAAAAATGTGGTTGTGGAATTGACAATTGTTGAAGTTTTAAGTTTGAATTTTGTGACAACTGATTCACCCTCCCTCTCAGTTGTCCTGTGCCTTTTAACAATTGGTATCGGAGTTGTGGTTCCTTTGTGTAGAGTTTAACCGCTTACGGAAGATCCGATGGCACATAAGTTGGAAATCCCTATGTTTGATGGAGCTGATTACAATGATTTGAAAGTCCAGATGAGAGGATATATTATTTCTCTTGGTTACAAGATCTATAAGGCTATTGAGACAAAGTATACTACTCTGATGAATGGTCCTTCTAATGTAGATGAGGTTTCTACACTTATGAGGAGAATGAGAGAGTGAGGTATGCTATTTACAATGATTTATCTAAAATTGAGTGAACTAAGGTTCTTTCTTTAGATACTGCTTATGATGTCTGGAAGAAGTTGGAAGAATTGTATGAAGGAAATGAAAGAGTAAAGTTTGACAAAGAAGCTGGCAGAAAAAAAATAAATTGGGATTTTGAAAATGGAAGAAAGTGAAGAACTTACAAGCTATTTCTAGAGGGGTGAGATGACAAAAAATGAAGTTAAGAATCAAGGGGGAAAGCTAACTGATGAAGATATTATTGAGAAGATCCTAATCACCCTACCAAATTGCTACAGTGATAAGATCTTAGTTATTGAAGAAATGTATGATCCTACAAAGTATACTAAAGAACAATTAATTGGCACCTTGCAAGCATCTGAGATGAGAAAATTTAGGAAAGAAGATAAGAAAATAGAAAAGACAGAGATAACATTTAAGGAAATGAAGATTGAAGATGATCCAGAGAGTGATGGTTGTGATGAGTTAGAAGCGAACTTCACCAAGAAGTTGAAGAAAGGTACCAAAAAGTATAAAGGTAATTTCCCTTTAAATGTTTCAGTTGTGATAATATTGGTCATTACGCTTCAAGATGTCTGAATAGAGTCGTACATAAGAAGAAAAAGAAATATAAAGATAAGGATAGAAAGGATAAGAAATATAAGAAGTTGTATTATGTTAAAGAAGAAGCTGAAATCTCTGATGATGAATTTGAAAATGAGTTTGATGATAGTGAATGCTTGTTTTTAGTTTTGGAAAACAAATCTATATCTGCTAACCCTGGAAAATGTGCAAGAAAGAATGCTCTAGAGAACAAAATGAATAAGATGGAAGGTACTTTTTTCACCACCTTTCATGCAAGATAGGATGAAGACTACTAGTTGATTGACAGTGGATGTTCGAATCACATGACTAGAGATAAAAGTTCAATTAGTGGGAAAGGTTCAATTAGTTTTGATGGAATACATAACACTATTGATGTATATTATGTGAAGGGTTTGAGGCATAACCCTTGAGTGTTGGAAAGATGTGTAGCAATGGTTTTAAAATTTTGTTTTAGAATAATACCTGTGAAATCAAAAAAGGATCCAGAAATGGAGATATGGTTGATGTTGGAAGAACTCATGGAAACATCTATCAGCTTAAGGGAGTTCATGGTCAATGTCTTGTATCTCAAGTCAGTGAAATTTGGTTATGGCAGTAGAGAATGGGACATGTATATTTTGATAATCTAGTCAAAATTAGTTTGAAAGATATTTTTCGAGGTCTTCCTAGAATCACAAGGCTCTCTAATACTATTTGTAGAAGTTTTCAGTTGGGGAAACAAACAAAATGCAACTTTAAGGGAAAAGAGCACTCTACTACTGGAATGTTGAAGTTGATTCACATTGATCTTTGTGGTCCAACTAGAACAAGAAGCTTTAATGGTGACAGGTATTTCATTCTTCTTTTTGACGATTATTCTTGAATGACATGGGTTGCTTTTCTTAGGGAAAAGGCACAGGCTTTGGATAGGTTTAAAGTGTTCAAAGTAAGAGTTGAAAATGAAGTAAATTTGAAAATCAAATGTTTGAGATTTGATAGAGGAGAATTCAATTCTAGTGAGTTTAATACATTTTGTGAACAACATGGCATAAAGAGACAATTTTCTACTCCGAGAACCCCTTGGTAGAATGGGGTAGTTGAGAGGAAAAATGTGATAGTACAGGAAGCTGAAAGAACCATGATGAAATAATCAAATGTACCAGATCTGTACTAGAGAGAGGCAATACACACTACTATTTATGTTCTTAATAGAGTTCATATTAGAGGCAACAACACAAAGACTCCTTTTGAGTTAAGGACTGGTAAGACTCATACTATGAAGTACTTCAAGGTATTTGGAAGCAGATGTTACATTAAAAGAGATGATGCAAATCTTGGGAAGTTTGATGCTAGATGTGATGAAGGAAATTTTCTTGGGTACTCTACTACTAGCAAAGCATATAGATGCTTCAATAAGAGATAGAGGAAGATTGTTGAAAGTGCTAATGTGAAAATTGATGAAGATGTACACAAACACATTGAGATAAGTGAAGTTGAACCTGATGATCCCATCTATGGACAAGTACCTGGGGAGAATAAGGAGAAGGAAGAAGAAGGAAAAGAAGAACAGACTGAAGAAGAAGAAGAGAATGAACCATAACCTACTATTAAGACTCCTATGTATGTACAGAAGAATCATCTGGAGGAACATATAGTTGAAGATAAGAGTGAAAGTGTGAAGACAAGAAGTAAAGTAGCAGTTGAGGTAAATCTATGTTTACTCTCTAAAATTGAACCTAAGTTTGTGAGTGTAGCATGTGAAGATGAGAGTTGGATGAAAGCTATGAAAGAAGAGTTGCAACAAATAGAAAAGAATCAGACATGGGAATTAGTTGTTAGACCCATGAATAAGAATTTAATTGGCTCAAAATGGGTTTTCTGAAATAAGCTGAATGAAAATGGAGAAGTTCTAAGGAATAAGGCAAGAATTGTATGGAAGGGATATTAACAAGTTGAAGACATAGACTTTGAAGAAACATTTTCCCCTGTAGCGAGAATGGAAGTTGTTAGATTTTTGTTGCCATTTTCTACCCACAAGGATTTCAAATTGTATCAAATGGATGCCATGTCAACGTTTTTGAATGGTGAATTAAGGGAAGAAGTGTACATGGAACAACCTGAAGGTTTTCAGTTAGCTGAAAAACTAAACATGGTTTGTAAGTTGAAGAAGGAATTATATGGATTGAAGCAAGCTCCTAGAGCTTGGTATGCAAGATTGGATAGATACCTGAAAAATCAAAGATTCAACAAAGGCTCTATTGACATCAATCTTTACTCAAAATTCAAGGTAACAAAATCTTGATAGTAGTTGTATATGTTGATGCTATCATCTTTGGTGGAAATGAAGGCATGTGTAAAATATTTGCTAAAGAAATGAAAAAATAATTTGAGATGTCCATGATTGGTGAGTTGAATTTTTTTCTTGGTCTTCAAGTGAATCAAACTGATAAAGGGATATTCATTTCACAATCTAAGTATGCAAAAGAGGTGTTTAAAAAGTTTGGAATGGATGAATTTAAACTAGTTACTACTCCTATTGTAACCAGATATAAGCTGAGAAAATATGATGAATCTGCTAAAACTTATCAGACCAAATACAAATCTATGATTAGTGGACTGCTATATCTTACTACTACCAGATCGGATATTATTTATGCAATATGTCTAGTTGCTAGATTTCAAGAAGATCCTAAAGAGGATATTTAGATATCTTAAAGGTACATTGGATTATGGCTTATGGTATCCTAAGGGTGTTGATTTCACCTTGAGTGCTTATACTGACGCAAATTGGGTTGGTTGTGTAGATGATCGAGAGAGTACTAGTGGAGATGCTTTCTTTCTTGGTAGGAGATTGGTTTATTCATTGAGTAAGAAACAAGACTTAGTTTCTTTATCCACTAGAGAGGAAGAATATATTGCTACAACATCTTGTTGCATACAAGTTTTGTGGATGAAGCAAACTCTCAAAGACATTGGAGTAATATGTGATGAGACAATTCCTATTTTCTGTGACAACAAAAGTGTTATAAACATTTCAAAGAATCTGGTTATGCATTCAAGAACAAAACACATATCTATCTAATATCATTTGTTGAGAGAAAAGGTGTTGGAGAATGAAGTCAGATTGGAGTATGTGACAACAAAGGAACAAATTGTAGATATATTTACTAAGGATCTTCTGAAGGATACTTTTGAGCATCTTAGAGAAAGGTTGGGGGTCATTGGCCCTCCGAACTTATAGGTGCACATGAAAGTGCATTAGTCCAGTGAATTCATAGATTCTTCATTTATCTGGACTGAATAATGGGTCTACTTCATAGGGAGAGTAGAAAAGGTTTTCATTGTTGCAGTATGAGTTGAATGGGTGCACTCCTAAGGGGGAGTGATCAGAGTCTTTGATCTTTTCCATTGATGCCAAAGGGGGAGAGAATGTCATGTGAAAAATAGTTGTAGAGGAAGAGAAGGTGTTCTCCCAAAATATTGTGAAGGATGTTGTCTTTGATGTTTTTTCACATCATTTGTTGTAGTCAATGACAAAGGGGGAGATTGTTGCAAGTATGAGAAATTTTGGTGGTGTTGTCATTAATGTTGTCATTGATGTCAACATAGTTTGGTATGTTGTAGATTGTACATGTATAGTTGAGATGCTATTGAGATGTTGTGAGTACATGGAGCTATCTTCATGACATTGCAAATGTGCTAACATGATGAGTTTTGAAGTACTTTTCAGAAAATTAATAAATAAGAGAAGTCAAAGTTATGAATATGTTCAAAATGTGCTATGGTATGTGCTCTGCATTTCTCCTTTGTTGATCTTATGCTTGTGTAGATCTGAATGGTTTCTAATGGTGATTTTGTGGCGATATCTATTGAGTTCTAGCTTCTGGTGTGATGGTATTTGAATGTTACGTTCATAGGTGTGTGAACTGTTCAGGTAGAGTTAGTCTTTTGCAGATTGGGATAAATGTTTCTACTCTGCAGTCCTTTGTTTTTCGGTTTTAGATCTTGCAGATCTAGCATATGTCTTATAGTAGTGTTCTCTTGGTTTTGGAAAATATTCATGTGGTTTGGTGATCCCCAGGTCATGTTTCTGAGTTGTATGTGTTTGCACAGTCCGAATGGACTGATGGAAGAAGTTTAGAGTTCAAAGATTATTCCACTTGTTGTGGATGTATCTAAATAAATCTCATATGTTTTCTCATGCATAATAAAGTGTGTTGTATTGTTCATGTGTCATCTTCTTTTTGGGAAGCGTGTACATCATTGTTCATTTATGTTTTCATTAGGTTTGGTTGACCTAGTTTTTACACTTCATTCAAAGAATTAAAATTTAATTAAGTGTATGGTTGATCCGAGACACTATTTTTGGTCTTGGTTAAATGTTTTATTGGTCCACTCTCATTCCTTTCCACTATGGGACTGTTGAGTTGCCGACCTAATTTGAATTTATGAAATAAATTTTATGTGGCCGACCTTGGAGTAAGTTTCTAAGGTTGAAGATGGTATAAATGCAAGTCAAATTGAGAAAATTTGGGGTGAGATGCAAAGTGATGAAGTAAGCCACAAATCAAAAGAGTAAAAGTGTGTGAAAGTGAGTTGAGGCAGCAATACTTCATTGTGTTAGATTCTTGAAGGCAGTGAGTTGAAGGTTTCTACAATCCTTTAATCAAGGTTACAGATGTGTGTTAATTGTTGTGGTGGATCTTTTGTTCTCTTTTGTATCATTAGGCAATAAGCCTCCCTGTTGGACAATGAATCCTTTCTATAGGCAGTGAGCCTTTGTATTTGGATAGTGAGTCCTCTTCTGGGTAGTGAGCTCTTAGCAGTGAGGCTCTGTATTTGGTTTTATAATCTCTTTATATTGTGAGTTAATCCTCACCATGTTTTTTCCATCATTGGGTTTTCCACATAAAAATCTGGTGTTCATTTTGTTGATTTTACTTTCTATTATTTGTGTTTCATGTTAATACTTAATAACAGAACAGTGTGGTTGTGGAATTGATAAATTTTTAATTTTTAAGTTTCAATTTGGTGACAACTGATTCACCCTTAATCATAGTTTCTACAATCCTTTAATCAAGGCTGCAGATGTGTGTTAATTGTTGTGGTGGATCTTTTGTTCTCTTTTGTATCATTAGGCAGTGAGCCTCCCTGTTGGACAATGAATCCTTTTTGTAGGCAGTGAGCCTTTGTATTTGGACAGTGAGTCCTCTTCTGGGTAGTGAGCTCTTAGCAGTGAGGATCTGTATTCAGTTTTATAATCTCTTTATATTGTGAGTTAATCCTCACCATGTTTTTTTCCCTCATTGGGTTTTCCACATAAAAATCTAGTGTTCATTTTGTTGATTTTACTTTCTATAATTTGTGTTTCATATTCATACTTAATAATAGAACAGTGTGGTTGTGGAATTGATAAATGTTTAATTTTTAAGTTTCAATTTGGTGACAACTGATTCACCCCCCGACCCTCTCAGTTGTCCTACACCTTTTAATAAATAGAAGCCACTTCCATTTGAAATCCATCTACAATCTTATGCATTTGCACTATAGGCACATTTCATCTTGCACTTGATCACTCATCTTTCTATCTTCATCACATTTTGTTCATCATTTTGGAAGCTTATCAAGGGGGTGGGAAATGGAATCCTTTCCACATCAAAGGAGCACCACTCCCACTATGGGATAGGTTTCCACATGCTTTTATATACTTTTATTTAACTTATTTGGTATTTAGTGCCTTGTTTGGCATATTTATCATGATTCAATATCTCATAGGGAGGCTTTTGTTTTCTTTTTTTAAAATGGATTAAATATGATAATATTTTTTCTTGAGAAAATGCAAAAAAAGGCTTCCACATTTTGGCACTAGAAGGAGGGAAAACTTTAATGTTTTGTGCATTTTTGGGGAAATTTTGGGTTTAGCTTAGTTGCTGGTTTTTTTTTATAAAAAATTCAGTGTTAAATCTCTTAAATGCATGATTTTCCTTAATTTTTAATAAATTTTACATGAATAATCTTGCAGAAAGGTTGTTGGGCTTTGAAAATCTCATGTTTAGATTTCCAAAAAAAATTATGATTTCAAAATTGATCAAAATTTGAAGAAGTTGTCATTATCCCAAGTTGTTGTCCATGATTGATTTTGCTGGTTTTTTTTAATTCTGGGTTGAATCTCTTAAATGCATGATTTTCCTTAATTTTTAATAAATTCTACATGACTAATCTAGTTGAAAGGTTGCTAGGTTTTGAAGATCTCATGTTTAGCTTTCCAAAAAAAATTATAATTTCAAAATTGATCGAGATTTGAAGAAGTTGTCATTATCTCAAGTTGTTTTCCATGATTGATTTTGCTAGTTTTTTTTTTTTTAAATTTTGTGTTTAATCTCTTAAATGCATGATTTTCCTTAATTTTTAATAAATTCTACATGGTTAATCTTGTAGAAAGGTTGTTGGGTTTTGAAGATCTCATGTTTAGCTTTCCAAAACATTTTACGATTTCAAAATTAATCAAGATTTGAGAAGGTTTTCATTATCCCAAGTTGATGTTATAAACTATTTTTCTAAAAGAAATTTTCAAACACTTGAAGGGATAAAATGAATTAGCTTTCAAAGTTGGATAAAATTGAACCAAACAACCTCACATTTTCTTTAAATTTTTGATTTCATCTAATTTCTAACATGTTTCTAACTTCTTTTTTTGGTTTTTTTGGTTTTCCAAGTTTAGACAATACAACTTGAAGAAAAGAAGCATACTATTATCATTTGAACTATAATTGTAATAAGTGTTTCAACAATTTTGAGGAAATTATAACCCATTTTTAATGTTTTTTCCTTTATTCTCTAGGACCTCACTAAATTTCATTTGGGTTTAAAAAGAACACTCAAACGGGATTAAAATTAAACCCTCATCTCATCATTGTATTTTAGGGTTAAAACCAACAACAAGAAAAATTCACACTTAGATTTCAGTGCTTAAAAAGAATTCATGTTTTCTTTGGGCTTAAAATGAACTTGTGCTTTCATTTGACTTGATTTTTTACAATTTGTGTCATTCGAATGTGTATGCACTTCTCTTGCACCGCTAGCTGATCTTGAGAATCAAAAGAATTCTAGAGACATTAGTTTTCATTTCAAATTTGGATCTAAAATTGAACAATCATGCGAGTGTGAAGGAAAGGCATTCTGTGTGTTCCCTCCTAGTGCAATCTAGGTGATTGAACTACAAATTTACTTCTTTGTTATTATTTATCTTTAGAGGGCCTACCCTAGTGGGAAAAAGTACCCACCCCAAGGGAACGACCTAAGCGGTAATGAGCTAATGGCAAGCCCTTTTGAACCACTTTATAAAATTTTGATTGCATGGAAAGTTTGCAATTGATGGGAAGCGGTACATGATAGCTCTCCCCAAGTATCTTTATGATGCGTAAACCCTTGTTCTAAGGGTTGTAAGACCTATTGAGGGAGTTTATCATAGTACCCCTAAGCTAGATGTCCTTACTACAAGCCTTTATTTAGAAGGCCAAGAATCCTTAAATATTTTTTGGTGCAAGAATGATTGTTCTGAAACTACTTCACATATGTACTATTCAATAGTAGAAATAGAAAAAATTCTTAAGGCCTCTGGATCTTTAGGATTTTGAGATTTGGTGGTCCTGAGAAGTGTGTGCCATGGAGGGAAGCTAGTGTCGACAAATCTCTAACTGTTTGCTTTGTGTAGTGTTTGGAGAAATTTGAGTGGAGACTCAACAAATATAGCCATTTTTATCCTAGGATTGTACAATTTGTGAGTTAGTTAAATACATTGATTGGATCTTAAACTTTGAAACAATCATTCAACAAGTCATTGAAATTTTGAACCCTTTGGAAAAGAAAATATCCTTGAAGAGTCCAAATATTACTGCTTGTCCCTTGGGATTTTATCCTTAGAGGTTTCTAAATATTTGGGCCCATATCTCAATTTCTTCTCTCCAAAGTCAACCTATGGAAACTATGAATTTGACCCTTTGATTTTCACATAATGGATCATGTGGAATGAAAATTATTTACGACATAGACATTCAGTTTGAAAGCTAAGCAAGAAAGTGTTGATGTGGTAAAAAGAATCCATTTAATCAAAGATAAAAGAAAGTTGGACCCCACATATGTGTTTGATCTCATAATTTATCGCAAAGTCAAATTATCAAAACTAAGGTCCATTGATCATCATAAGCATCTTAGTCCAAGGCTCTCAAGAAACATCTTTTAGCACTTTATGAAACTAGAGATAGATTGGTATACAAATTTTACAAACGTGCTTCAAGAAACAATCCAAACTTGTGTTCCTTCTATTATTGTCAAAATTTGGGTCTTTTCCAATGTTTTGAATTTCTCACAGATTTTAAAGTCTTAGAGGTATAGCATGTTCTTCAATACCTTGTTCTTGTAAAAAAAGTCTCTCTAGGTTCATCTAGGATCAAAATCACCCCTTTCATTCGTCACCATGACCAATGAAATCCCATCTCACAAAAAAAAATTAGAACCTTGGAAAAATCATTCATGCTAGACTTATGGTAAATCCTTCAATCAAAATAAAAATAACTTTCTTTGGCTAGGTGTGTGTGGATGAATCCTTCTTCACATATTTAGTTAAATTATCGCCGCATTTGGACAAAGATAACATCTAATATCTTACTATCTACAAGTCCATTATCTAAATCAAATCAAACCAAATCCAAATCAAAATAAAAAATCCTAAAGTCTACTATTCCTCTAAAGTTCTTTAAATTTCAAACATCCATATCATTCATTTTTCACACCACCACCATTTGATCCTTAGCATCCTATACTTTCTTTTTGTACCTCAAAGTTTAGATCAACCAAAGGGGTTAGAGGTTTACCTCCCATATTCCTAGAAGTTGATCCTGATTTTATGGTCCAAACTAGATCACAACACAAGAAGATCATGGAGCAAAACAAAGAAACATTCACTTCAATATATTTGAGCCAAACTACATTAGAATTTAATGTTATGGAATCTACCAACCCTCCACGTAACCCCCCTCGACTACCCCAAGATCTTCAAGAGGGACGTTTCCAAGTAGAGGATGTCACCAACAATTTTCAAGGAACGATCCAATATGAAATAATTGAACTTGTCCAAAATCCCAAAACACACAAGATTGTCAACACGGTCATGAGACTCAATACCACACAGTGCATATTGGCATTAGCAAAAGAAAGGGCTAAACTCCCATCTAATTTTTATGTAAGCACTATTTTTTTACAACCTCTTGGGAATATGCCACCCACATCATTCACACCAATATCATTCTCAAGCATCATCCAACCCATCATACAACTAACATCTTCTCATGCTCCAAGTCAATCCATGATCACCAAGGGGAGTTTGTTACTCCAAGATCTTCAAACACATCCACTTGTCAACAATCAAAGTATAGAAGATAATACAATCTTGGGTATACCTAAAACTGTCCCATAAGATCCAAAACATCCATATGTACCACTCATCTTCCAAAATATCAACAATCCCTCCACCTTTTCTACAATACTGGCATACCCTCTTGATACACAAGTCTCTCTCCCCATGACACCACAAGGACAAATAGATTCATTTGGAAAAATGGGAAATTTTGACACATCATCCTCACTTTTGCAAGGGAACACACCACCAATATTCCCATCATTCCCTCTTTTAACATCAACATCCACACCAATCCAAGGTTTAGGGAAACCCCATTTACCCAACCTACCAATCCAAAACCAATCAATTCAAATCAATCCTCCAACAATAAATCAAATTAGCATGTCAATCATACCAAATCCTCAAAGCATGCCACTAATATCGCAACACCAAGTGGCCCCAATAAAAAAATCTCAACCAATCATTACACCATCTACAACACCTCAAACTCTCCAAAAAGTGGTCTCCCAAGGATCTAGCACATCAATCATACCTCTTCCCACACAAAATCTTGTCATCACTCAACAAGTACCTCCACAACCACCCCAAAAATATCTCATCAAACCATCTCACACCATTCCAAAAAATCCTCCACCTCCACCCCCAAATCCAAACATATCAAACCAATACAACATCACATTGCAATCATCCCAATAAGTGTATCAAAAGGTAGTTCAACAATTCCAATCTCAACAAGATGGACAAGCTACATAACAAGCCACACAAAAAGTGAAAGCACAACAAGCCTCACAACAAGCACAACAAGCTGCCCAAGCACAAGTGCAAGGTTTACTTCAACAACAACAAGCCACATAAGCCACATAGGCTACACAAGCTGTGAAAGTTGCTCAAGTTGCACAAGCTGCTCAACAAGCTCAAGTTCAAGCACAAGCTCAATACCAAGCATAACAAGCCCAAGCGCAAGCCTTGTTACACCAACAATCCTATCAACAATCCTTGCAACAAGATGCACAATAACAAGCACTAATAGCTCAAGAGCAACAAGACCAAAAAGAAGTATTGGTGGTACAACAACTACAAGCATACAAACAAGCTTTTCTTGCATAGAAAATCTTACAATAACCTCTCATGAACATGCAACTAAAGACGCAAGTCATCCCACCCATCACCTAAGCAACCATACCACACTAAAACACATAAATCACACCACCTCATTCACAAAATGATTTGTCCACAAAAATTAAACTACTCTCACAACAAGTGCTAGACATAAAATCAGAAAAGACAACAAAATCACAAGGGAATTTGTGCCCCTATCCATTTGAAAAAGGTATAGTGATGGTTCCATTCCCACAAGGATTCGAGATACCGAAATTTGAAAAATACCGTGGGATAGCCAATCCTAAAGATCACATAATAGAATTCCACATAGACTGTATGAAAGTTCCATATGATGATTCTTATCTGATGTGACTCTTCCCTCAAAGTTTGGCTAGTCTAGCAATGGAATGGTTCTCCCGCCTTCCCCCCATAATTAAAATGTTTCAAGAAATTTTGGACTTATTCATACATAATTATTCATTTAACATAGGAATGGACGTGATCTTGGAAGAATTATCCGACCTAAAACAAGGCAACGAAGAAACATTTGTAGCCTTCTTGCAATGATGGCGATCTAAGGCCAACAAGAGTAGATGGTCTATGCCAGAAGAACAAAAAATTGGGACCATCAATTCCAACGTTGAAGGGACCTTTTCCTTTCACTTGAAAATGCAATGCGTAACAACCTATGACCAATTGATTCCCAAAGCACTCAACATCGAAAGAGCCCTTATAGCACAAGGGGAAAACCCACATACCAATACAATTGACCATCAAAAAGTTACAATGAAAAACCTTGCACATGTGGGTAAAGAAAAAAATGTCACCAACAGTGGTGTCATTGATGCCAAATTTGTTACCAAGGTCCCAAGGTAGAATACACAACAAAAAACACACCAACAACCACAAATAAATACCCAAAACAACCCACAAATCAACCCAACAATCAAACTATCAACAACCTAAATGCTCAAGGGGGACCACCCCCAAGGAATAGATATCCCCACCAATGAAAATACACACCACTTGGGGAACCAATTGAATCTATCATGAAACAACTAGTAGAAATGAATCTCATCAAAATCCTAGTCTATGAAAATTATCAATAGCCTCAAGTTAAACCACCATGGTATAACAACAAGTACCTTTGTGATTTTCACAAAATAAAGGGACACATGACAACTAGTTGTATGAGACTCAAAAATCTGATCCAAGATCTCATTGATGATAATACCATAACCATTGAACAACCAGCCAGGAATCAAGACCTTAACATATACATGAATCCAATTCCAAATCACAATAAAGGAAGCAACAATGGTAAATGTAAGTACAACAATGTGAACCATATCTATGACCATGTTATCACATCTTTGGATGAATGGGTAATAGTTTTAACTATCAAAGGATCTAGAGCCAAATGTGGAGTCACCACACGTGGCAACAAAATTACCATCCCAAGACCTTCACAACCATCCAAGGCACCCGCCACAAATCCAAAATCAATCCTTAATGGTTATGATGTCCTAGATCAACTGAAATAGACCCCCGCCCAAATTTCCATCATGGAGTTGCTAACAATATTACCCGCACATAGGGAAATCCTAAAGAAGGAATTGGTCGCATCTTCCATTCCCACAGATCTTGATGTTGACCAGTTCCAAGCTATGGTTGAAAAAATCACTACACCACATCTCCTCACTTTCTCCAAACATGATCTCCCAACCCAACCATCTCACAACCGTGCACTCCATCTGGAAGTCCTAGTCCATAAGATCAATGTCAAAAGAGTCTTGGTGGATGTAGGTGTGGGTTTAAATATTTATACTTTGAAGTTGGTAAAGAATCTAGGATTCTCATAAGATGTCATGGAGAAAGGAAAAGGTATCACTATCAGAGCCTATGATGATCAAGAACGGGTGTCCCCAGGCACTATTCAAATCCCCATTCAAGTGGCGCCAATAATCATGGAGACCACTTGCCAGGATCTTGACCTTGAACTCCCTTATAGTATTCTGCTGGTGTGCCCATGGATCCATGGGAAGCAAGCTATTGCATCCACATTCCACCAATGTGTCAAGTTCCCTTATAAAAACCAATAAGTCACAATCAATGGTGATCCTAAGGATTTTTATTATTTCAAAAACTTAGAGGCAAAGTATTATAAGATCCCCCATTTCCCAAACAAAGTTGAGGGACCCACATCTCCTTATATAGACCCATCCACCTTAGACTCCACTTTTGAGACAAAGACATCTTCCATTCAGGATATCCTAGATATTAAGGTTATGATCTAAGATAATGGGTGTGGAGACTATAAAATAAAAAGAGTGTATTTGTGATAGCAGAGTTACCCCAGTCTCCTAGGTCTCATGGGAAACTACAACCAATCGACACATCTCAAACCTTCAAAGAATAACCTACCACCTTCAGAAAATGGGGAGACCTAAGCAAAGAGGTAGTAGATGAAAAAGATGTATCAAGCCTATTGTATCAAGATGAAAGACCCGTACCTAATCTTCCCATGGAAGATAATAACAAAGGACTATAGTTAATACATGGATGGGGCTATAACAAAAATGAAAAGCTCGAGAAAATGACAACAACCTATTAGAACCCATTGTTCCTAAGAAGAGCATAAATAATCTTGGCCTTGGATGTACCCTTATAAAGCTAACCATTCTTGGCAAAGGTACCCCTATTAAAAAATTCAAAGCTCCTCCTCAACTACCGATATCCAAAGGTCTACCTCTAGATAACTATACCTTCGATATAACTAACATGTATGACGAGGACTCCATCTTTGATTTACCTATGTTATTTTAGGATTCCTCCCTTTTTTATGGTCACTACCATATCTTTCGATTTGAGTAACTGAACCACTAGACTAAAGCTTGTGTACCCCGAACTGATAGACTGTGACCAACTAGGACCACCAATCTTAGAAAGATTCAAAAATGATGAAGCTCTCTTAGAATTCATGGGACTAAGGGATACTCTACCATATGGAGGCCAAAATGTATGGTTTAATATTGAGCTGGAAACACATGCATACTATGGGGAAACAATTGAATATCTTAGTCACAAAATTGAAAATATGAGTAATGTCTAGGTCTTTAAGTGAAAACTACACTATGGCACTTTCTGACCAGAAAATAGTAAAAAGAAAGGATGTATCCGATGGTGAAAACCTCTCTAAGGTGCCATAGGATGAGGGATTTGGGGTAAAGTACAACGTTGTGTCACACTTTTATAAAGGAACCGACCAACACTGATCAAAATTTTAAACTTGAATCACTAGATAGTGGCATATATTTTTTGAATTTTGAAATGATGTAAACTAATAAAATGTTTATTTTTTAGTATATTTTGTGTTTGTATTTTTTTGAAAAATTAAAAAATTATTTGAATATAGATTTTTATAAATTAACACTATAATTTAGTTGCTTATAAAATGCTAAAAAATGATGTTACATGAGACGTCAAGCTTTATATAGTAATTTTTTTATCCCTTCAATTTTTTTCTGTATATTTATAACTTGAAACTTTAGGGCATAAATATATCTTTTTGCAAATTTAATAAATATATAATTTTAAATAAATATTTAAATGTGTGTATTAAAACACAACTATTTCTAGTCGATGTTAAATTTTATATTAAATATTTAACTAAAATAGAAAAAAAATTATACTATATGAATCTAGATTCTTTTATCTAGGGCATCATATTTTTTAAATTTTTTTACTAAGTTTTAGTGTTTTTCTAGACATGATAATCAACCTAATACTTTTGTGTTGATAACCTACGTTTAGTAAAAAATAAAAATAAAATATAATTAATAGTTGAACTATTCAAATAAATATATATTTAAAAACTACACTTGCGGATCTAGAAAAGGGTACTTTTACATTTTTTTTTTAAATGTTAAATTTATATGAGTAGGAGTTGTTGAAACATAAGTTTTTCAAATAATTTCATATTTTTAGTAAATTGGCCTCAAAGTGGTGCTATGTAAATGCATTTAGCCAATAATTTTAGTTAGAAAAGTTGTGGAAATATTTAACTTATCTAGAATGAATCGTACTAGATCATATGTTTGACCAAAATTGATTTTTGGTTATAAATACTAAAATTCACTTGTGTTCATAAATTGGCTGAAAGTGTGACAACTTTGTACTTGTTGGTTATTTTTTAAGAACCAAACTAATCTCCAAAAATACCTATGGATTTTTCTATTTCCAATATTAGTACTTCTAAAGGGATTGGCAAACGAATGAATAGAGGTTGCAAGACTTCTATTCCTACTCTTTGGGCTCTGTGAAACTCGGGAGCGTGATCCCGCAATGTATACTTAAGAAATCTTGCATTACAACATTTCTTTGTGATGTTCATGATTATTACTACTTACAAATATCCTAGTATCTAGTTCTTATATGTTATTAATCTCACCCAAGCACTTACATCAATTCCTTGAATCAATAAGCAAGCATGAAAATAAACATCTATCAAGTAATGATAGAGACAAGCAAAAGAAATCCTAGATTACTTTCACTCATAACTTATAATTTACACATATAAGGAGAGAAAATAGACATGAAACTGATGTTACTCTATACTATAAATGCTATATCATTATTAGGTTTACATGCACAAGTATAAACTCCAAAAGAAACTTAGGACAAAAACTCTAAAACTTGATTCGTAGTATCTTGACAACTTCACTGTATTAACTCAAAAAAATTCTAACTCTCATGCTTCTATCCCTAAATTCATTCTTATCGAGATGAAGGAGAAAACCTACTCTAGACCAGATAACACACATGTCATGATTTCATTGGAGCGCTTGTAACAATATTCCATTTTCAATTATACTTGAGTCTTCACGTGGACCAAATAAACATGAGGAAAAATTGACCTCAACTCTTTGTGGATAATAGGTCCCACATCCAAAAACATCATTAGTTTGTTACAACAGTATCAAAATATTCTCCATGCACTCAAAACATACCAACCGTGGGAAAATCAAAACAACAAAACTTATGAAGCCAGACAATGAAGGTAGAAAAAAGGTTAAAATTCATTAATCTAGATTAGTACCACATGCTATTCACTTGAATTTGAGGAGAGAATAATATTCTACAATGTTATACCAAAATCCTAATCTATACTGTATTCAGGCTATGTATTATTCTCCTCCTGTCCATTATTCTTCTCATTCACTAGCCCCCACACATATTCATTGTGTATTTCTCTAACCAATTATTTTATTCATCCTTAGTGGGATATTTTATATTCAATAAATCTTGCACCTTAGTAATGTACTGAGAATACCTGTCATTAATTAAAATCCTGGCTTCTTTAATAAATATATCCATCTTTGATTCAATTTCCACCATTGTGTCAATATTTGAATTGAGCAAAATATAGTCAGTGACACTCAAGGTCATCATAGATGCTCCAAGAATTCCTCCCAAGTCTTTCTTCCAGCTGTCAAATGGATGCAATTCACCCTTTTGATTCATTATCTAAGGCATACCACATTCTTCCATCTTCTTGAATATCTTCAACTTACTCTTCAACTGTATACCTAACCTTTTTATGGAAAGTTGTTATCTCATTTATTGAGTCAATAGTTTGCAAGATGTGAGGAATATTGGTAGGTTCCTCGAGGTCTTAATTCATCTTTGTCATAATTTCTTTCAAATCACTTATGCTAGTAATCCAATTATTCCATTTGTTCCTGAAGGCCTCCTGTACTTGCAAATACTTTGTATATGCCTCATGAATATTCTTATATGTGTCCCAAACATCATTAGCCTTGTGGACCAACTTGGTCACCTTGTACTTCAACACATCCTCAAAGATTTCATTTTCCACCTTGATAGTTTCAAGCTTGGCCTGCCTGACATTTTCTTTCTCAGTAGTCAATTGACCTTTCAAATCATCAATTCTTCAGGCCAAGGTTTCCCTATCCTGTGTAGACATATCAAATGAAGAAGAAGAAGAAGATGGCTGAGTTATGTTATTCTAAGTAGCCAGAACAATGGCTCTCATTTTATTCAGTTCGTTCAAGGCCTTATTATACTCTTTAACCAAAGATTCATATTTCTTCTGAGAAATATGTGCAGTATCCACACTAAGCATTGCAACATGTAAAGTTAACTCAAATTCTTGGATAGAAGTTATTTTTGTAGCTCTTTTGACCTCTAGTGAACCAATAACTTCTTCAATAGGCCTAGCCACCTCATGTTTACTAGTATTAGGCGCCATGGACCATATTGCAACAGTATGCAATTTTGGGCTATATCTATAACCAAATACTTTATCCTCAAATTGGTATTCAGATATCAAAGCATGATGATCTCTCCTAATTGCATCATGTGTTATGGAAACAGTGATGGGACACCCTAGTAACAACATGATTCCACTATCTTTGACAATTTTTTGAGCTTTAGCGGGAGTAATAACTACAATTTCAGTCAATATTTTCTCTTATTCTGGCTTTTAAGGTTCATCTTGATGAGAAGGTTCAACATTAGCTCGGGCTGATTCAAGTTTCTCCTTTATCTCCTTACTCCACTGTTGAATCATAAAATCCTGAAATTCCTTGGTCTGCACAAACTTATCATCAGCCAAAAACTCATCACACTCCCTAATCCTAGGATCATCATCACTTTCTCTATCATACTACCATTTGATAATTCTCTCAGGGGGAACATCTGAACTATGAGTTTCATCTATATGAGGAGGGGGAAATTTATGCTCCACCTCTTCATTTCCTGGCACATGTTCTACCACTTGTTTTTCCCTAACATCTTGAACATCTATAGGTTGTTCTGGGATATCCATAGCCTGTTGTTGTTGTTGTTCTAGGAGAGCTTGTGCTTTGTTAAAATCCTCCTTTACCTTTACATTAAACTCCCAAGATTGATAGTCCCTTATCATAGTGAAGGCTCTTTCCAAGGGGTTTCTAATCACATTGTATGGACTTATGTAGAAGGAATTACTTTTCATAAATTTTTCTTCAATGTTTGTCATAGTTGTCCATTCTCTTTTCCTAGTCATGACAACCTCATCACTTATCAAATTTATTAGTAGATTATCTCTATATAAAAATTCATCGTGTATGATGACTAATATTTTTTGTCTTCTTCCTACCACAAACCCCTCTGGATCAAAAACTCTAATGTCATTAATACGGATTATGAGATTATTTACCATAATTCCAAGCTTTTCATACCCATCAGGGGCAACAACTTTGAAGTAAGCAAAAGAACATTTGAGATGCACCATAGTTCCTTTTCTAATCTTTCTAAACATTTCATAATCCCTGACATCAATTTGCCACATGAGCTCCATGAAAGCCAATCTTTCTAAAACATACAAAGGTAGACAATGAGGTGCCACCTTAGCTCCATAGGCCCTGATCATAGTGTACTCAGAGTGTAGAAATGGATCTGCCCAATTATGTGTGGCTTTAGAACCTAGTTCATCTTTTGGCCACATAAGACTTCCGATCTCTGGAGAAAGTTTAAACATAGGTGCTACACCCAATGACTCTAAGATACCATATCTTACAACATTAGCAAACAATGTGTAATTGGAATTGGAGCAATTTTGATCCCATATATATGTCCACATTTTCATAGGTAGAACATTATTCTCACTGTGCCTAGGCTTCAAGTTTAGTTTTCTTTTCCATTCATAATCACCTTCCCATAAGATCATATGAATAAACAAAGAGTAATGGGGAAAATAGAAAGCAAGCACCTCCTTTTTCAGATTGAGAAAATCTTCATGCATTCATTCAACAACAAAGTTAGCATAATCAAAGCCAACATTTTGATTATTATGTTGTATAACCGCCACCATCACTAGTAAATCAGGTGCTATCCTAACCTCAAATTCTTGAGTGTAATAACCCTTGTGTTGTTGATACTATTTTGTGTTGATTTTGTACTTGGTTTGTGATGGTGATTAGTTCACCGGTTTTGGTTGTGTGTGGATTCATAGTTTGGTTGGTTTGTTGCACTTGACATTACTTATGATGCTTGATGATACATTACGTGGTGATTATGTTGTATGGTTAGGTTATATGGTTTTCTTTAATAATATATGTGGTGATGTTGTGATTCTATTTTGCTATGGTTTCTGATGTGTTTGCTAGTGAGTCTTGGTGAAAGGACGGAGTGGCATCACTTGCTCGCAAGTGCCCTGCTACCCCGTGATTACCTTTCATGATGTGTCTGCAATGGAGGTTTACATGTTACATGACATTTGTTTCTATGCAGGATGAAGGTACTAGACACCGACTCCACCTATTTGACAGGTTTGAGCATGTCCCATAAACCCAACGGGTATGATGTTGAAAATGGAGTTGATAAGGAAGTGTCCCTGTCCCAAGTTCGTCACCTTGTTGTGAGTCCAATAGTGTCTATGTCTCAACCTTGTCTTTGTTTAAGTTTGGGTTAGTGTTGATTATTTATTTTAGTATATAAATGTTTGTTATTTAATTAATCTTTATTTTATGTGTGATTAATTAATGTTATTTAGTTGATATAATTATTTGTAGGAAATTGTAGTTAAGTAAATTAATTAAATTTTCTTGATTGAGTGGATAGTTTAAAAAATATATATTAGATCCTACAATGTGAATTAGAATTTTTAATTTGCATAAGGTAAGTAGTATTAGTTCTTGAATTTTTAAATTAATTAAATAGCATATGATGCTTTATTATTATCAAAATAAAATAATTAAAAAAAAATAGTTAATTATAATTAGGATATTTATGGGAGTAAGTTTGGAATTGAATAAAAATTCTTGTTTAAAAATATTCTCGGAGAGAATATTGGCATGCTATGAATGGCAAGAATTTTCTTCATGGAAAGAAAATTGGCTGTAGAATGGTTTTTGGGTTTCGGGGGTTTCTGGTTAAAATTTGACGAGGTTTTTTGGAATTTATTTTACGCTTACATTTTGCATCTTGTTGGAAGTGAAGATTTTGGAAAGGATTTTTGAAGCTAAACTCTGAAGGTGAAACGTTTCTCCAATCCTCGTTCCTTCAAGCTTCAGGGAAATAGGTTCCTTTACTGTTTGTTTAATTATTTTGTTGCATTTAAAAGAATTTTTGTACAAATTTTATTCTGTAGAAAATTTGTTGGAAGTTTTTGTGTAGAAAAGTTTATTAAAAGTTCTTCTATATAAAATTTTTGTTGTTGGCTATTAAAGTTAAATTGTCGTGATTATTTTACTGCCTCTGTAGAAAACTTTACATTAAAATCAGAGAGCTTCATAGAAAATTATTATTAAATAGTAGGAATACTACAAAAGAAAACAATAGAAAACCTCTGTAGGTTGCAAATGGAATCTTCTGGTTAAAAAAAAAAAATAAAAAATAAAATGAAAACCCTTGTAGAAATTTTCTTTACAATTTATGTAGAAAAAACTTTTGGGTAAATAATTTATTTTCTATTGGTAAATTATCTTGCTAATATGCCCAGATAATGCATATGCGTTAATTTTTTTTTTTAATATGAAATATATATATATAAACAATTAATACATATGCATTATTTGGGCATATTAGAAAGATTTACTAGTAGAAAATAAATTATTTACCCAGAAGTTTTTTCTACATAAATTGTAAAGAAAATTTCTACAGGGGTTTTCATTTCATTTTTTTTTGTTTAACCATAAGACTCCATTTGCAACCTACAGAGGTTTTCTATTGTTTTATTTTGTAGTATTCCTACTATTAATAATAATTTTCTATGAGGCTTCAGGAACCGCCAATATTGGTGCACTAGTCAACCTATCCTTAAGGGTCTCAAATGTTGTCTGACATTGATCAGAACAATGTATTACTCCGTTGAATACCAACTATAGCAAATGTAGTTCTGGTTCATGGGTTGAACTGTCAATCTTCACCTAACTAAAACCATCAAATTGCAAACATGCCCTTGTGAGATGCAGAGACTTATTATTGGGTCATAGTGATCATCACAATTTGTAATACATTTTTACTCAGCCGAACCTAAATTCCAGATAGAGGAGATGGATGGAATTCCTATGTGAATATGACTTTGAGGTCAAGTATGTTCAGGGCAAGGAATATGTAGTGGTAGATGCTCTGAGTTGGTGGAGACATGAGATTTTTGCAGTAGCTCTTGAGGTGGATTTGAGGAGTCAAGTCCTCACAGCACTTCCCACAGATAGCTGGTATCAGGAAGTGAATTCATAAATTATATCTGGCAAAGCTTTAGAAGGAAATCTTATAGGGTACTCACTGGAGTAAGATGGTCTTTTGAGGTATATGGGTTGCATGTATGTGCCTTCTGTTGAGGGTCTTCAGACTCTAATTATGACTGAGGCACATCGAGCTCCCTACTCTGCTCACCCAGGAGTTTAGAAAATGTATACAAATCTTTGTGCACTGTACTTTTGGGCTGGCATGAAGAGAGATATTATAGATTTGGTGGCTAGATTTTTGGAATGTCAAAGGGTCAAGGAAGAACACCAGCATCCTGTAGGCCTTTTACAACCTCATCTCATTCCGAAATGGAAGTGGGACATAATTTCAATAGACTTTATTGTGGGATTTCCTATGACTTCTCGACGTCATAATGCTATCATGGTCATAGTTCACAGATTGACCAAGGTGGCACAATTCTCCTTGTCTGATCATCTTACACTGCTTCTTCTATTGCTAGAATCTTCATGGAAGATATTGTTCATTTGCATGGTATTCTACAGAGAATCATTTCTGACAGAGATCTAGTGTTCACATCTGCATTGTGGACATCATTGCAGCATGTCTTAGGAACACAACTGAATTTTAGTTCTGCCTTCCATCCTAAAATAAATGGTTAGACATAATGAGTTAATTAGGTTCTTGAGTACATGCTTCGTATGTACATGATGGATCAACAGTCATGTTGGGATGATTATTTGCATCTGGTGCAGTTTTCCTACAACAATGGATATCATAGCTCGATTGGTATGGCTCCCTTTTAGTGGCTATATGGTCATCCTTGCAGGACCCCATTAAGTTGGGACCGTATTGAGGAAAGAGTTCTCCTAGGTGCCGAAATGCTTTAGGACATGGAAAAGCAGGTAGCTCACATCAGAGAGCATCTTGTGGCAGCTCAAGATAGACAGAAGAAATATGTTGATGCACATAGAGTTGACTATCAGTTCTCTGTTGGTGATCGAGTCTTTCTGAGAGTGCGATCGCGAAAGAGCCCAATCCATTATGTAAAGGGTTCCAAGCTCACACCTCAATTTGTAGGACCATTTGAAGTTTTGGAGAGGATTGGCCTCATTGCTTATCACCTAGCATTGCCACCCAGTCTATCGCGGATTCACAATGTTTTTCATGTTTCAATACTTAGGCCATATTATCTGGATGTTACTAATGTACTTGATTGGAATTCTCTTTAGGTTAAGGATGTGTAGCTAGCACTTGAGCCCGTGGTCATGCTACAACATCAGAGACTTTCCCTCAGAGGCAAAGATATTGAATAGATGTGGGTTCAATTGGACCCGAATAATGAGACTTCAGTGACATGGGAGGATGCATCCTGTATTAGAGAGGCTTACCCATATTTATTTAGTGGCTTCCAAGAGTAATCCATGTTCTAGGGGGGAGGATGTAATACCCCTCATGTTTTTTATACTCTTTTGTGTTGATTTTGTACTTGGTTTGTAATGGTGATCACTTCATCGGTTTTGGTTGTGTGGATTCATAGTTTGGTTGATTTGCTACACTTGACATTAATTATGATGCTTGATGATACATTACGTGGCGATTATGTTATATGGTTAGGTTATGGTTTTCTTTAATAATATATGTGGTGATGTTGTGATTCTATGCTACTATGGTTTCTGATGTGTTTTCTAGTGATTCTTGGTGAAAGGAAAGAGTGGCATCACTTGCTCACAAGTGCCTTGCTACCCCGTGATTACCTTCCACGGTGTGTCTGCAATGGAGATTTACATGCTACATGACATTTGTTTCTATGTAGGATGTAGGTATTGGACACCAACTCCACCTATTTAATAGGTTTGAGTGTGTCCCATAAACCCAACGGGTATGATGTTGAAAAGGGAGTTGATAAGGAAGTGTCTGTGTCCCAAGTTTGTCACCTTGTTGTGAGTCTAACGGTGTCTTTGTCTCAACCTCGTCTTTGTTTAAGTTTGGGTTAGTGTTGATTATTTATTTTAGTATGTAAATTTTTTTTATTTAATTAATCTTTATTTTATGTGTTCGATTAATTAATGTTATTTAGTTGATATAATTATTTGTAGGAAATTGTAGTTAAAGTTAATTAATTAAATTTTCTTGATTGAATGGATAGTTTTAAAAAAAATATTAGATCCTCTAATGTGAATTGTAATTTTTAATTTGCATAAGGTAACTAGTATTAGTTCTTGAATTTTTAAATTAATTAAATAGCATATAATGCTTTATTATTATCAAAAGAAAATAATTAAAAAATAAAAATAGTTAGATTATAATTAGAATATTTACGGGAGTAAGTGGGGAATTGAATAAAAATTATGTTTAAAAATATTCTCAGAGAGAATATTGGCATGCTATGAATGGCAAGAAGTTGCTTCACAGAAAGAAAATTGGTTGTAGAATGGTTTTTTGGTTTTGGGGGTTTCTGGTTAAAATTTGACAAGGTTTTTTGGAATTTATTTTATGCTTACATTTTTCATCTTGTTGGAAGTGAAGATTTTGGAAAGGTTTTTAGAAGCTAAACTCTGAAGGCGAAACTTTGCTCCAACCTCATTCCTTCAAGCTTTAGGAAAATAGGTTCCTTTACTGTTTGTTTAATTATTTTGTTGTGTTTAAAAAATTGTTTGTACAAATTTTATTCTGTAGAAAATTTGTTGGAAGTTTTTGTGTAGAAAAGTTTATTAAAAGTTATTTTGTAGAAAAATTTTGTTGTCGGTTGTTGAAGTTTTTCTGTGATTATTTTACTACCTCTATAGAAAACTTTACAGTAAAATCATAGAGTCTCATAGAAAATTATTATTAAACAGTAGGAATAGTACAAAAGAAAACAATAGAAAACCTCTATAGGTTGCAAATGGAATCTTCTGGTTAAAAAAAAAACAAAAATGAAATGAAAACCCCTGTAGAAAATTTCTTTACAATTTCTGTAGAAAAAACTTATGGGTAAATAATTTATTTTCTACTGGTAAATCTTGCTAATATGCCCAGATAATGCATATGTATTAATTTTTTTTTTACTATGAAATATAGATATATATGTGTGTGTGCATGTGTGTGTGTGTTTGTGATTTAAGAAGTCCTCTAAAAAATTTTCTTCCCAGAAAATACTGTTCATTTTTTTTAGGGCCGTAGGTGTTGATCCGTACGGCGAAATTGTTTTAATAAAAAAATATATATTATTGGGAGGGATTCGGCAACTGCCATACCCCCCCCCATTGGCGCAGCTTGCAAAGCTATGCATGGCATAGTTTACAGTGTTGTGCACAATAGTCCTTTGGACTGCTGTACGCAGCCCTGTGTGGGCTGCGGCCTCCCCACAACACATGAATATTTTAAATTTTATTTTATATATATATTAATTAAAATTCGTTTTTATTGAATATTGATTTATTTAAATGAATTTATATATATATTATATATGTATATGTATATATATATGTGTGTGTGTGTGTGTAGGTATATATGTATGTATGTATATATATATATATATATATATATATATATATATATATATTGTCCATAATTATAAAATTATAACGAAGGTTAATTGCAATGATTTCATAATGTTAATGGATAAGTTGAAAGAAAATATTTTATGAAATCAAATCAAGTGATTTTAATAAATGAAATAGTTTGAGTAAACTGATAGTTTAATTTCCATGGTGGATATCATGCAATGAGTTATCTTAAAATGTGATTGTTAAGTATAGTAAATTTGCATTCTTAAAAAAAATCTTGAAGATGAATAATTATTTAATTCTTTGATTTTCTTTGGGTTCTTTTCTGGTTTCCATAAGTTGGGATGTAAGCATGTGGGGACCCTTAAGTTAGTCAGCTTTTCTATAGGAGTTAGGGTTATTGTTTAAAACTTCCAAAGGCATGGGAAAATGGTGGTTTATTATATGACCTTTTCATTTGATACTTGTCTCTATTTTGACTTTAGTTGTGATTTTGAGTTTATTTATTTGGGTTGTATTATTCTTATGGGAGTTGATTTACATGACCTTTAGCGAGATGGTTTCACCTCATGCAGTTGCTCTATTTTGTAGTGGTGTTCTTGTTGTTACAACCCCTTGGAATTTGTTGTTATATTTTGGGTTTCTACGGAGAGTGGCTCTACGTGGGCGTTGACGCACAAAGGGGCTGTCAGGATAACCCACGTTAGAGTTTGAGTAATAAGTGATAACCTAATTAATTAATTAGGGGGTGGGTAGCTAAACAGTAACAAGATAATAGTGGATGCCTCAACCACCTGTTAGTGCTTACATAGACTAAAGGTGGGTTGAGAAGGCCGTGGTTGGCAAGATTGTTGCCTCATCTCCATGAGAGGTTAATGGCTCTGCACGAGTCACCCTATGGGGCTGGTTCCTAGAGAGGTTTTCATGATAACCATAGATGGGGGCCAGCGTCTAGAGATAGGTAGTCAGGATAACCCATGTATGACTGTGTGATGACACTCCTCTAGTTTTCCCTTGAGTTTTTTTGTTGCTAACCTCTGGAAGTGGCCTTTCGATGTTATGTTTCCCTTTATGTGTGCTCTAGTTTTTCATGTTTTGTAGTTTAGTCTTGTGTATTTGCTTGGATGTTCTTGGTCGGGGACCCTTCTTTATTTACTACTAGCATGGGGGTGGTCGGGTGGAATGTGCTACACATCCCATTGGGTTCCCTATCTTGTAGTTGTACCTATCAGTGCAGAGTTTTGCAGAGACAGCTTGATCCAAAGTTTATATGTTTCCAGATGTATACTTGGACTTCTACTATACTGTGTATTTATTTTTAACCTTCCCATGTGAATGGTTAGACTTATTATGTAACTTTGAGTTATTGATCAATGAGATGTACTTGTAGATTGATGTAATGTATAATCACATTATGTAATTAATTCTTGAATCGTAATTGTTAATATCATTAATATTGTGTTATATTTGAGAAAATATGTTCTTTATATTTCCAAGTACAATTTGTTATGAATACATGTATGGTTTCTATATGGTTCATTCTTGACTTATTTCTTATCTTTAATAAATGTTTAAATTAAGACATGTGAATGATTGGGTTACGTTAGTAGAATTGGTAATTACTTTTATCAACTTTGTTATGGGAAAGATTACGTAATGTCATCTCGTGTACCCCAAGGGACTTAGATGTTTAATATGTAATCATTAGCTATGCTAGTTGCATAAGTAAACTTAGTGTTATTCTTAAATTTTTCAAAAAGAAAATGTTGCGTTTTTAGTTGTTCTTTGGGGTTTGCGCGACGGGGCGTTACACTGAGCCAGTACTTGATTTAAACAATATTAAATTTATTTTAAATAGTCTTCAAACTCTTCACACTCAAAAAGGCTTAACATCCTTAGCAGTGAATCTATCCCCGCTCCTTCTATGTCACACAAGAAATGATTCTTTGAATGCAATTTTTCTCCTCTCATACTCAACATACAATTCAACACATCTTAACTTTACAGTATAATTGGGATTTAATCCAAATACATCTATCATCTTATCCTTCACTACCTCCAAAATTAAATCACCATTTTCACTTTTGATTGTCCTGTCAGTAGGGTTATAGTTCCTTTCCAGTTCCATCATTGAATCCAATTCTACACACACATTTTGGACCACCAACATTCCAAGGTTCAACCCCCATAAAAAACATGTGGTCCTGCTAGAATTTTGGCTATTAAAAGCATACCTGAACAATTTCCATCCACTATGGGGTTGGGGTTTTTCACCAATTTCGCTAGCATTATCAATAAACTAGTGGTCATAACAACTTGACCTATAGCCCTTTTACCAATTCGTGACCCTCCTTCTTTGACACCTCCAGAGGCATGTTGCATAATTTTTTTTGTTTCATTCTTTTCACTTCTAGACCTAGTGGACATTATAGGAGTACTTGGTGAAGGGTTGGACACTACCACTGGCTAAGACTTAACCTCAGTTGAAGCATCCTAAGTTTTAATTCTTTTAACCCTCTTCTATTTTGGTCTCTTTCAGGTCTAACACTAGAATCACTAGGCTCTGGGCCACTCATGTTTGTAATGCAAATGGAACTATGGTTTACAATTTCTTATGACCAAATGAAACCCTTTACAATTATGATGGAACAAAACACTACTATTGAACATGACACGATCTCTCAAAATTTATATAGTGGTCAATTATGAAGCTGAAATTACTAGTAATGAGCAAATAGAAAAATTCCCCCAATTTCCTATCAATTATTCAAGACATTCACCTTACTACTTCAATTAAAAGGAAATATTTGTTTTGCTTACCTGGATGAAAATTATGCAATTCTGGTTACTAGTAATCTTTGGAGCTTGCCCCACAATTTCTTTAGCTTCCTATATCCTTTCCGCTAGCCAATACATTCAAACGCACAATCAACCAAGTATCTACTTTCTGTTATGGCAGGGAGAGAGAGGAGTGCCACCATTAATACTTGATAGTAAGCTCATGTGAGCGAACTGATAATTAGCCATTCACGTTTAAACCCTAATTGTTGATCCTTCAGCTTTACAACAATATCAATGGTTATTAATTCATCTTGCCACCTTCCTCTTTGGTTTATATGAAATCCTCAGGATTTCACCATGTTGCATCTTGATGTAGCAATTGTCACTTGTCACTAATTTACTTCATATTTTCCTAGCTTCATTAGCAATGCAAATATTTTATGCAATAATTTCTCAGCGCTTGGATCTATGGCTCGTCCTTTGATCAATGTTCATTTCCATTGCTCCTCGTAGATCCAAATTTCCACCTTGAGTCCTATTAGTGAGAAGAGATATAGTGAAAGCATCTTACTTCGACACATACAACTACATGAACAATTATTGGCACAAAATGTATAACAAATAAGATGTACCCAGATTAGTGAAAGAAACCTTATAAAATGAGGAACTTCATTGCTCATCGCTAATCAAAACTAAGGCTTTGAAATGGATCATAGATAAATGATAGAACATCAGGTCATCGCTCATCGCTAATCCTCCTCATAAAATTTGCAAGAAATTGGCAATGAGAGATTACCATGATGTCATTACATATTGCATATTGCTAATCAACAAGTTCGCACTGAAATTTTTTTGCGAGAAGTGATGCAATGGAAATTCATTTCCTCGTGCATTTCTGATTTGGAAAATCATTTTATAACATATCCATGAGAGGCGATGAAAATAAGATCATAAGGCCAGAGGGCATTGCTCGTCGCTATTACAATATTGAGTGGTAAAAAACCATTAGCGATGAGCGATCCTTCAATAATACTAATAACCTCTCTCCTCACTCATTTAAATTAGAATTTCCAGTAGCTATTCACGATGAGTGATAAGGACAAAAGGTCATTTGACTTAAGTGAAAACTTTAGGAATGTGCTCATAAGTTTTTTTAATGAAGGGGACTCTCTAGGGTGATACAATAGAAAATGACTTAAGGATTCCTAGGCCACAATACTACAAAGGATATTTTAAAAATAAAAATGACTAGCATCGGCCTATAGGGAGTAAACAACAAATATAACATTATAAAAACTCATGAATTATGAACCCTAAACCCTCAAATATATCAGTCCTCCATTCAAAAGTGACAAGGGTCTAAGATGGAACATTCAATTTGCAGGTTCCATTAGTGGCTCTGAATAGGGGCGTATGCCTCTTGCAAGCATGGCGAGATTCCAACAATCTCAGGTTGAAGTAGACAAAAATGTGGATTAAAACAAAAGGACCCAAACCAGTGAATTACCCAGACAAGGTAGCAGGACCAAGAAAACACAACAAAAGGAAACACACCTATATACATAATATACAAAATCCAAACATAGATGGAGAAAACCATACTTAGGAGAAGTATGGCTTTAAGAATTGTCCATGTACTAACAGTTCTAAAAGTTCACTTGTTAAGCTCTTAAGGAAATATGAATCTTCCCAATGAGTATTGATTATCAAATAAGGTCTATTCCATAAAGCTTCAAGCTTCAAAATTCCCATGCTTTCCCATATCCTAAGCTCTTGCATTCCAGGATAACACCATATTGTTTACTTCAAACTTTCTGGGAGAATCTCTCTTGTCATATAGACGCTTAACCTACAATTTCATCTTCATGTTTTTAACTTGAGATTCCCTCCTAGTCTCATCTAACTGCACCATATTATTTATTCTGTGTTGCATATCATCACAAATTTCAGCAAGTTATTTTGTGGTAATCTAGCCTCTAGACCATATACTAAGCCAAATGGTGAATAACTAGTAGCCTTTTTCACAGTCACTCGATCTACCGAGAGTGCCAATTTTAACTTTAAGTTCCAAGCCTTTTTCTTATTTTCCATAACTCTCTTGATTATCTTCATTAAGCTCTTATTACTAGACTCAACTTGACCATTTCCCTGAGGATGGTAAGATGGAGAGTAATAGACTTGTATGCTATGTTTTTCACAAAAGTCCTTGAATTCATCTGATCTAAAGAAAATAACATTATATGAGATAATCCTCTTAGGGACTCCAAATATAATAAGAATATTATTTAGCAGAAAATCAACTACCACCTTGCTTGTTGCCTTCTTTGTGGGTATTGCTTCCACCCATTTTGTAAAATAGTCAGTGACAACAAGAAATCATGAGTGGCCTCCACTATATTTTTCTGGTATTTCCGCAATGAAATCAATTCCCCATTGTTGAAAATGGGATTCAAGTGTCATAGGCCTAAGTGATAAATTTCTTGAAAACCTCAACTTTCCTAAGAACTATTGACAAGCATCATAAGTTTTAACAAATTTGTGAGCATCCTTAAAAATGGTGGGCCACCAGAATCCAACTCTCAAAATCTTGTGTGCAGTGGTTTTTTCCATGTAATGACCACCACACACCCCATTGTGCATTTCTTGCAGAATTTCCAATGCTTTCTTTCCATATACACATTTGAGAAGTACACCATCCAGGCTTCTCCACCATAACTCATTTTCAATAATCATATACTTGATAGCATGCAATTTTAATGTTATTTTTTCCTTGTCAGCCATATCACCAGGACACTGTAAGGTTTGTAAATATTGGATAATCTTTTTATAGCATCCTCATGTTTGCATATCATAGAGATGTGCAACATCAATTACTTCAGCTTGATTAACCTGATTAGCTTCCAGATTTGCTTCTATCATTAACTTGGCTAGGCCTTGTCCTCTCACCGATTTGGTAATCTAAACATCAATGTTAAATTCTTGGATCATGTTGATCCATCTACACCTTCTACCTATTGTCTCTTGTTGATTAAAGATATCCTTCACAACAACACTTGGTACAAAAGCTATAAATGTAGCCCCTTGCAAATAAGTCTTGAAATTATTCACAGCCTTTACCAAAGAATATGCCTATTTCTTAGTAGTTTCATACTTCAATTCTACAACTTGTGAAGATCTTCTAAAAAATGCAATAGTTTGTTCAAAACCTTCTTCATTTTTCTATAGTAATACATCAACAATGGTATGAAATGAGGCAAAAGAGAAAATGTACATTGGTTTAGAAAAATCAAGAGATTTCAAAACTGGAACCTCTTTAATAGCTTGTTTTATCTTCTTGAAAGCTTTACTAGGCTCTTAATTCCAGAGCACCTTTTCATACTTCTTTAGCATTTTGGAGATAGGTCTTGTGATTTTTGCAAAGTTGGTTACAAATCTTCTCAAAAAAATTATTTGTCCAAAAAATGACTAAATTCTGTTGACATTTTTTGGTTGAGGGATCTTGTCAATGGCTGCCACTCTTTCAGGGTCTATCCTTACTCCCTCCTTGGACACAATGTTCCCTAGCAACTTTCCTTTGATAACATGAAAGGCACATTTCTTTGGATTCAAAGATACTCCATATTCTAGTGACCTGAAAAATACATTCTCCAAATGCATGCAATGATCTTCTTCTTTTTTAGAATAAGTGGTCAGGTCATCTTGATATACAACCATAAATAAATCAATAAAATATTAGAAAGTTACATCCATAGCTCTCTGAAAAGTGGCACCTACATTTTTTAAGCTAATTTAGGCATCGTAACATAAACATAGGTACCCCAAGGATTAGTAAATGTAGTCTTGTACTGCTCAGACTCTTTTACTTTTACTTGATTATATCCTAAAAATTCATCCATCATTGATAGTAACTCATAGCCAGTTAGCTTCTATACTATAGCTTCCATGTTTGGTAATGGATAATTGTCCTTTAATGAGGATACATTCAAGTTCCTGAAATCAAAACATAGTCTTATGTCACCATTATTTTTTCTTACTGGCACTAGATTAGATACCCATGAAGAATTCCTAATGGGTTTTATTATACCAACATCCCTCAACTTTACCAACTCCTCTTGCATCTTGGGAGCTAAAGTAGGATTAATTAGTTTCTTCTTTTTTGTGAAAGGTTTTGCATCTTCTTTTAAAGGAATTTCATGTTGAAATAATTCCTCTCTGTAAGCTTTCAAGTCATCATATGACCAAGAAAAGACATGTCTGTATTTTCTAAGTAGGGAAATTAACATTTCCTTCACCTTTGGCTTCATCTTGTTTCCCACATAGACTTTATTTGGGGAATTTATAGTCCCCAAGTTCATTTCCTCAAGTCTTTTGGGTGAGCAACGGTTGTTTTGGCTTTGTTTGTATCTTGACTATCAACGACCCTTTCAAGAGCCACAAGCCTTTGGGGATTTTATTTGTTTTTAATTGGATGACCTCTTTTCCAAAAACCATGTCATTTCCATCAATATTCTCAACAAATCTAGCAAAATAAATCTCCTTACCTTCATATTTATCAACACGATTTAGGAATATGAGGATATCCTCATCATCATTAATTTTTTTCCAATTATATACATTATCAGGGATGGATGGCCTTGTTTGTATCTCAACCTTGGAAATTCCTATGAAAGTTATATGATCAGGTCTTAATGTAATATTATCAATTAAACTAGCTACTCTATTATGTCCTCTTTCCATCCAATCAATTCCAAAAGCATCAAACTGCTTAATGGAATCCCAAACAACATTCCTATATATTGCTTCAGTCTGTTATTTTTGCAAGCATATTTATCTCTTACTTGGGATATCACAAGCTCATAATCACCAATTACCATTAACTTTCTTATTCCATGTTTTTCAACAAGTCTCAATCCCAATAATAAAGCTTCATATTCTACCACATTATTTGTACAAATAAAATACAATGTAAAAGAGAACTTATAAGTATTTCCATTAGGTGATACTAATAAAATTCCTGCACTAGATCCTTCTTTGGAGCTTGCACCATCAAAGTACATTTTCCATAGTCCTTCTTTATCAGATACTCTTGAAACTTCATTCTTTATAGGTGTAGGACATATGTCAATCTCTCTAGGTACTTCTTCTACTTGAACCCACCAATATCAGTATTATGAAGAGAATTGTGTCATCTTCAGGAACATGCTCCAACATATGTGGTACTCTAGATTATCTCATTATTTGGACATTCTTACCATGAATGGGAAATGTGGCATAATACATGTCATACTGCATACTTCCTCCCATAGATACACTCCATTTTCATGATAATAACATTCCATAATTAGGCGATATATCTACCACTACCACACTCATTTTAAATTATTTGTCAGGGTAAGTTGCCAACCTATAGGGAAGTTCATTTATCACACCTATCATAGGGACCTCTCTAACATCCATGGAATAAAACTTTCCATGAGTGCTATCAACACTTAACCCTAGTGCATCCATGATTTTAACTGGCATGATATTGTTGGATGCACCAGAGTCAATACTACAACTTTTAATAAAATTTCTCCTAACTACCAAGGTAAGGAAAAATGGATCTATCTTGTCAGGACAAGTATTCATAGAATTTTCTAGAAAAATATGAGGAATCTCAGTAATTACTCAACTTCTTTACCTTTGTTGTCTTTTTCACTTAGTTTTGGTGGAGCGAGCACCACCAAATCATTATAGGCTATAGCAACACCATTGATAAGGGCCACTACCTTTTGTTTATGTTCCTCTATCCTCATCATTTCAAGAAAAGGTATAGATACTTTAACTTGGCTAAGTAGCTAAAAAATATAAATAAGAGTATATTTGGGAAGTTCAATTGAAGACATACCTTGTTCATTGCTATTATCTTTCTATTGTCTTTTGGTTTCTTCAACCTTGTCTTTAGAATCTTTCCTTGTGGATTCTAGAGTCTGCTTTTGTGTTTTAGACTTTTCAATAGAGGATTTGTGTCCTTGAATAAATTTTGGATTTTCTACTCTCTTTGCCTAAATTTTATCTCCCCTGCCTTCTTTAACTTGGACTACTTATACCTTTTCATTAGGTTCATTTTCTTTTCTATTGGAATTTTGTTCCTTGATGAATAAACCAACATGACTACCTTGTTCACCTCCAACGGTTTTATTCCTCAAATGATAGGAACTCCTAGCTTGGGCAGCTAAGACTGCAGTATATTTTGCAATCTCCTCCTTAGAGGGTCTTCTTAATGAAACACCATCTTCAATTTCCTCCAAATTGTAAACCTCAACATCACTATTGACCTCTTCATCTGAAAAAAGTTGCTAATGATGTGCATTGAAATTTTCCTTTGATTATCTACATCCTTTTCATAAGAATCTTCATTAGAAGAACATTCACTACAGGCAACATCAGAATCACCCATAATCATAAGTACATCACCATCCTCTTGATCTTGCTAATCACAATCTTCAGGTATTTCATCCTCTACTTCCACCATCTATGCTACTACACATTGTTGTGAAGAGTGTGGCATTTGGAAAGTCATACACCAATGAGAATCTTCAACAAAATTTCTTGAATTCTTTTGGAAAGGGTCTGGAGGAACTCTATTATGGGTGTTTCTCTGATTATTCAAGACAAACTTCCCATTATACCAATTGGTATTGTATGGGTGGTATTGCATTCTAGGGAGTATTTCATTCCTTTGGTAGTTTTTAGGTTGAACCTTCTCTTTCTTTACAATCTTGTCACTGATAGTTTTCATAATCTTGCACACTTATCTAGCAAGTGGTAACTCATTTTTGTATCAAAAGAATTGCAATAATTTACCAAACATACATGATCATTTAATTGTAGATGAGGAGGCAACCTTTTCATAGACTTTTGGAATCTTGTATTAAACTTAGTAATAGATTCATTGGACCCTTTAACAATATTGTTAAATTGATTCAACAAAAAGCTTGAATCAGTCTTGTCACCATATTGTTCTCTAAAAACCTCTTGAATTATTCGCAAGAGCCAATACTTTTAGCAGGGAAACTCCTATACCATTATCATGCATCCTCAATGAGATACTGCATGAAAAACTTCATCATAACATCTTCTACCTCCACCTAAAAATCATCCATAACATTAGTGAATGCTTTGAGATGGTCTTCACCACTCAAGGAATTATTTCTAGAAAATTTCAGAAGAGAAAGCCTGAAATCCTTAGGGATTAACTTAGGGTAACTAGGTATTCTAGTGAAACAAAGTTGTTGGTATCTATCTACTTGGAGTGGCCTCCTACTATGTTGATCCCTATGGTCATCTTTGTTCTCATCATCTTTCCCACTATCATAGTGACTACTATCTTTATCCTTTCCACTTTCACTATCACCTCCCACTTTCTTACTTCCCTCATCATCTTCAAAATAAGAATTATCATTCCTAGTTTTTCCTTCACCACCACCTCCTTGATCTCCACCACCACTTCCTCTAGGAGTGTGTCCATCAAATTTATTCTTTTGTGACTCACTATCAGTATGTCCAAAAGTTGAAGTGTCTGGGATATGGGTGGAAATTTTAAGGAATGCAATCTTCCTGCCATTTCTACATTATAAGCTATCATTTCAACTTTCTCCAAATCTTCTCGTAGCTTTTCACTTTCCAACTGCAACCTTAATATCTCAGGATTTGGAGGTGCAGTAGATGGGGTTGGATAAAGTTTGGCCTTATGTGTGGAGATTTTGGTAGATGAAGTATTTGTATTGTCATTAGTTTTGAATTTAGTTTTCTTAGGTTGATCAATAGGTCTCTTCCCATGATCTACAAATGACATTTTCTTAGTATTAACAGGAGGGTCTGAGGCTCTAGTTGTTGAGATAGATGTTGTATAGGTATCATTAGCTAAAGCTCCCACTGAGACTATTGCTTCAGGAATATCATGAGTCATCTTAGAGGTAAATTTGGAAATATTTTCCTCAAAAGTCTTATGCCTTGCAACATCTTCTCTCATTTTCTCCAAATTTTCCCTTCTAGCATCTCTCTCAAGTTGATTAGCTCTAATCCTATCTTCCTTCCCTTTCAACCCCTTCATTCTTTTTCCTTCTTGTTCTTGAAGCCTTAACTCTTCTTCTTCGATGGACTTCATGTCATTATCTATGTCTTCCTCATTCTCTAGAATATCCCCATGCTCACTTGGGGTAGGAGTAAAGTAAGGCTGATCAATAGAATTTTCATCAAGAGAAAATTGGACTGGCTTAGGCTCATCAAGATATTTACCTCGTGGCTTGAAATTATTTCCATTAAAAACAAAGCCAAGTCTAGGAGTCAAAGGCTCAAAGAACTTCTTATTCTTCTCCAAAAACACCCACCTATCTTCCTCTCTTGAACTGTTTTTCTTAGTGTCAAATACTTGTTCAAGAAGAAAACTTCCTTGGTCTATGTTAGACCCTTGAACTTCATGTCCTTCTTCATGGACACTAGCACTACTTATATCAACATTGAAAGTAGGAGATACATTAGGATGGGAATCAACAAACTTACTTGATTTAGAGCACTTCCTGACCCATTCAAGTTGCTTTTCCTTTGTAGGTTCATATTTTTCCTTTTGTTCAAGGTGATTCTTCACATAATTTTTGGTCTTCCTCATAATGTCGAGTACTACAAAATCATTCTTCTTTTTTTCCTTTTTAGAACGAATCTTCACATTGGTACTAGAGAAATCAAAGTCACCACCCAGAATACTGGGAAATGAAAAGTGATTGCACTTTTATTTTCTACTTGTTACTTTAGAAAAGACTTTAAACATTACCTGACAGAAGGTGGTAGAATAAAATAACACCTGACGCATAAGACTCAATATGATGGGACGAATGCAACAGATTTAAAACCAATTATTCTTTAAACAGTAAATAATATCTCAACTAACAACTGACTCTGACTGTACTAGGTCTAAACTTAGAGACTTTGGACTTAACTAGTTCCCCAGCAGAGTCACCAATCTATTGATTATTTTTTAAGAACCAAATTGATCTCCAGAAATACCTATGGATTTTTTCATTTCCAATTATCAATACTTGTAAAGGGATTGGCCAACGAACAAATAGAGGCTGCTAGACTTCTATTCCTACTCTTTGGGCTTTGTGAAACCCAAGAGGGTGATCCCACAATGTATACTTAAACACTTAGCACAATCACAATCAAATACATTGTAAATAACATATATCTCTCATAAAACCATTCAATAATATGCATCAAATAAGTTGGTAGCTTATTTATCAATGTTACACTGTATATTGAGCATGAGAGGGTAGAGCTTTAATACAAAACAACAACGATAGTATCTCTTTCAGATTTATATGATTTAAAGATTGAGTATCTAATGAATCAATACTGAAAAAGAATCACAAATACTCTACATGAACTAGTGTCTTTATCCCAAGCACGAAGTCAATATCATCTAATGTAATCTGATAAAAATTTAAATAAAAAACCTAAAACCTTAAGAAATCTTGTATAACAACATTTATTTGCGATGTTCATGATTATTAATACTTACAAATATCCTAGTATCTAGTTCTTCTATGTTATTAATCTCACCCAATCACTTACATCAATTCCTTAAATTAATAAGCAAGCATGAAACTAAACATATATCAAGCAATGATAGAGACAAGTGAAAGAAATCATAGATTAATTCACTCATAACTTATAATATGCATACAAGGAGAGACAATATCCATGAAACTAATGTTACTCTATATTATAAATGTTATATCATTATCAGGTTTACATGCACAAGTATAAACTCCATAAGAAACTTAGGAAAAAAACTCTAGAACTTGCTTCGTATTATCTTGACAACTTCACAATATTAACTCAAGAATTCTAACTCTCATGCTTCTAGCCTTGAATTACTTCTTATACAGATGAAGGAGAAAACAAGCTCCAGACTAGATACCACACATGTCATGATTTCATTGGAGTGCTTGTAACAATATTCCATTTTCAATTATACTTGAGTCTTCATGTGGAGAAAATAAACATGAGGCAAAATTCACCTCAACTCTTTCTAGATAGCAGGTCCCACCTCCAAAAACATCACTAGTTTGTTACAATAGTATAAAAATATTCTCCATGCACTCAAAAAATGCCAACCATGGGAAAGTCAAAACAACAAAAAATACAAAGCAAGACAAGGAAGGTAGAAAAAAGGTCAAAATTCATTCATCCACATTAGCACCATGTGTTATTTGTTGGAATTATTGCTTCAATCTCACAGGCTGAAACCTTTGAGAAAGCATGGTCACTGTGACATTCTTGTTGTCTCACTGATAGATAGATGGAGTCATTGGGGTAACATGGAGGCATCGCTATAAAGTCTTGGCGATGGGTGTTTGTCTCACCGACGGTGTGGGATGTGTTCGGTATGACTCTTGGAGAAAGGTGGGCTCGAGGTAACCTGAAGACTTCGAGGTGAAGTCTTGGTGATAGGTGGTGGTCTTGCCAAAGGCTATGTGACTTCAGTGTAACATAAGAGGCTTGGTGTAACCTCTTGGCAATAGCGGTATGTCTGGCCGACAAAGCAACATGTGATCGGGTGTTTTCGGTGAGACTCCTAGCGAATGGAGTCATTAGAGAAACACAAACACTTCGGTATGAAGTCTTAGCAAATGTGGAATGTCTAGCCAAAAAAAGTCTTTGGGGTGAATTGTGAACATCAGTGTAAGGTCTTGGTGAAAGAAAAAAGTCTTGCCGACTCGGTATGACATGGTGTGCTCGGTGTGATGTCTTGGTGAAAGATGAATGTCTTGCCAACTGTTGAGCACTTTGGTGTGACTTGAATGCATCAGTATGATGTCTTGGTGAAAGATTAATGTCTTGCCGACTGTTCAATACTCGGTATGACCTGAAGACTTCATAGTAACGTCTCAGCGAAAGTGATATGTCTTGCCGACTGGGATGTTTCGGTATAACATGAAGAGCTTGTTATGAAGTCTTGGTGAAGAGCGATAGTCTCGCCAATGGGATTACTAAGGTCAATGTTAATCTGAAGCCTCGATATGATGTCTCATCAAACAATGGTGGTCTTGGTGATAGTGATACAAGTGGTGATCATCGGTATGAGGTCTTGGCGACATGGCGAAGTCTTAGAGATAGCTCTGTGGACTCGATGTAACCTCTTGCCGATTGGGATAACTCTTGGTGATATCAAATTCTAGCTATGTTGGCATCGGGGAGACACGGTTAATGTCTCACCGACATGCCAAAATAGGTTGAACACCTTTTGAACGAGTGAAGACTGTCCGACATGATGCGTTTTGGACCAATCAGAGAAAGCAGGATGTGAACTGTTTGTTGAACTATTTCTATGTGGAAGTTGGAAAACTAAAACATGAGGAAGTGGAAACATATAATGATGTTGTGCTAGATGATTCGTTAGTTCTTATCCGACAGTTGGAAAAGAACGATTTCATAGAGCCTACAAAGAAAAAATGTATATACGTATGCATTGGACGTTCTGTAGTGGTGTGTTGATAAGCCAAGGAGCTGAAGAGTCGAGAGCCAAAGAGATAGTGATAGAGAGGGCCGAGTGGCTGGCCGAAGGGCCGAGGCCATGAGGTCGAAGTAGAGGATGAGAGAGGCAGTGTTATGCTGGAATCTCTTCTCATCTCTCAGGGATAGTTTGCTACCAATTGTATCCAGAATGAACAAGATGTAATCTCTAAAAAGGCTATGAGCCTGAAATTGTATTGTAACTGTTTGTTGCTGAATAATACAATGGATCGATCTTTGGAGTGTGGGGTTTTTATCCGAAAGGATTTTCCCCACATAAATCTGTTTGTTTTGGTTTATGTCTTATCTTTCATGTCTGCTGATTCTTGTTGTAGAATTTGTTAATGCATTTTGTTGAATTTACATGTGTTTCTCTCAGAAGGATCAATGTGGGAAATGAACTGTCTGTTTCCACTTTAGGACATAGTTGTACGTGTCTTTGAGGCAACCTAATAAAATTAAAGTTACCAAAGGCACTACTGTTATGGAGGTTTCTATGAGATGCCCTCTAGATTTCCTTACAAGTGGTATCAGAGCCATCTTTTGGTTGCTGGTGCTAGGTATTTCTCCTGTGAAGATTTCTCAGTTTGCTGGGCTGGAGGACATCTGCAGGAATGGACTGATGTATTGATCTTTTGATGAGTGGAAGCCTTGTGGTATTCTGAGACAGCATGCAGCTTGAAGGATGGTCAAGATGGAAAAGGGAGTTGGTCATGTTGTGATCAGTCTCTCCTGGCTGGTAGCGATATAACCTTGGTGTATGAGGTGGATTTACTTGCTCCGTGGCTGTGTAGTAGTAAAGCTTTCATATTGGGTGTCTGTCTGAGAGGTTCCTTGATGATATGAAGAAGCCTAGTTTTTTCTCAACCATGGAAGAGAGTGCTTATGCTAGGTGGTGTTTTCTAGTGTTGGAAGGCACAGTTTCCTATTAACCTTGAATACATAAAGGCTATGAAGTTAATCACTAGATGATTTGCAATCTTCTGGAATAGCCTTTTCTCTCTTTCTCGGATGCATGTACATGTTGGTGGTTTTAGGTTTGGTCTGAAAGGGGCCTAGATTTTTTGAACTGCTGATTCATTTTTCAAGGATGTTTTGTATTTGCATGGCTTAGTGGTTTTGCAGGTTTTACATGGTTAAGCAAAACTTGTGGTTATGTGGAGTTGTTGATAAGCTATTTTCTAGAGCCTGACTTTTAGGGTGTTTCTGGTTGAGATAGTTGCAGTTCTGCATGCATGCTTTGTGCATGGTTTGAGAAGGTGTGATTTCTTCTCTACATGGGAGTGTTGGTACGTGATTTGTAACTCAACATTCTTGTGGTGATGCTTGTGGGTTTCTTGATTATGGTGCTTGTTGTGGACATGATTGGAAAATCACATCTAGCATGATCTAGTGTTTGAGTCATGTTGTCCACATGGTTATTCTCTTTGAAATCTCAGTGTTGTAGTTTCCAATGTGATGATGGGTTTGCATGTTTGACGTTTGTGATCTACGAGTTATGCGGTTGATGGATTAGCTACCCATTGGCTGGAGTGAGATAACTTGGATGTGGACTGTCTTTATCCACGAGGTTGATTATTTGCATGTGCAGACTTGTTAGCTGGCCTTGTATGTGGTCACTTGTGCATTGGTGTGATTGCTTTGAGATGAGAGGATGGATATTCTTGAGTACCTAAATGGTCAGTTATGGGAACCTAAAGCAGTTGGTCATGATGCTTGGAGAGCTCGGGTGTCACGTTTCAGTGGGAGCTCTAGCAGTGACTGTGGGTTCATCACATGGTGGTGAATTGTCTTCTTTAGTGTTGCAGATGTTTCTTGGGATCCTGTTGTTGTAGAAGGGTTCTTTCGCATTTGCATGGACATTATTTGAAGATTTGCAACATCTTGGAACCATGGAGGATGCTTGGAGCCTTTGGCTAAGGTGTTGGTGGTGCTTGACAGATGATGTTGGTTTTGAGTCTATTTGCTTTTATGTCATGGTATACTCTTGGTGCACTGGAGTTTTGGCATTGTGCATTAGACCATGGTGAAGTCATGTGAAGCATGGTATCTCTTGAGGGGATATGTAGATCATGGTGTCATGATAATTTCTTGATTCAGCTGATTGGAGCTTTGACAGTGGTCTGGTAATTCTTTGTGTATTGGGTGCTTTGATTATTTGCTTGATACTTCGTGATAGTGTAGTAATGTAGTTGAAGTTTAGCATGAGATGATCGGTTGCTAGCACTCATGGATACATGGAGAATAAGGTGAGGCTATCTTTCTTTTATGAGAGAGGTGTTGTTTATTGTTACTCTTGATGAGTTTTTTAGCAGAAAGTCTGAGAAGCCTACACCTTGGTTGAACGTGAGTTCAATAAGAGACCTATGAGGAGATTGCTCTTGGATTAGTCATGATGACTTGTATATCTTGAAGGAGTATTCTCATTCTCACCCTTGGTCTACTCGACAGTTTATTTGAGAGGTATTTGGCCCATTATATTTTTCAGATGTGTTTTTTTTGTTCACTTTCATGATATGGATCTTGAATTGTTGTCTAATGGTTATGGAGGATTCATAGTGGAAGTTGTACAACTTTTTTTATCTCCTTGTTACCTATGAGAATTGGTAGGAGATGTTGTATGGGTTGATTTCCTGAAATGGGTAATGAACTAGCTTGATTTTCTTTAAGATGATTACATCCATGTTGTTTTTTAAATTGGTTTGATCTTGGTGATTGAACAAATGGATGTTGTTAAAGCTTCTCTTTTGGGTTGTGAAGAAGATCATTCTTGACACAGCTGGCTATTAGAAGTCTATGTAGGAGGATGTTCTACAGGAAGATGATGTGCAGAGGTTCTCTCCATGGCTGTGAAGGTTTATGGTGAGAGAAATGTTTCTTGTAGCGTTGTGTTGCAAGTTGTGCATATCATTGTGGATATTTCCTTAGTGCTACATGGTTACATATTCTATGTGTTGTTATTGGTAGACTTGTGATGTTTTTTGATCTTTCAGATCTGGATTACTCAGGCAGTGGGAGTTCATGTATGTGTCTTGTCATCTTCGATTGGTTGGGACTTGGAGCTTGTATTTGCTGTTGATGAGTTGGTTCTGGTTTGGCATAAGTTTACTAATGTTAATACCTATGAGGTATGTGTGATTGGATGGAATAGCATGAGCTGTGAGTGCTATTTTCAGTTGCGTGGGTTTATCAGTTGGATGGAAGCAATTAGTTTGATTGTTGTTCTAACTGATGTTTTTTATCTTGTTTCTAGAGAATGACTTTAATGTTGTGCTCTATTTGAAGCTTTGAATTTGATATTGCTTTTGTATAGCATTTTGAGCACAGTGAAGTGGTAGCAGTATCTTTTTGGTGATATCAATGGGATTTTTTGCTTGTGTTCATTGGAATGATGCTTATACACCTTGGCTTTGTATTCTTCTTCCACACGTGGCATGTTGGAAGATGACAAGATTGTTGCCTGAAGGTGAACATCTTGGATGTTGGAGCAGAATTCTTGATGGAGCATGAGAGCATGTTTGAGATCTATGTGGTTTCCTGGAAGGCTGTGATCGGTTTGCTTTATTGGTCATTGAGTTGCAATTGGATGCATGGTCTTTGTTGCAAATTTTGGGGTCGACTGTTATCTGTGGAGACTTGTTGGTCAGGTGTCTTGAGTATTGCGGGGTCTGAACTAGTGGAGCTAGTGTGATCCTAGTTTTTGGTTGCTTTGAAGGTGCCTCTGTGATCTTTGTCAAGTGGGAGATTGTTGGAATTATTGCCTCAATCTCACAGGCTGAAACCTCTGAGAAATCATGGTCGTTGTGACATTCTTGTTGTCTCATCGACAGACAGATGGAGTCATTGGGGTAACACAGAGGCATCGCTATGAAGCCTTGGCGATGGGAATTTGTCTCACTGATGGTGTGGGATGTGTTCGGCATGACTCCTGGCAAAAGGTGGGCTTAGGGTAACATGAAGACTTTGGCGCGTGAAGTTTTGGTGATAGGTGGTGGTCTCGATGATGGTTGTGTGACTTCGGTGTAACATAAGAGGCTCAGTGTAACCTCTTGGCAATAGCAGTATGTTTGGCTAACAAAGCAACATGTGATCAGGTGTTTTCGGTGAGACTCCTAGCGAATGGAGTCATCGGAGAAACACAAAGGCTTTGGTATGAAGTCTTAGTGAATGTGGAATGTCTGGCTGACAGAAGTCTTCGGGGTGAAATGTGAACATCGATGTAAGGTCTTGGCGAAAGACAAAAGTCTTGCTGACTCGGTATAACATGGTGTGCTTGGTGTGATGTCTTGGCGAAAGACAAATGTCTTGCCGACTGTCGAGCACTTCGGTGTGACTTGAAGGCATTGGTATGATGTCTTGGTGAAAGACGAATGTCTTTCCCACTGTTCGGTACTCGATATGAATTGAAGACTTCGGAGTAACATCTCAGTGAAAGCGATATGTCTTGCCAACTGGGATGTTTTGGTATAACATGAAGAGCTCATTATGGAGTCTTGGCGAAGAGCGATAGTCTTGCCAATGTGATTACTGAGGTCGATGTGACTCTGAAGCCTCGGTATGATGTCTCATCAAACAATGATGGTCTTGGCAATAGTGATACAAGTGGTGATCATCAGTATGAGGTCTTGGCTATATGGTGAAGTCTTAGCGATAGTTCTTTGGCCTCGATGTAACCTCTTGCCGATTGGGATAACTCTTGGCAATATCCAATGTTGGTTGTGTTGGCATCGGGGAGACATGGTTAGTGTCTCACCGACATGCCAACATAGGTTGAACACCTTTTGACCGAGTGAAGACTGTCTGACATGGTGTGTTTTGGACCAATCAGAGAAAGTAGGATGTGAACCGTTTGCTGAACCGTTTTTGTGTGGAAGTTGGAAAACTAAAACATGAGGAAGTGGAAACATCTAATGATGTTGTACTGGATGATTTGTTAGTTCTGATCCGACAGTTGGAAAAGAACAATTTCATAGAGCCTTCAGAGAACGAATGTATATATGTATGCATTGGATGTTCTGTAGTGGTGTGCTGATAAGCCAAGGAGCTGAAGAGCTGAGAGCCAAAGAAATAGTGATAGAGAGGACCGAGTGGCTGGCCGAAAGGCCGAGGCCATGAGGTTGAAGCAGAGGAAGAGAGAGGCAGTGTTATGCTAGAATCTCTCCTGATCTCTCAAAGATAGTTTGCTACCAGTTGTATCCAGAATGAACAAGATGTAATCTATGAAAAGGCTATGAGCCTGAAATTGTATTGTAACCGTTTGTTGCTGAATAATACAATGGCTCGATCTTTGGAGTGTGGAGTTTTTTATCCGAAAGGATTTTCCCCACGTAAATCTGTTTGTTCTGGTTTCTATCTTATCTTTCATGTCTGTTGATTCTTGTTGTAGAATATGTTAATGCATGTTGTTGAATTTACATGTGTTTCTCTCAGAAGGATCAATGTGGGAAATGAACTGTATTTATTTCCACTTCAGGACATAGTTGTACGTGTCTTTGAGGCAACCTAATGAAATTAAAGTTACCGAAGGGACTACTGTTATGGAGGTTTCTATTAGATGCCCCCTAGATTTCCTTACACTATTCACTTGAATTTGAGGAGAGAATAATATTCTACCATGTTATACCCAAAGCCTAATCTGTACTATATTTGGGCTATGTATTATTCTCCTCCTATCCATTATTCTTCTCATTCCCTAGTCCCCACATAGATTCATTTTGTGTATTTCTCCAACCAAGTGTTGTATTCTTCCTCAGCGGGCCATTTTATATTGACTAAATCTTTCACCTTAGTAATGGATTGATAATACCTGGTATCAATTAAAATCCTAGCTTCTTTAACAAATACATCCATCTTTAATTCAATTTCCACCATTGTGTCAATGTTTGAATTGAGAAAAATATAGTCAGTGGCATTCAAGGTCATCATAGCTTCTCCAAGCATTCCTCCTAAATATTTCTTCTAGGTTTCAAATGAATGCAATTCACCCTTTTGGTTCAATATCCGAGGCATACCATGTTCTTCCATCTCCTTGAATATCTTCAACTTACTCTGGAGCTGTATACCTAACTTTCCATGGAAAGTTGTTATCTCATTTATTGATTCAATAGTTCGCAAGATGTCAGGAATATTGGTAGTTGCCTCAGGGTCTTCATTCATCTTTGTCATCATTTCTTTCAAAGCACTTATGCTAGTAATACAATTATTCCATTCATTCCTGAAGGCCTCTTGCACTTGCAAATACTTTGTATATGCCTCATGAATATTCTTATATGTGGTCCAAACATCATTAGCGTTGTGGACCAACTTGGTCACCCTATACTTCAACACATCCTCAAAGATTTCATTTTCCACCTTGACAGTTTCAAGCCTGGCTTGCCTAACATTTTCTTTCTCAATAGTCAATTGACCTTTCAAATCATCAATTATTAAGGCCAAGGTTTACCTATCCTGTGTAGAAACATCAAATGAAGAAGAAGAAGAATATGATGGCTGAATTATTTTCTTCTAAGTAGCCTAAAGAGTACCTCTAATTTTATTCAATTCGTTCAAGGACTTCTTATAGTCTTTAACCAAAGATTCATATTTCTTCTTAGAAATATTTGCAATATCCACACTAAGCATTACAGCATGTGCAGTTAACTTAGCTGCCTGGATAGGAGTTATGTCAGTAGCTCTTTTGACCACTAGTGAATCAATAACTTCTTCAATAGGCCGAGCCACCTCATGTTTACTAGTATTAGGTGTCATAGACTAGATTGAAAGAGTTTGCAATTTTGGGCTATATCCAAAACCAAATACTTTATCCTCAAATTGGTCTTCAGATATCAAAGCATGAGGATCTCTCCTAATTGTATCATATTTTATGGAAGCAGTGATGGTACACCCTAGTAACAACATGAATCCACTATCTTTGAAATTTTTTTGAGCTTTAGTGGGAGTAATAGCTGCAATTTCAACCCTAATTTTCTCTTCTTCTGCCTTTCTAGCTTCCTCTTGATGAGAAGGTTTAGCATTAGCTTGGTTTAATTTAAGTCTCTCCTTTATCTCCTCACTCCACTATTGAATCATAAACTCCTGAAATTCCTTGGTCCGCACAAATTTATCATCAGCCATATGTACACTCATCACACTCCCTAATCCTATGATCATCATCACTTTCTCTATCATACTGCCATTTTAAAATTTTGTCAAGGGGAACATCTGAACTATGAGTTTCTTCTATATCAGGAGGTGGAAATTTTTGCTCCACCTCTTCATTTCCTAGCACATGTTCTGCCACTTGTTCCTCCCTAACCTCTTGAACATCTACAAGCTGTTTTGGAATATCCATAGTTTGTTCCTGCTATTGCTATTCTAGGAGAACTTGTGCTTTGTTAAAACACTCCTTTACCTTTACCTTAAACTCCCCAGACTGATAGTCCCTTATCATTGTATAGGCTCATTCCAAGGGGTTTGCAGTGACACTGTATGGACTTACGTAGAAGGTATTCCTTTTCATAATTTTTTCTTCAATGTTTTTCATAGCTGTCCATTCTCTTTTCCTAGTCATGACAACCTCATCACTTATCAAATTCCTTAGTACATCATCTATATATAATAATTCATTGTGTATGATTCAGAAGAATTTTTTGCTTCTTCTTGCCACAAACCCCTCTAGATCAAAAACTCTAATCTCATTAATAGGAATTTTGAGATTATTTACCATAATGCCAATCTTTTCATACCCCTTAGGAGTAGTAACTTTGAAGTAAGAAAAAACACATTAGGGATGTACCATAGTGCCTTTTCTAGCCTTTCTAAACATTTCATAATCTATGACATCAATTTTCCACATGAGCTCCATGAAATCCAATCTGTTTGAAACATACAAAGGTAGACAATGAGGTCCCACCTTAGCTCCATAAGCACTGATCAAAGTATACTCAGAGTGTAGAAACCACTATGCCCAATTATGTGTGGCCTTAGAACCTGGTTCATCTTTTGGATGCATAAGACTTCTGATCTCTAGAGAAAGCTTGAACATAGGTGCTACACCCAATGACTCTAAGATACCATATCTTACAACATTAGCAAACAATGTGTAATTGGAATTGGTGCAATCCTGATCACATATATATGTCCAAATTTGCATAGGTAGAACATTATTCTCACTGTCCCTGAGCTTCAGGTTTAGTTTTATTTTCCATCCATAATCACCTTCCCATAAGAGCATATGCATCAACAAAGAGTAATGGGGAAAACACAAAGGGAGCACCTCCTTTTTCAGATTGAGAAAATTTTCATGCATCCGTTCAGCAAAAAAGTTTGCATAATCAAAGCCAGTGTTTTGATTATGATGGTGTACATCTTCCACCATCACCAGTAAATTGGGAGCTATCCTAACCTCAAATTCCCAAGCCATTACTTGATTTAAACAATAATAAGTGTTTTTAAAATAGTTTTAAAACTCTTTGCACTCAAAAGGGTCAGCATCCTTAGCAGTGAATCTCTCCCTGCTCCTTCTGTGTCAAACAAGAAATGATTCTTTGAATGTAAATTTTCTCCTCTCATACTCAACATACAATTCAACACTACTAAACTTTGTAGTATAATTGGGATTTAATCCAAATACATTTATCATCTTATCCTTCATTACCTCCTTAATTAAATCACCATTTTCACTTCTAATTGTCTTGTCAGTAGGGTTATAGTGTCTTTCTAGTTCCATCATTAAATCCACTTCTACAAACACATTTAGGACCACCAACTTTCCAAGGTTCAACCCCGATAAAAAAATGCGAGCTCTCTAGAACTTCGCCTACTGAAAGCATACCTAAACAATTTCCATCCAATCTGGGGTTGGGTTTTTCACCAATTACACTAGCATTATCAATCAACCTAGTGTTCATGACAACTTGACCTATTGGGCTTTTACCAAATTTTTACCCTCCTTCTTTGAAACCTCGAGAGGCTTCTTGCATAAATTTTTCCATTTGTTTCTTTGCACTTCTAGACCTAGTAGATGTTGGAGGAGTACTTGGTCAAGGGTTCGACACTACCACTGGTTGAGATTTAACCTAAGCTGAAGAATCCTAAGTTTTAAGTCTTTTAACCCTCTTATATTTTGGTCTCCTTTTAGGTCTAACACTAGATTCACCACACTCTAGATCACTCATGTTTGTAATGAAAATAGAACTAGGGTTTACAATTTCTTACGACCAAATGAAACCTTTTACAATTATGATGGAACAAAACACTACTATTGAACAAGACACTTCTCCTCAAAATTTATACAATGCTCAATTATCAAGCTGAAATTACTAGTAATACACAAATAGACAATTCCACTAATTTCCTATCAATTCTTCAATACATTCACCTTACTACTTCAATTAGAAGGAAATATATGTTCTACTTACCTTGGTGAAAATTATGTGATTCTGATTATTGGTAACCTCTAGAGCTTGCCCCATAATTTCTTCAACTTCTAGTATCCTTTCCACTAGCCAATGCATTCGAAGGCATGATCAACTAGGTATCTACATTTTGTGATGACCAAGAGAGAGATGCATGCCACAATTAATACTTGATAGTAAGCTTGCGCGAGAAAACTGATAATTAGTCATTTAGGTTTAAACCGTGATCATTGATCCTTCAGCTTTACAACAATATCAATGGTTATTAATTCATCTCGCCATCTTCCTCTTTGATTTATATGAAATCCTCAGTATTTTACATTGTTGCATCTTCATGTAGCAGTTGTTACTTGTCACTAATTTACCTCATCCTTTCCCAGCTTCATCAACGATGCAAGATTTTTATGCGATGAAATCTCAACCCTTGGATCTATGGCCCATCCTTTGAACAATGTTCATTTCCATCACTCCTCGCGGATCCAACTTTGCACCTTGAGTCCTATCAGTGATGGGAGATATAGTGAAAGCATCTTACTTCAATAGGTACACCTACATGAAAAATCAATGGCATAAAAGGTATCGCAAAAAAGATGTACCTAGATTAGTGAAATAAAACTTTTAAAATGAGGAACTTCATCACTCACCGCTAATCAAAAATAAGGCTTTGAGATGGATTAGAGATAAATGATAGAACATCAGGTCATCGCTCATCGCTAATGCTCCTCATAATATTTGCAAGCAATTGGCGATGAGATATTACCACGATGTCATTACATATCACATATCGCTAATCAAGAACTTAGCACTCAAAACAAATCTGTGAGAAGTGATGCAATGGAAATTCATTTCCTCGCTCATCGCTAATTTCTAAAATCATTTTATAACATATCCACAAGAGGTGATGAAAATAAAATCATAAGGCTGGAGGGCATCACTCATTGCTATTACAATATTGAGTGGTTGAGAACCATTAGCGATGAGCGATCCTTCAATAATACTAAGAACCTCACTCCTCACTCATTTAAATTAGAAGTTCTAGCAGCTATTTGCAATGAGCAATATCAAAGGGATACCATGTGATCGTTCATCGCTGATTTAGAACATACATCTCAAAAGTGATCAGTGATGAGAGATAAGAATAAAAGGTCATTTGACTTAAGCAAAAATTTTAGGCATGTGCTCATAATTTTTAATGAAGGGGTCTCTTTGGGGTGATACGATAGAAAAGGACTTAAGGATTCCTAGCCCACAATACTAAAAAGGATAAAAAAATTAAAAAATGACTATCATCGGGCTATAGGGAGTCAACAACAAAATATAACATTATAAACGCTCATGAATTATGAATCGTAAACCCTCAAATATACCAGTCCTCCATTCAAAAGTGACAAGGGTCTAAGATGGAACATTCAATTTGTAGGCTCCATCAATACTTTAACCCATTTACTCTTTCCCTTGGTTCCATCCATCAGGAAAAATCAGCAGTACTGGTAGAAAAATGCAACCCTAATCAATCAAGGAATTGAAGAAACACCACACATCACTTTCGATGCAGTCACTTTTGACTGAGTAATAAGAAATTCTAGCTACATTTTTGAAAGAAAGGAAAGTAAATTTTGCATGGAAATATGCTGACATGCCAGGCCTTGATCCATAAGTCGCAGTCCATCATCTAGCCATATATCTAGAAGAAAAACCAGTAAGACAAAAATGAAGAAAGATGCATCTGCAGATTGCATTATTGGTCAAAATTGAGTTGTAGAAACTCCTTGATACAACCCATAGATTATCCTGAATGGGTTTCATACCTTGCACATGTTTCTAATCCCATTGGGGGCATCTGAATCTACACCAACTTTAGGGACCTAAATAAATCATGCCCTTGTAACATAGAAAAATGGATCTTTGGACATTTTCACACTCATTTGGGTTTTTATGGATGTTGGCTTAGTTTTTCATTGATTTAGTGTTGTAATGCGGTTAATACATTCACATTAGGTCTTGGGCCCTTGTAAACTATTAAGTATTTTAATGGTACCTTGCAAAAGTCTTGTGAAGTGTTGTAACACACTTTCACACATTTCTAGGGTATTATTAATGTATTTCACCTACATAACCTCTTTTTATCATTTATCGAGACTTATTTTAAAATGTTTTAAAGTGTTGTAACAATATTTCACACTTTTCTAGGCTTTTCATTAATAATTCAACTTTCTTATGCTTTAATTGGCCCCATTTTACATCTACAAGCCTTACTTATGAATACTTTTGTGAATAAACCCAATAAACATCATTTAAAATATTTAAATCCCAAAACCCACCTCAAATACCTAAGGTGAGACCCATTCACCATTTTGGGTGAATGAGTCTCCTTAGGTGGGAACCATTCATCTAGAGTGGTGAATGAGTCCCCTTTGGCTCAAAATTCAAAGTCAATTCAAATTTTTGGCAAGTTTTTTTTTCTAAGATCTAAGGTCGGCTTGTGATGATGTATTTTTGGGAATTATCATATAATTAAGTACAAATATAAGGTTTTTCTACTCATTTTCACCCCCAATCACTCTATCAAGCATTCTAAGCATTCTATTTGATAGTTTTGGACATAGATATGAATTAGGAGTAGAAGAACAAACCAAGAGCTATAGATTCCATTTTTGAATTTCTAGAAATCTGAAAGTGGAATGATTCACCATTAGTGGTGAATGAGTCCAACTGTAGGAGTTTGACAGAGATTTTTGTAGATCTGAGTACCCATTTGTTCGAAACCTATTCTGACATTGTTCACTTGAAGCAGGACTATGTCACCCAACTTGGAAAATGACTCCCAATTGGTCCAAAAAGCAACAATTTCAATATTCCAAAGCTCCATTTCATCTTTCTCAAGTTTCTAGGTGGACACTTTAAATCTCATAGTTTTATGTTACAATCTATTTGCACTTCTAGGTCTTTTTGTATATCATAGCATGTTTTCAAACATTTTGCATTTTCTAAGTTTCCACTTGGTGTTGAACCCCTCTTATTAGTCTTTAGCCTTTAAGAAAATTATCTTTGATAGATTTCAATCTCATTTACATTGAAATATCAAGGGTTTGTTCTTGAGTGAAGTGTTAAGGTTTTTGTATCACTCTCCTTTTAGGTTCAAAACCCTAGAATTGTAAGAGAGTCCCACAAACAAAAAAAATTGTTTCATTTTTGGTGAACCTACATTTAGAGCATCATATTTATGATTTGGAGTGCATTTACATCCTAGATTTATCTTACATTAACATTGCATTGCATTTTTCATTGTTTAATTTGCGTTCTAGGATTTCAAAATTTACATTAGTAAAAATCTCATATAGCTTGCATTATTGCATTTCATCTCATTAAAAATCACTAAAAATCTGCATTTTCACATCATATTTACATCAAAAAATCTAAAAAAGGATAAAATTCAGTTTAAAAATTTTGATTTTTTTTCAAAAAAAGTAGTACCAGGACTTATTCGCCACTTAGGGTGAATCAATCCCTTTGCACATTTTTCATTGCATTTTCTATCATTTACAGTCCAATTTATGTTTTTTTGTTTCATGTTTTTGCATTTCAGTTTTAGTTTCCAAAATTTTAGTTTTAAGCATTTTATTCTTGTTAGCTTACATTGCATTTGCATCCATCCAGCATTTAGTATCCTTTGCATGAGTTTTTGGAGTCCTATTGCTAATACCATAGTGAGAAGAAGTTCAAGAATCATGGAATCCCATGATAACACACTCATTGCGGATCTTGGGTTATCTAGAGCTTCCACTCCTAGTATTGACACTAGTACACTAGGCATGGATAATACCCTTAGCATCTCTTTGATTTTTGGTAGCCTACATGTTGAACCAAGGACTAATGATATACCGCAAGAGAAAATCATTCAAATGCATGAGGACTTAGTCAACCTACAACACCAAGTCAGCCTTGAAAACACTTCTTCTACTGCAATTCCTACCATAGAAAACATTCACCACATGCTTTAAAGTGATGAAGGCCTTGACCTTGTGAAAAGCATAGTTCAAATATTTGGAAAAAATCTTCCTTCAATCTCTAGTGCTCCTATACCAACAAACAATATTTCCAACCAAGGAGGAACTCAAATTCCTCCTCCATAAATGATAGCCTCAATACCTACCTATACAAATCCTCAACTCACAACAACAATGCAACAAGTTAGTAATGTGATGCCTTCCTTGCGTATTCCTACTAGCATCCCTAGTTCCTATGTGGCATCACATGTTCTATCTTCTACCACATTACCACCTATAAGAATTCCATTCACTTGTCCTACTACTACATACACTACCACTTGTAATGATCCTCTCACAACACAACTTTTTTAAGCCTTTTAATCCATGCAAAATAAAATCTCCATCATAAAAAAAAAACCAAAATGGCCCACCCACATATTACATCAGAAGTAGCCCATTTTCCTTGGAGATATTGTGAACACCAATGCCACAAGGAGTAGAGGTGCTTATATTTGATAAATATGGAGGGAAGGGAGATCCTTCTAACCATGTTAATTCCTACACTGCCTTATGTAGTGATTTTTTCCTTGATCATAAATTGTTGGAAAAACTCTTTCATAGGTCCTTACAAGATATTACCTTGGAATGGTTTTCCTCTTTACTGAACAATTCAATTTTTTCATTAAATGAACGTAATGATGTATTTGTAAACCATTTCCAAGTGCATATGACTCCCAACAAAAACTTGGTTGATTTGATGATATGCAAGAAAAATGAGGAAGAAAAGGTAACTGATTTTATATCATGCTATCAATTTCTTTATTCCCAAATCGATGTTAAGATCCTCGACCCACACCTTCAAAAGATGTTTATAGAAAACTTGCAAACTAAACTTCAGGACAAGCTAACTATGATAAAATTCCCATTATGATTATCAAAATTTGGTTAGTATTTGAGATACAAGGTCCACTTCTAGCCAAATTGAGAAATCTAATCCCGCTAACCAAACCAATTCCCAACCATTTAGAAATAAAAATAAACGGTTATTTCAATTTAATCCTCCTTAGCCAACAACTCAAAATGAAAATAACCAAATAGAAGTTGTTAAAACCTCAGTGCCCTTTAGTTATGGAGATCCAAAAAGACAATTCACACCCTTACCCAAAATCCTTAATAACACAATGTCCCAACTTTTACACCAACAAATGATTACCTTTCCTCCATGTCAAAACAGCCGACCCTACTAAGCCTTTACCCATAAGCTTAAAATCCAATGCTTATTGCCACTATCATTAACAAAATAGACATGACACGAAACATTGTAAGCATCTTAAACATCTTGTGCAAGACCTCATTGATTTTGATTGTCTATTCATTGCAAATGGTAATGATCAAGGGAATAATTCTATTGCCCCTCTGAACCAAAACTTACAAATTTTCATGAATTCAATGCCTAAGCCTAATATTTCATTTTTCAAAGCTAGTGAAACTACATAAAATGATGTGATGAATGTTGATACAGATGATGAACATAATGACTATATCCTAAATGATATCAATGCTAATCCTATGGATGAAATGGTTGGGGTGATAAACATTATCCCTCATAAAGGCTTACCTAAGACTTCTCTTGATATTGCTTTCTCCTCTAAGGATATAAAATTAAAAATGCACCTGATGGTCCTCTCTACATAGTTGATTGTATCTATGACAAGCCCACTAATGGGTTAATAATAGATCTCACCTGTGGAGAGAATGCAATCACCGAGGAATTTTGATTATTGTATGAACTTTATCAAGATGATTATGATAAACCAAAATCATGGATCAAGATGCACACCAGTTTCTCTTTCCCTATGATAGGATCAATCACCCTTCCATTACAAATAGGACCAACAACATTAGTTTTCACATTCTCCATCATCCCGTAGTTGGAACAATTTTGTTTGAGGCTAGGTCATCCATGGATTTGCTCAATGAAAGTCGTCCCCTTGGTTATACACAAATACTTAAAGTTTCCATTTGACAATGAAATATTCACCGTTCACCATAGTGACTTTAACCCCTTGTCTTCCAAAGGAAACTTTTCCTTAGAATCCTTTTGGCCTGAGCCTATGGTACCTATAATGCCACAACATGACTTCTTTTTCATATCTTACCAAAAAATTCAAAGCAAATAAAATAGTCAAATTATTCCTAAGAAAAATATCCCCTTCCATTTTTGGACAACCCATACTTGATGAAATCATGATTGAACCTAAAAAATAACTAAACAACCAAGACCAACCAAAAACTGAACCTCACCTACACTTTCCAAAAGACCAAGAAACAATGAAATCAACTTCGTCATGCCTCCTTGAATAAAAAAATTTTACAAGGAAAAAGAGAAATTGGATGAACAACCTCCTATGGTTCCTTCCATTGCTCCCCTTAGGGAAGAAAAGAAACCTATGGTTGATCAACCCACTCTTACACAAGCACAACTTAAAAATAAAACCAAAAGAAATAGAAGTGCTTGAGAGCATAGATCTAGACATTGTGCACTCACTCGGAAGTTACATGAAACTAATAAGGAAAATTGAAATCTGAACTTGACCAAAACAATGCATGATAATCCTCCTCCCCACCTACCACAAAGTGATCCAATACAACAATCACAACAAGAGTTGCACTCTTCATCATATATTATAATTTTTCCTCTTGTTGTGATTAATTTGGATGATGATGACAAGATCGCTAAAATTGACGAAGAGGTGCATAATGACTTGAACACATTGTTTGCCTCTTCCATGAGCTTAAATAAGAAATCCACTATACAGAGTAATGAACCTGGTATTTCTACTAGTTCATCACTTGTCCTTGTCCCTTTGGCTAGTCGCCCGCCCTTGGCATATAATGAACATTATTGGGAGGCGAATGACTTGCTCGATGGCTAACTCACATTTTCCTTACTAATATTTTTCACTTTATTTTTCTTTTTTGTGATTTTATGTGTGTAATGTGATAACCCCATGTTTTTTTTTATGTTCTCTCTCTGTGACATTCTTCTACTTGTACCTTCATTCTTCTCTATGTTTTTCCTCACTCTCACCTTTTTATTTTTATCTTTTTATTGTGTTTTCCTTTTTGGGATGATGCAAGGTATTGAGACATTCATGTCTCCTTCATGTTGACCCAAAAGGATTTATTTTTCTTTTTCTTTTCCTTTTCTTGTGTCTTCCTTTTGGGGATGATGCAAGGCATCAAGACATTCATGGCCCCTTCATGTTGACCCAAAATCTTTTCCTTTTTCTTTCACCTTTTCTTTTTCATTTGTCTCGTGTTTTCCTTTTTGGGATGATGTAAAGCATTGAAACACGATATGTCTCTTCCATGTTGACCCACAAGGTTTTTTTTTTTTTGTGTCATTCTTCCAATTCTATGTATTTGAGGGATGACGATAGTTCTAATCTCCTTACAAAACAATGTAGCAATGAACATACTGACCCCAAATCCATAGATCCCTTATGTGTTTGGTGTATTCATTTTGGGGGAAACCCCTCCCTTTTCATTTTATCTCGCATGATGCAGCTTTACTCGGAAACATATGACTTGGCATAGGGATTTCCAAGTTGTCTCTCATATCTTCTTTCTTGTTAGAATTTTTCATTTTGCTAATTTAAAGTAATTTCTCATAGTATGGTGTGTAGCAATTCATTTAAAGTGGGGGCATATATTGGCATTATTCTTTTGCATTTTTCCCTTTCTTTATTCTTAGTGCAGTTTTCTTACTTCATATAATGTGTTTGTCACTTTGTGGATGACATTAGGTGTGATTTACTTCATGAGCATGATCTATCTTAGCATATTACATTCCTCTTTATTACTATCTTGGAGAAATTAGGCACAATATTATCTAAGTTAAGGACCTTGCATGAACTAAGCAAGACTCATTTGAACATTCTTTGCATGTTGTATTTTGCATTTGTTGTTATATGGCCACTTTACATAACACAACTTGCATGCTTGTGGAGCCATCACATTTGTTCATGAGCTCCAAGCATACGAAGTTTTTCTTGTCTCATGAAGCTCAAAAAGTTATTTTCCTATGTGGCACCTTATTAAAGTTATTAAGAGGTATCAATTTGGTATGGTTGAGCGGGAAGCCCAATCTGAGGCATGAATTTCCCCATAGCCACCTACATGTGTGTGAGTTCATACCATCCATGAGTGTATGTTTCTCACCCTTTTGGGACTTCTCACCTAGTGGGAAGCCATGAGTTCTATCACCTCAAAGTGAATATACATTTTCTGAACAAACAACCTAGATCTAATCCACATAGGGATGGACAAACAATCGAAGCTTGATCTAATTCCCTCTTTTCTCTCTTTTTTTTCTCCATTTTCATCTTTGGAATGTGTTCTTTTGTACTTATGTTTGTTTTCTACAAGATATTGATCTTGGGGGCTTGATTAGCCCTCTTGATTTTTGTTGTTTCATCTTGCTAGCATGGGTGAATTTGGATCCCTCTTGATGTCTATGTTTGTCTACTTTAGTGTGAGTTTGAAGCAAGTTCCTCCTCTCACTAAAGTGGGGGCTAAATTTAGTGTAGAAAAATGGATCTTTGGACATTTTCATGCTCATTTGGGTCATTCGTGTGGATGTTGGCTTAGTTTTTCCTTGATTTAATGTGGTTACTACATTCACATTAGGTCTTGGGCCCTTGTGAAATATTAAGGATTTTAATGGTACCTAGTAAAAGTGTTGTGAAGTGTTGTAACATACTTTCACACATTTCTAGGGTCTTATTAATGTATTTCACCTAAATAACCTCTTTTTGTCATTTACCAAGCCTTATTTCATTTTTTTATAATTTTTTGTAATAAAATTTCACACTTCTCTAGGCTTGTCATCAATAATTGGTATTTCTTATTCTTTAATTGGCCCCATTTTGCATCTACAAGCCTTACTTGTGAGTATTTTTGAGAATAAACCCAATAAACATCATTTAAAACATTTAAATCTAAAGAAAACCCTCAAATTCCTAAGATGGGAACCATTGGCTACTTTGGGAAAATGAGTCCCCTTAGGTGGGACCCATTCGCTCAAAGTGGCAAATGAGTCCCCTTTGGCTCAAAATTCAAAGTTAATTCAAATTTCTAGTAGGTTTTTATTTTCTAAGATCTAAGGTCAGCCTATGATGATGTATTTTTGGGAATTATTGTATAATTAAGTATAAATATAAGGTTTTTCTACTCATTTTCACTCCTAATCACTTTATCAAGCATTCTAAGCATTACAAGCATTTTCAAGTCTACATCCATTAGAGCCATTACTTGCATGTTTGTGGCATTCTAGTTCAAGGGTTTGGTGAGTTGTAGCATTTCCTTTTGTTCATTCATCATTCTCTTTCCATATTTTATTTCATTTCAAGTGTTTAATTACCAACACGGGGTTTGACCAAAGCAAATGGGTCCCTATTCACTGACCCCACAACAATTTTTCCCTCTCTTTATATTGAATTGCAGGTTTAGATTGCATATTTGTCATTGAAGAGAAAGATCAGAAATGTTTCCATCAAGTTGTCAAAGTCCTTAGAGAAGCTTGGAGAACACCTATATGTTGAATTTGATAGTTTCAGACTTAGATCTAAATCAAGAGAAGAATAAAAGACTAAGAGATATCGATTCCATTTTTGAATTTGTAGAAATCTAGAAGTGGACCGATTCACCATTAGTGGCGAATGAGTCCCACTATAGGAGTTTGACAAAGATTTTTATAGATCTAATACCCATATGTCTAAAACCTCTTTTGGAATTGTTCACCTGAAGTAGGACTAAGTCATCCATCTTGGAATATGAGTCCCAGTTGGTCCAAAAAGTAGCAATTTCAGGATTCCAAAGCTCCATTTGATATTTCTACAATTTCAAGATGCACACATTAAATCTCATAGTTTTTTGTTACAATCTATCTGCACTTCTAGGTCTTTTTCAATATCATAGTCTATTTTCAAACATTTTGCATTTTCGAAGTTTCCACTTGGTGGTGGACCCCTTTTATCAATGTTTAGCCTCTAGGACAATTCTATTTGATAGATTTCAATATCCTTTGCACTAAAATATTAAGGATTTCTTCTTGAGTGAAGCGTAAGGTTTTTGTTTCTCTCCTTTTAGGTTCAAAACCCTAGAAGTGTAAGAGAGTCCCACATACAAATTTTTTGTTTAAGCCCTAAGGATGATTTCCCTCTTCCCAACATAGACATGATTGTAGATATAATAGTGGGACATGAGATGCTATCATTGATTGATAGGTTTTTAGGATACAATCAGATTTTGATAGCAAATGATGATCAACATAAGACAACCTTCACCTGTCCATGGGGCACCTACTATTGGAACATGATGCCATTTAGGTTAAAGAATGTTGGAGCTATATACCAAAGGGATATGACTTAGATTTTTCATGACATGATCCAAAAATATATAGAAGATTATGTGGATGACATACTAGCCAAATCAAGGAAGTTTTAGGACCACATAGAGCACTAGGCTCTATTTTTTATAGACTAGAAGAATATAAATTATGACTTAATCCTAAGAAATGTTTCTTTGGTGTGCAATCAAGAAAAATTCTAGTGTATATTGTATCAATGAGGGGAATCGAGATAGACCCTGCAAAATTCAAAGCAATTCTTGAAATGGAAGCACCATGTACATTGAAGTAGTTAAGGGGCTTGCATGGAAGGCTCCAATCCATTCCCATAGTCTCATCTAATCCACAGGGGGGTAACATACAAGTGGGATGAGAAATGTGATCGGGATTTCAATAAAATCAAGGGGTACTTGCTAACACCGCTAGTTCTCATGCCACTGATGTAGAACAAACCATTGATCTTGTACATATCAGTGGAAACAACAACCTATGGCCCTCTTCTAGCACAACATGTTGAAATAGGGAAGGAAGGAATCATTTACTATATTAGTAGAACCTTGGTGGGGCACGAGCTAAACTACACATTCATTGAAAAATATTATCTTGCAGTTGTATTTACCTCACATATGTTTAGACACTACATGCTTGCTCATGAAATAAAGCTCATCACCAAAATACACCCTCTAAAATATCTACTCTCTAAGGAAACACTCACAGGGTGAATGGCTAAATGGGTCATGATATTAAAAAAATATGACATTAAGTATGTAGAATGGAAACCTATCTAGGGAAAGATAATTGCAGATCATTTGGTAGAAGTACCTATATAATCAGAGAACCTCCTAATATAAGAGTTTCCAGATGAGTCCATTTTCAATCTTAGTGTAGCAGACCATTGTAAGGTGTAGTTTGACAGGTCATACACTCAGCATGGGTTAGGAGTAGGAGTCTTCTTCATCACACTCCAAGGAGATTGCATCTTGAAGTCATATAATCTATCTTTTTCCTACACCAATAATATTGTGAAGTACAAGGCTCTAGCCATAGGACTCTGAATTGCAATACAATGGAAAATCATGGCACTTAAGGTTTATGTGGACTCATAGTTAATTATCAACTAGGTCAAATATGAATACAAAACTAAAGATGACAAACTTACTTCGTACAATAAGCTGGCGGAGGATCTCAAGGAGTTCTTCATCAACATAACATTTGAGAAAATATTGAGGGTAAACGATAAATAGATGCCATGGAAACAATTGGATCATTGTTGGATATCACATCCAATGTCCCTAAAAATGAATTCTTGGTGGAGCAGCTTCTCATACTAGCTTTTGAGGTACCATAATATGATTTCATGTGTGAAATCATTGGTCCTAGTGATCCTTGGTACCATGGCATATAGACCTACCTAAAAAAATAAGAGTATTGCCCGCTGATATCACCCCAAACTTTGAGAGGACCTTTATCAAAAAATCATCCCATTTTGTCATCTTAGGAGATACCATCTACCATAGAAGTATTGAAGGAACCATCTTGCGATGCCTTAACCCCAAGGAATATTTGACTACTTTAATAGAGGTAAATGATGGTATTTGTGGTTTGCATTCTAGTGGTATGACCCTGGCCAAGAAACTATTGAGGAAAGGATACTACTGGCCTACAATGGAGAAGGAAGCTCATGACTATGTCTAATTTTTTTTTGTAATGTAAGGAAGCTCATGACCAATTGTTCATTTTTTGCAATGTTGGGAAGCTCATGACTATGCCATCTAAGGAAGCTCATGACTATGTCCTCATCCATTCACCAACTCAGGAGCTCCAACCAATTATAACACCTTGGCCCTTTTCACAATGGGGGCTCAATCTCATTGACAAAATCTCACCCACCTCATCTAATGGACACAAGTTCATTATCACTGCCACCGAATACTTCACAAAGTGGGTAGAAGCCATCCCCATGACCTATATCACTTGGAAGTAGATCTCAAAATTCATCTTGAACTACCTCATTTTCCATTATGGTGTTCCTCAAGTCCTTATCTAAGACAATGACACACCTTTCAAAAACTAGGATGTTCATGAGCTATGCCAAAAATTCAATATCCAACATTGCTTATGCACCCCATATTACCCCCAAGGTAATGGCCAAGTTGAGGCTACCAATAAAACCATCTTGAAAACATTCCTAAAGAAAATATTCAATGAAGTTGGTTGTGACTGGCACCTATAGTTGAATCCTACCTTATAGGCCTACCAAATGAGTATCTGCACACCTACAGGTGCAACCCCTTTCTCCCTGGTCTATGGATAAGAAGCCATCCTTCCCATTGACATTAAGCTCCCATCCTTAATAATATCATTGTAGAATCACATTATTGATGAAGAATATCACGTGTCACAATTGATTGAGCTAGAACTACTAGATGAGCAACACATGGAAACTTTGAAAAACCTGTACAGGTCTATCAGAACCATCTCAAAAGGAGCTATAATAAGAAAATCAAGAGTTGGTCATTTCTAGTTGGAGAGCTCATGTTGATACAAAATCAGAAGAATGTGCTAATTCTAGATAGCAAGGGAAAATTTGAACCCAACTAGTTGGGACCCTTTGTCATCATGACAAGTTACAAGTCAAGACGATATCAGCTATCCACACCCGAAGGTGATACTCTATAGGATCCCATCAATAGCTCCCATATCAAAAAAAATTATGCCTAAGCTTGGAAGGTATAGATCCAAAATTTTAAAAAAATAAAAAAGGGATTGAAAACAGTAAAGAAAAAAATCGTCCTCTAGTGAAAACCACTTCGGTGGCACTTTGGGAAACTACCTTGGTGAAAACTTGGCAATCAGGTACCTTGTGTAAATAAAGAACTTTCCATCCACCATGGATTCTTCAGCTTTTTCTGCATCGCCTTCCATATTTCTTTCATCACCTATTTGCATATGCATCATAGCTTAATCCTGTGTTGGTATCATGTTCCATCCTAGAACTACTAGGCACATTCCTAATGTTAGTATGTATTTCCTATATCAGAGTAGTCTATCACATCATGCTAGGGGAATTTTTGTATACTTGCATTGGATTGAATTCATGTACATTCTTGAAATCCTCCAAACATAAAAAAATCCAAAAACATTCAAATATGTCAAAAATCCAAAAATAGGTCAAAAATAGAAAAAGTAAAAAAAAAAGTCATCATGTCAAACTATGTTGTCTCTGAGCTTGAATGTAGGCAAGGCTAATCATTGGTCAACCCCCCTAGATACCCTAGGTTAGTCCTTTAGGGTCCATCATAATAAAATGGAAATCCAACATGTTAATATCTCATCAATAAACAAGTTTATGTTACTTGACCTACGTGGTCTTTGCATGTATAACATAAGAAAGGATAATATTTGATTAGCCCCCAAGGCCCCTACGATAGGTCCTTGGGTTAGGTTCTTGGTCAAAATATTAGAAAACACAAAAATATTAAAAATTTTGAGAATCAAAAGATCTATAAAACCTCTCGAAAATCCCAAAATAGCCTCAAAACATTTCAAAATACCAAAAACATTCAAAAAATCCAAAACCTTCCATCCTGTTTCACCTTCACTCACCATAAACATCCACTCAAAATTAATGGTCGTCATCTTCAACCTTTGGAAAAATAATCAAAAACAAGTATAGAAAATTGAAAGTGTAAACTCAAATGTCAAGGTCTTAAGTCTCGGGTAGTAGCTAAAAAAGTTATTCAACTCTTGGTGTCAACATCCCATCATCCCATTAGTCTCAAAATCATCTGATAATATCATGTCCTAGGATGCATCCTTCCTACAATGGACATCAACATCAGGAGCTTGATTTATTTTTGTTAACTTGACTAATTCTCTTGTAGGTTGATCATGTTGGCATGGGGTTATTAGAAAAATCGAGGCCCTAGAGATTTTGAAGTCTTGCAAACTTAGGTAAAATGGGTTCACTAAGAAGATTGAAAGACATATCCAACAGAGTAATATTTCCAAGAAGAAAAATTTGCTGAGTAACATGACCGGTAAGAAGGTTTCCTTGTAAAGATAATTTAACCATTGTAATGCAATCTCCAATTTGCTCAAGAATACTATCAACCAAAGCATTCCATGAAATATCTAACACCCCATAATGTTGTAAATACACAGAGTCAAGCAAAGCTATTTTCTTGAATCCACCACAAATTTCACTTAGAATGGTCCCACCAAGCTTATTGTTTGAAAGGACAAGTTTATTCAACATTCCCAAAATAGAGCACTGAGTCGTTATATTTGAACTACATCGTCTATAAACTTAAACATAGGAAAGGCCATCATTGATGAGCCCCCAATACATAAAAACACAAAAACATTTAAATAACCCAAAAATACAAAAACCAGCCTCATAACATTTCAAAAACATCCAAAAATTCAAAATATTTGAAAAAATCCATTCATCCCATTTCGCTTCACCCTCGATAATCAATCATCCATAATAAATCAATCATCACCTTCATCCTTTAGCAAAACAAACAGAAGCAACCACAACAATCAACAAAATAAAACTTCAAATGTAAAATCAAAATTGAAACAACGAACTTTTAAATGCAAAAACAAACTTTTGATCATTCTCAAGCATGTCAATCGAACCTTATATCAATAGCCTTTCAAACAACCTATCAACTTTCCACCATCCAATAGCATGTCCTAGGATGTATCCTTCCTGTACAATGGGCATTATCTATTGGTAAAACACTTTGGATACTTATCCTAAGCAAAACACATCCGTTTGGATAGAGGTATGAAGAACATTGAATTGTTTGTTTACTAGATCTTTTCTTGTGATTTATCTTATTGCATCTATTCCCATGACCTCTCGAGCATGTGTATCTAGAAAGAATTAGAGAAAAAGGAATTTTGAATTGATCATTATCTTTTGTTTGTTCTGCTTGTTGCATATTCTTGTAATATAACTTGGTGATACTTGCTTTGGTAAGTGTGTATGGAAGACGTTTTGGATTTCTTGTTGACTATTACATAGTTAGGCTTTTCCTTTCTATGTTTTGGTCCAAGGTGTTTGAAATTTATAAAGTACATCCTAACAAGGTTTTGTATGTTAGGTGTGAACACGAATAATCCTATCTATTTTTTGAGTCAAAGTCCATCACACTAGATACCATGCCATCCTAGTTGTTTGTTCCTTGATGCATTGTATCTATGTGTGTTATCAAACATAAGGAAAGTTATTCTCTTTACATCCTCAATCGCTAGATAAGCAATACATCATCATCATTCATCATCACATCTAATAAAGTCTTAACGACTCATAAACTTGTTAGACTTCAGAATCTTCTCATAATCAAGGGTTGATCACTTTCATTCTTATATCCTCTTTCATGCTAACATGCTATTATGACATGCATCCATCCTACATTCATAAAATGTCAACATACCCATCTTGGATACCCATACATATCATCATAATAGGACACATCATTCATCTCACATGCATTACATCATCATTTAAGACATTTAGGATAGCATAGATTTGTTATTCTTAGCATCTTAATTCATCTCATTTGCATTGTCATATAGATATGTTATCTAACCATCCATACATCCATCTTGAACCTCTTTTCCGTGAGATCAACCCTAAAATCAAAATTTTTGCCCAATATTTTGAGGGGGCAATGTACCAATGTACTTCATTCCATTGGGGCATCCAATAAATTAGAAATTTTTTGAACTTTGATCTAAGCAAGGTTATTCTTTGAACCAATGCAACAGGTACATTGTTTCAAAGAGGGGGAAAATGTAGACATGCAAATAAGCCTAACTAACATAGTGCATCTTATTTTGATCAATTATCATCAAATTCTTCTATTAATCAAATAAAGTGATTTATTAGATTAATTCACTAATGTCCATCATGTTTAATTAAATAGATAAATTTGTTTAATTAAATCCGCAAATTCCTCTTATTTAATTAAATAAATCAATTTGTTTGATTAAATAACCAAAGTCCTCTTATTTAATTAAATAAATCAATTTGTTTAATTAAATCCCCAAAGTCCTCTTATTTGATTAAGTAAATCAAATGATTTAAATAAAATATCATAAATTCACTAATCCACTTAAAGTTAATTAAATTCTAAATTAATTAACTTTAATCACCTTCTAATCATCAATAATAAATTATCTATCTTTTAAATACCCGAGAGTTAAATCAACCTGTAATTAACCAACCCACTTGCACATGAAAATAGTTTCTTTTAATTAACTAATTACCTCATTTATCCTCTCAAAAACATATTCTATGGAATATTCCTTCATTAACTCCCTTTATTTGACTTTCTAACGACAAAAAATTTCCCTCCAAAACATTTCAACCACATGCATTTCATTCCTCTTACATCTCAACCACATGCATTTAGTGTCTCTTACATCTCAACCACATGCAAAGTGTGCTCAATCCTCACCTATTAGCACTAAGACAAGTGTCCCAATCTTATTGGCTCTCTTTTAGTCCCACGATCCTCCCATCTCTCAATTCTTCAATCCTTCAACCTATAAATAGAACCCACTTCTACTTGAAATCCATCTACAATATTATGCATTTACACTATAGGCACATTTCATCTTGCACTTGATCACTCAGCTTTGCAGCTTCATCACATTTTGTTCATAATTTTGGAAGCTTATCAAGGGGTTGGGAAAGGGAATCCTTTCCACATCAAAGGAACACCACTCCCACTATGAGATAGGTTTGCACATGCTTTTATATGCCTTTATTTAACTTCTTTGGTATTTAGTGTCTTGTTTGGCATATTTAGCATGATTCAATATCTCATAGGGAGGCTTTTTTTTGCTTTGTTTAAAATGGATTAAATATGCTAATGTTTTTTCTTGAGAAAATGAAAAAAAAAGCTTCCATAGTCTGCAAGTGGCATGTTCTTTGGAGGCTCACGTGTTGATATGTGGATGAACAATTAGTTCATCTCTGTGTTGCTTCACTCATAGGGATGACCTAAAAGTTTTGAGGTTATGCAGAGTTAAAGGAAGTTTGTATTAGACTAATGGGAGTAATTATAGGTCAAGTATGTGTAGGATCATCATAGAAAAAATAGGCCCTTAAGTGGCAAAAAATTTAGAAAAATCAGAGTTAGGAAACTTCATGTAAAAATTTGAAAAAGTTATCTATATTATTTCAAAAATATGTAAGAATAGAATATGTAGCAAGGGTATGTGCAGGATCATGATGGGCCAAAAAGTGGCAATATGATGGGTATGCGGTTGATGACTATTTTTTTACCCAAAATTGATGAAATGAAAAGGGTTTTTAAAGGAGATTCTCAGCTTTCCATTGATATAAATTATGCTTTACTTTGAATTTAATAAGTAATTATTATTCATTTTCTATTCAAATTATGACTAAAGTCCTGATTGATAGGCTAATTGAAAAACATCTATAGCTTTCAAACGGTATCACATTTTTTGAATCCAAAACATGCATCACATTCTATGCCTCACATACTATAGGATTAAAAAAAGAAAATTGAATTTCATGAAGTTTTGACCAAGTTAAGGTGGTCAGACATACGAGTTTTTATATTTTTTGAAAATTTGTAATAAAAGAATCATAATTAATTATTTACTTGGAAAAAAATTATAAAAAATATGCATCATCAGGGCATGAGTCCCTCCACTTTACATATAAATATTATAAAAAAAAATATTATCATTTTATTGTATTAGGTAATGCATTACACCTACTTCTTATTTTTCCTTGAAATTCTACCATTGCATTGAAATTTCAAATTTTCACCAAATAGATTATTTTTTAAACAAACCTAGTAGTTTAGAAACTACATTCAATTTTCTACAGATTTATTCTTACATATTTTTGAAATAATAGATAACTTATTCAAATTTTATTTCCTAACTCTAATTTTTCTAAATTTTTTTCCACTTAAGGGCCTATTTTTTCCATGATGATCCTGCACATACCTAAAAATTGAATGTAGTTTCTAAACTACTAGGTTTGTTGAAAAAAAATAAAAATCTATTTGGTGAAAATTTGAAATTTCAATGGAGTGGTAGTTAAATTTCAGGGAGAAAATAAGAGGTGGGTGTTTGTCTGACCACCCTAACCACAATAAAATGATAAAAAAAATTATAATATTTTATATATAAGTAGAGGACTCATGCCCCGATGTGATGTGCATATTTTTTGTAATTTTTTTCCAAGTAAATAATTAATTATGAATTTTTTATTACAAAATTTTAAAAAATATAAAAACTCGTATGTTTGACCACCTTAACTTGGTCAAAACTTTATGAAATTCATTTTTTATTTTTTTTAATCCTATAGTATGTGAAGCATAGAATGTGATGCATTTTTTGGATTCAAAATATGTGATACCATTTGAAAGCTATAGAATGTGATGCATTTTTTGGATTCAAAATAATTTATATCGCTGGAAAGCTGAGAATCTTCTTTAAAAACCCTTTTTGTTTCATCAATTTTGGGTAAAAAAATAGTCGTCAGCCACATACCCATCATATTGCCATTTTTTGGCCCATCATGATCCTACACATACCCGATCCCTACCAATCTATTTTGAAGTGTTACATTTTTTGGAAGGGTGATGCTACAATAATGGGTTACACTTTCTAAGACATCCTAATTTTTGTTGAAATCACATAATTTTAGAAAATATAATAATTTAAGCCTTTAAAGGTTCCATTTAAAGGATTTTAATTATAAAGGCCTTGATCAAATCCCCTTAGGTCAAACCCCCACGGATAGAACCCTGCTAGTTTTAAACCATACCTATAATGGAGTCTCCTATACACCTATAAAAATGCTAATAAGAAAAAACTTTTGATTTAACTTTTGAATGATATAATGAATTCATTTAAAATTTATGTTTTGTAAGTATGTAGTCTTTATTATCTCCCGAAAAATATAATTTTATTATTATATTTATTTTTTATTTCTTGTGAGTGTAGTTTTTCACCAAAAATGAAGTTCTTTGTTTTACACATGTGGAAAAATACTAGATTACCAAAAAAAATCTAAAAAATATCTATGCTCTTGGTATTGATGTGCTTGATCCAATAGGAAATAAGAATAATTTTGATAAAAAAAATTTAAGAGTTATTTTTTATACAGTAAACATATGTCTAAATTATAATTGGTTTAACTTCAAAAATTAATTCAGGAAAAAATATTAAATAAAACACTATGAAACCAATTGAAGGAGCTAGATAATGCAGTTACAAATCTAAATTAAAAAAAAAAGAATTTTATCCTTCATAGAAAAAGGTTGTGTTATATAGTAAACATCACTCTTCAAAAACATTGTTTACGATTAAAAACTAGTTATTGAAGGAGATGGAAAAATAAAATAAATTTGATTCCAATTTTTTTAAAATATATATATTTAGAATCTACAAAAAAAATGTCAAAAGTCACTAGTTTGCATCATCCTCAAATTCCTCATGGTGTAGTAGCTATAGGTGTTTGAAAGTGAATATTTAGTTAAAAAAGTTTAGTTCCATGTCAAGTTTTGGGAAAAAAAGTGTAACCCACTATTGTGGGATCACTTAGAAGTGTGTATATTTGGATATTGAGCTAATAGGTTAATAAATTGCACAATACATCTAATTAGGTTGACCTAATTGATGTTTTAAGTGTTTTAGAAGGTAATGCATATAAATGTGAGATTATTTTCATGTTGTAAGAATGATTTGTATGTATGAATGTGTCGATGATGTTAAAAAGAGGAGTATGATGAAAATGTAATGTGAAGAGCTACAAAGTAGTTTGATAGAAATGAAGCATGAAGTGTGTTAGATCAATCTACAAAGATTAAGTTGTAACTATCTTTAGCATATTGTAGATGCATTGTACCAATTTAAATATTTAGTAGTGAGCCACCCTTCCTCCTAGTAGTGAGTCCACCTAGTAGTGAGCCATTATGTAATATCTTATAACCAGTTATAATATATTGTGAGCTAATCCTCACCATGGTTTCTCCCTCTTTGTCTTTTCCACATAAATCTGGTGTTCATGTGTCCTTTGATGTGATGCGTGATTTCTAAATTCCTTTCCATTAATGCAAGTTTAATATGTTGCATGGAATGAATTTTTAAATTTGTTGAAGCTAATGATTTTCAATGAATACTAATTCACCCCCTCTCTCAGTATTCCAGTTGTTCAACATAGAGATATCATTTCCTAATGAATAAATATTATGAAAACATCTCATTACATATGGGGGGAAATTCTTATGCGTATGTGCAAGATAATCATGGAAAAAATAGGCCCTTAAGTGGCGATAAAATCTAGAAAAATCAGAGTTAGGAAACTTGACATAAAAATTTGAATAAGTTATTTATAGTATTTCAAAAATATGTAAGAATAGAATCTGTAGCAAAATGAATGTAGTTTCTAGACTACTAGATTTATTTATAAATAAGAAATCTATTTGCTGAAAATTTGAAATTTCAATGCAGCAGCACTTAAATTTTAGGGAAAAATAAGAAGTAGGTGTTTGTCTGACCACCCTAACCACAATAAAATGATAATTATTTTTTATAATATTTTAGATATAAGTAGAGGACTCATGTCCTGATGTGATGCATATTTTTTTGTAATTTTTTTCCAAGTAAATAATTAATTATGATTTTTTTATTACAACGTTTTAAAAATATAAAAACTCGTATGTCTGACCACCTTAACTTGGTCAAAACTTCATGATTATTATTTTTTTAATCCTTTAGTATGCAAAGCATAGAATGTGATGCATGTTCTAGATTCAAAAAATATGGTACTGTTTGAAAGCTATAGATGTTTTTCAATTAGCCTATCAATCAGGACTTTAGTCATAATTCAAATAGAAAATGAATAATAATTATTAATTAAATTCGAAGTAAAGCATAATTTATATTGGTGAAAATTTGAGAATCTCCTTTAAAAACCCTTTTCATTTCATCAATTTTGGGTAAAAAAAAGTCGCCAACCACATACCCTACACATACCCATCATATCGCCACTTTTTTGGGCCATCATGATCCTACACATACTCTTATTCAAAATAATTAAGTAATTGGGTAGAAATTCAAAAAAAATTCCTCTTAGTAGGCCTACAAAAAAGCACAATTTTTACACTTTATAGGCTCCCATCTAGTTACAATTCTTTCATTAGATATTACTTCTTTTATTTTATATGGGATATATCAAATCTCCAGCATTCCTAGTCAAGGCATGAGATTCCTTCATTGGAAGAACTACATCAGCCATCATATTTCCTTCCCTATAGGTGTGGAATATCTTAAATTTAATGAAACTACCAAGTAGATCTTTGCAATGTTCCATAATTTCTATAATCGCCCATGGCATAGTAGATACATTTTAATATATTAATGATGAACATAGAATCCCCTTTAATAATGACTTTATCAAACTCTTTTTATTTTAGTCTCTTGAGTCCCACCAAGCTGATGTGGCTTCTACAAAATTATTGCAATAGGTGCCTCAATTTTTTGCATATCATTCTATGAGAACACCATTTTGGTTTCTTATCACACCCGCTATATAAACTAGTCATATGTTACCTTTCGAAAATACATCAAGTTAATTTTAATCTATCCTTCCTTAGGGGGATCCACTTGGTTTCTCTCCTGCATAAAGCTTTAGCATAAACTATCCAAGTTAAATCATGCTTGATGCCCAATAATTTTTTAATTCTGATTTCCTCATATGAAGTTAACACTTTGGAGAATCCATAATTATCTGGATATTTATACTTTCCTTTAATTTTTGTTTCATAGACATAAAAACCTCTATGCAATTTCTTTTCTGATTCTTAAATTGTATTATATATCTCTCTCTGCGGTTACCAAGAAGCAAAAGGGGGAATTTATCTCCATGATTCAATTATGATGGGATGAGAGAATGCATAGTTATTCTATATGTTAACAAAATTCTTAAGTACATTGAGGGGAAAACCAATGAACCAAAAGGGACTTAATGACATGGTTTGAAAATTTATTTGAGTAGTTTAGGAATGGGTGATCTATGCTCTCATCCTCTTCAAAAAACATTAAGAATTTATTTATAAGTTATAACCCACACCTGTTAGGGTTGGGTATATAAAGAATATTTACATGAATAGCATCCCACCAAAAGAAATTAATTTTTGGGATAAATTTAGGATTCCAAACCTACAACCTATTGAAATTACTCTTAGGGAGGGGTAATTGTTCTAGGATAACATAAGCTGACTTATTTAAAAATAGGCTAGAGGGATTTTTGCTCCATATCCATTTGTCCCCCTTTTCCTAGGTAAAAATAGTGCAATCACCTATTCAGTTTCTCTAACTCTTTATAATCTCTTCTTCCATTTGTTTTCTTCCTCCTCTTAAGAGTCTAGCCACAATAATCTATTCCTCAAAAAAATTCCATTTTGGGAAACACCTCTCCAATCTATATAATTAATGAGGAATTACCATTGGCTCAAATAATCCTTTCTTTAATATTGAACTAAGTGATAAATGAAAGAGCAAGGCCCTTATTCCAGGTGTCCTCCCAAAAACTAATATTGAAACCATTTCCCACTCTTTTTTGAATCCCCTACATAATTTTGTTTCTTAATTTTACTAGGTTTTTCCAAATAACTGATCCATTCAACAACTCATAGAACACGAAGTTCCTCTAGTCCTCCTTACGAATGTATTTGACTTTCAAGATAATGGACCAATATTTTTCATCTTGAAGAAAGTTCCATCATATTTTTTCCAGAAGAGCCTAATTAAAAAAATCAACCTTCTAATACATAGGCCCCAAATATTTTTTGGCATGAAAACCTTTTCCCAACTAACCAAGTCAATCCTAGACTTTTATTCTATTCCTTTCTAGAGGAAATTCCTATTTATTTGCTCAATTTTATAGGCTATGAAAAAAGGGATATTAAATAGGGATATATAATAAACTTGAATGTGTAAAGGGACTATTTATGAGTTTAAATTTTCTATCTTGGATAATGAGCTTACCCTTCCAACCAACTAATTTCTTTCGTATTCTTTCAATAACACCATTCTAGTGGGTATTTTGGTTCTTTTTGGAAATTAAAGGTAATCCAAGGTAGGATACCAAAAGAATTATTGGTTGCCATCCTCAGATCCTTGTAACTCTATCCTTAATAAACTAATCAATATTGAAGAAATAAAGCTTACTCTTGATGTAGTCAAGGAGCTATAAAGCATAAATTTCCAGGTTTTTTTTTCGAATGGGTAGCTTCCACCACCAAGGCTTCACCAAACAAAATATTGTGATCCATAAATTGTTGGTGGGTGGATAGAGGTAATGAAGAAGCATATTTTACTCCATTAAGAATTCTTAGGTCAAGAATTATTTAGAAATTTCTCCCAAAGACTTCAACCACCATGACAAATAGATAAGGAGAGAGAGGGTCCCCTTATCAGAGGCCTTTCCCACTAGAGAAAGATCTGCTAGGAATTGCATTCACCAAAATAGAAAATTTGGGTGTTTTGACACAAGATTTAATTAAATTCACAATCCTTCCTTTGAACCCATACTTTTACAAGAAAACCAACATAAATTACCAAGAAAATTTGTCATGAGCCTTGGATATGTCCAATTTGAGGGTCATGTTATGCTTCTTGTTGTAATCTATAAAATGTATATACTCATGAGAAATCAAAGCTACATCAAGAATATATCTACCTATAATGAAACCTTTCTAATTTAGGGAAATCATTTCATGAAGAAAATATTTCAATCTATTGACTATGGGTTGGGTGAAAATTTTACAAATTATGTTACATAGAATTATGGGTCTATAGTCCTACATAGTGAGAGAATCACCTTTCTTATGGGCCAACGCAATGAATGTTGAGTTCAGTTCTTTTAGTTTTTTCTAGATCTAAAGAAGTATCTTGCAGCATTAAAAATTTCAATAGAAATCACCTCCCAAAAATATTGGAAGAAGGTTGGAGGGAACTCATTTGGGCTTGGGGCCTTGTAAGCACCAAAATAAAGCACAACATTTTTTAATTATTATTTTTTAGACTACAGGAATCTATCAAGTATCCATCCCCCTATAAATTAAATTGCACCTGGTAAATTTTTTTTATGTGACTGGTTATGATGGCGTGACACGCCCTCCGGTGCCACATGAATGATGGGGAGACTAGACCTCGTGATCTCTTGCCTGCAACAATATTCTTTAGCCAATCGAGCTAGGCCCACCACCCCAATATTTTTTAATTATTGGTATGAATCTGGTTTCTCCAAAAACTTGAGATCTTGTTCATTGAGGATATTGGGAATACTGTTGATAAGATCATCCATTTTAGATACATGTATATTATGTCCAACTAGGGAATCTATAAAGTAAGAAACAACATCATTGATTATGTCATTTTCCTCACTGAGAATTGAACCATCTTCCTTCACCAAGGATTTGATCCTATCATTTTTTGTGTATCAAGGTGGATTGGTGAAGGAATTTGGTATTTTTGTTGCCCTCTCTTAGCCATTGGACTCTCAATTTCTATTTCTAGTAAGTCTCCTCTCTTTTTGAAAGCTTGAGTCCTTCCAGTCTTAATTCATTTTCTTAACTGAATTATCAAATTTCATATCTCCTTCTTCAAAACTTTTTTGAATCTCCTGAAGGCTAGAGTGAATCTTTTCCTTGTTTTGAAAAATATTTCCAAAGGAGACTATATTCCAGTAGTTAACCTTTTCCTTAACTCTGTTTAGTTTTTAGGCAAGATGAAATATAGCGATTCCAAGATAAGGTTGAGTCCACCATATCTGAACTAGAGCTTTGAAATCAAGGTTAGTAGACCACATCATTTCATATATAACTGTAAAATACCCTTTAATGATGGAGTCCTCCCAATCTATAAGGATGGCACTATGATCCAATCTCATTCTACGAAAGATAGAGAGGGTCAACTTAGGAAATATATTCCAATTATTAGATATTAGAAACATTTCATGTTTTACTTATATGTGGTTTTTTTCATGTCTCTTATTGGACCTTGGTTGAATAGGCACCACTGGAGGTCAATATCCAATAGACATTGAGAAGAAAGAAAGTCCATGAGATCCATCATGTTGTTAGAAAATTAAATAAAACACCCTATTTTTTTAAGGGAAATAATGGGGTATTGAAATCCCCACCAAGAATCCAATGGAACACATTAAATATTGAATTTAAAGAAGATAATTAATGCCAAAGTGAAGCTCTAACAGGTTTAGATTTTGGAGCATAGATGTTGAAAAGGTTTCGTTTAACCAAAGAGTACAAATCCTCCATATAAGTCATTTGATTGTTCATAGAAAAGTTTCCTTTAGAACCTTTAACCCTATGAGGGTTCCAAAGAGAAGCTATACATCAAGAAGCCCCATTAGCATCACAAAAAGAGTAATTGATAGAGGCCAAATATTCTTCATGATTTGATCAAATGTAGTTTGATGCGTCTTTGTTTCTTGAAGAAGCAAAATATTGATTTTGTGATTGACTATACAACATTTAACAATATGTTATTTAAGAGGGTTGTTCAACCCTCTAATGTTAAATGAACAGATCCTTATTGCTACTATTAAGAATTTTAGTGGCATATTGGAACTAAAGAAGGGTCTAACGCCCCCAACCAAGTCATTTCTTCTATTCTTTTCTCCCAAGAGGTCATCCAGGGTTTTTTGTTTCCCCAAGATAACCTCTCGAGCCACATGATTGGCCCTGATATCCTTTTGATGGGGTCTTCTAATTTTGTATCTCCTCCAATGTCTACTTTATTTTTCTTATTTATTTTTCCATTAACTTGAGTCTAGTTCTCCTCCAAACCACCATTTGAGGGTATCTTAGAATAGGGTATAGTATCAGTATCTCCAAACCCCAACAAGGTTCAAGACTCATGAAAAAACATGAAAAGCACTCCAGGTTGTTTAATACCACTCTCAATATTTCAATTTAGTGAGTAATGTTCTAACTTATTGGGGTGTTTATTTATATCTATTTTAATTTATCCTTCTTCAAATCTTTCATTACTTTTAGGGAGATCAATCATCTTGACTTTAGTAGGAAATGTAGTAGTCACCCTTAGGGTTTTATTTGGTGAATATTTACAAGATTTATTATGGAAATTTTTAGTTGCAATTTTTTATTCTTCTTTCTCCATTATACTTTCAGAATTCAAAGGATAATATGTCTTCAAACCGTCACTAACCAAATTTTCTTCCTTTTTGGATAGAGGATCCTCAGTCTCATTTTGAATCTATTAATCTAAAATCATAACACTTCTTTTTAGTGAAACTGGCTTACAACAATCACTAAGATGGTCAAAAATTTTACATAAGTGGAAGAAGATACCAACATTCTCATACTCTATTATTTAATTCTAGATTCCAAATCTTGATCGGAGAGAGATAATAGAGGGTAAGACATTATTTAATTCTACATTAACATATATTCTGGAAAAGACTAGCCTTGATCTTTGTTGGGTAACTTTTTCAATATCTAATAGATGGCCAAAGGAGTTAGTTACTCCTTGAAAGATCTTATGGTTTTAAAAATAAAGGGGTAGCCTCAAAAGCTAAATCCAAGTCAAGGAAATCAAACCCAAATCCTATGAGGGATCAAGGCTCACTTTTCATTTACATAATGAAAAACAAATTTTAAATTTCTTATCAAAATCCCAAGAACCACTAGTGAGAACTTTGAGCAAGTCTTTGTAAACCTTGTAACTAAACTAAAATGAGTCATTGGCCATAGAAATAATTTTAACACTACATTTGAGTTTCTACATAGAGTCAGACCATTTACTTACTTCACCAATATTGCATGCATCCAAAAGCAATGAATCAGGAAAAAAAAAAGACTCCAAACCAAATGTTGGAGAATAGGGATAGTTTTCCATAAAGCTTGTCCACGACTCTGGGGAGAGCAAGGAAAAAGTATTTACAATGGTGGTTCTTGACCCAAAGGGGATAAAACACCACTTTTGGTTGCAATAGCTTCCAAAGTAGAGGTTGGGGAAGCCTGCTGGGCCCCCCACTAGTCGGACACATGGTGGTTCACGATAAGAGTAGAAAATTTGAAAAAAGAAGCATGTGGAAAATTTGCAAAGCTACCTAGTAGTTTTCATTAACAATATCATGCCTTAAGAAAAAATATATGTTGATCTCACACGATATGATGTGATTACTTCGTAAGGTGTTTTCTACATCTCACTAATATTAGATGAATGAATTTTAAATTTTGCACCAAACACTTGAAACCAAATATTATAGATTGAATTTTGGAGATGGAAAGAAGGTTGTCCTTTTTATTAGTATATTATTATGTAATAGAGGATTAAAGAGTGTAGATTTTTTATTTTGTCCTATCTTGTTTTAAATAATAGTGAATGTATATGTCTATTTTTAATTCTATCAAAAAAAAATTATCTTGTAATTATTAGAAAAATAAATATAAAGAGTAGTATATAATAATTTAAATGTGTGAAATGTTTGTATTCTTTTGGTATGTTTTCAAGTTCTCTTAATCGGATTCCATAACTAAGGTTTGTAATCATTTTTTATTGACTCTAAAATATCTTCTAAATTTCTATGTAGTGAATCCTTTCAATGAGATAGAGGAAATGTACAAAAAATTCCATGGATGTGTAAGACATGTTTATGTGGTTAACTTTTAATATAATTTATTCTTTTTCTTTGCATATAAATCATCCTTTATGTGTGAATTTTCCAAAAATACACCTTCATTCACCCATCCACTTTAATGTGTACTATAATTATTTAATTAAGTCATTTCTCTTAATTGATGTAAATTTGGATCCATTACCATAAAAGATGAAACAAACCATTTGTAACTCATTTCAACAAGTTGCAACATTAGAAAATTTTAAAAATATTTAAGACATCAAATAATCAATAACCTTAGTGTTATTTAACAAAATTTACTTTTTTTACTGCACTATCCTACTATCACAAAGTGTCAATAAATCTTATTTAGGTCATTAAAAATGAAAAGTTAACTAATCTCATTCCCACATCTTATTTAGGTCATTCAAAATGAAAATTTATGAATATCATTTCCACATTCATGTATGAAGTGAGATAATATATTGTAAATCTTAAAAACTTAGGAAAAATACATCCTAGTTTCCACGTACCCTTTATATCCACACAAAGAAGTGTTATATCCTTATTCCAAGATTAAAAAAATCACATTGGTATTTAATGGCTAATGTATGGGTATGTGCAGGATTATGATGGGCCAAAAAGTGGCAATATGATGGGTATGTGGCTGACGAATTTTTTTTAACCCAAAATTAATGAAACAAAAAAGGTTTTTAAAGGAGATCATCAACTTTCCACCAATATAAATTATGCCTTAATTTGAATTTAATAAGTAATTATTATTCATTTTCTATTCAAATTATGACTAAAGTCCTGATTGATAGGTTGATTGAAAGCATCTATAGCTTTCAAATGGTATCACATTTTTGAATCCAAAACATGCATCACATTCTATACTTCACATACTATAGGATTAAAACAATAAAAATTGAATTTCATAAAGTTTGACCAAGTTAAGGTGGAATAATGAGCTTTTATATTTTTAAAAGGTTGTAATAAAAAATCATAATTAATTATTTACTTTGAAAAAAATTACCAAAAATATGTATCACATCGACATGAGTCCTCTAATTATATCTAAAATATTATCATTTTATTGTGGTTAGAGACAGACCTACTTATTTTTTCCCTAAAATTTAAGTACTCTTTATTGAAATTTCAAATTTTCACCAAATAGATTTTTTTAAAACAAACCTAGTAGTTTAGAAACTACATTCAATTTTCTACAATTCTATTCTTACATATTTTTTAAATAATATAGATAGCTTATTCAAAAAATTTACGTCAAGTTGCCTAACTCTGATTTTTCTGAATTTTTTGCCACTTAAGGGCCTGTTTTTTCCATGATGATCCTGCACATACCCGTATAAGAATTTTAAGTGGTGCAGATATGATTTATATTAATTTTTATTTTATCAAACACTATTTATAATCTTCTTCAAGAGTCATACCTTACTGAAAACTATCATTAGAGCCTATAAAAAAGGGATATATCCACCCTTCTCCATTTTTCACTTTATGCCACAATGATGCAGAGGCACCAAATCATTTATTTTTTCCCTACCATTTCCTTCACCCACAACTATACTAAATTTTTTGGGGTTTTGAATCTTAAATTTTATTTCTCTTTGTTTGGGGCTACAAAATAACTTCCTGAGAGCTCATTTAATGAGAAACTGGTGCAGGAGCACCTTTCGTCAACAATGGTCAAGCAAGGTTGTTATTGAGTAAGCTTTAGGATTTTTTGTGTTTTGAGTCTTAATAAGGTTTAATGAGACCACACTTGATGTAATTGATAACCCTTGAGTGTTTTGAGTCTATGTTGTAGATGTTGCAAAATCATGTTGAAGTATTCTCAAGTTTGACAAAAGAGATTAAGGTGGGTGAAATGTTAATTTTCTTGAGTAGGGTCATGTTTTAGGGTCAAATAAGGTCTAAAATACCATTTATAATGTATTTGGTTGGTTTTTGAGTCTTAGGTGTTAAATTAGAAAAAGTTGCACAAAAAGATATGAATGTTGTAAGTGCAAAATTGCCAAAAATGCAACTTTCTAGGAATTTGAAAGGTCATAGAATTTGAAAGCTGGTTATAGATGTTGGGAAGTTGGAAATTAGTTTGAAAATTTGTTTAAATCCTCAAAAGGCTCAAACAAAAGGTTTTTGAAATGTATTTTGAAAGCATTTTCATGAAATACAACGCCATTTTTGCAAATTCTCTGGTTTTCTAAAATTTCCTTATTCTATACAACGTGTACAGTCATTGTTATGAATTGAAGGTTATTGGATTATGTAGAGGCATGATATAAATTTCTTTTGAATCAATTTTAAAGTCTTTTCATTAGGATTTGGTAGAGATCTTTGTAGTTTCCTGAAACTACTTGTTTAAAACCAATCAAGGGTTTGATTGGAGTTAAATGATGATCTAAGTCATCCCATCTACTTTTCTAGCCTATAAATTTATGGAATGACTTGAAATATGTTAGGTTAGATGTCTTGTTAGTTCTGAAACTAGAGAAAAGAAAGTTTTTAGAATTAGAGTGATTCCCTAGGGTCGAACAGGGTATTTTCCATGTGAAAATGGTGGTTTAGAGAAGGATTTTGATGAAAAGTTGATGGAACTATCCAAGTGAGAGTAGAATGAGTTTTTGCAGAGTCATAATGATGTGTTGAAGGAAATTCTTGAGTCTAAAAAGCCTAGGATATGTTATTTTCAATAAACCTTTGGAGTTTTGCATGTAGAGTGAGTGTTTTATGGAAACATGGTTTAGAGGTCATAAACTGAAGAAATAATGGTGGATTCTATCATTTGGATACACAAATAAATACTTTCCATTGAGTTAAAGTGGAAATTTGATGATTTGGTGATACCTCCTTTGTAAAAGAGGGCTAATTGGTGGTTTTAGGACATGGGCAGTCTAGTGGTTTGCAAGGTTTTCTCAAAGAAGCCATAGGGGATCTTTTGGAAAGTGTTGTTAGATCCTAAGGTGAGTCTCAGTTGATGTTGAGTTGGCCTCTATACAACCTTCTCTAAAAGATAACTCTACAAGTTGAATTTGGAGGGCTACAAGCCTTAAGGAAGGTGTATGTGTCAAGTTGAAAGACTTGTGTTGTAAAGAGGTGTTTCTTGAGTGAGATTGGTCATTTTGAGTTGGAGGGAGACTTTGAATAACCTTTATAGCATCAGGTGGTATCATAGATCATTTATTAGATCTCTTGTTAGTGATTTGGTTGGATTTTACAGGTTGGAAGGTGAAGAGGCAATACTATCAAGATGCCTCCTAAAGGAAGCATAGTTGCAAGGAAAATTGATGGGCTGGCTAAAGAAATAGAAGCCTTCAAAAGAGAGTTGGCTACATTGAAATAAAAAACTGGAGTGGATATGGATGAGAGTGATACTGAAGAACAAGGGACTTCTAGTGAACAGGAAGAGATGGATCCAGATGATATGAGGATGATGAAGCTTTTGAAGGCTGTGAAGAAAAATGGACATGGAAAAATGGATGTGCCTATGTATGGGGGAAAACTAGATGGAGAAGAGCTCTTGGATTGGATAGGGGCTTTGGAGAACTATTTTTACAATGAGGAGATTGATGAAGAACACAAAGTGAAGAAGGTCAAAACCAAATTGAAAGGACATGCTTTATTGTGGTGGAACTTTATGCAAGATGAAAGGGAAAGAAAAGGAAAGAACAAGATCACTTCATGGGAAAGAATGAAGGAAAAACTAAAAGGTAAGTTCCTTTCTTGTGATTATAATTTTTAATTACTTAAAAGACTATAAAATCTTAGACAAAAAGAACAAGATGTGCAAGCATACACTAAAGAATTCTATAGGCTAAGTATAAGAACAAATCATGAGGAGGATGAGGAAGAAAGAGTAGCTAGATATTTCAATGGCCTAAGGCGTAGTATTAAAGATGAAATTAATTTGTTGGAACCAAAAAAAATTGAGCAATGTTTTCAAATGGCAATAAGAGTAGAGGAAAAACTCAAAAGAAGACAAGAGGAAGAGGCAACGCTTCTAGGGGTAGAGGTACATCTTCAACACCAAGGAAATCTAAAGAATATCTTGAAGATTCTCATAAGAGTAAGGAACAAGCGCCTAAATCAAGAGGTGGATGGAGAGGTGGAAGAACAAGCTTTAGGAAAATAAGATATTTTAATGAGTTTTTACGTAGATGTTATAAGTGTGATGAGTTTGGTCACCCTTTCTTCAAGTGTCTAGAGAAGATTGGAACCACATCAAGCGGAGGAGAAAGGAAACCTGATAGGAGAACCCAAATTGTTTATGAAGATGAAGCTGAAAGCTCAAAATCCAATACTCTCCATGCTACTCCTGAAGTTGGTGAGATGTTGATGATGAAAAGACAAACCTTGAAGACATCCATGGAAAGAGAGAAAATTTAGAGGAGAGCCTTGTTTAGAACATGTAGATGTAAAAATAAGGTATGTAAAGCGATTGTTGATTTTGGATGTACTGACAATATGGTCTCTAGTGAAATGGTGGACAAATTGCATTTAGAAAAGGTACCTAGAGAGAATCCTTAAAAAGTTTCTGAGGTTAGAGAAAATCAAACCATTTTGGTGAATGAACAAGCCACTTTTGAGTTTCAAATTGGTCCATACAAAGATAAAGTTGTTTGTGACATTTTACCAATGAGTTGTTGCCATGTTTTGCTTGGGAGACCCTGGCAATTTGACAGGTCTACATTTTATCATGGAAGACAAAATACATATAACACTGAAAAAGATGGGAAGAAATTTATTCTAACTCCATTGGTTGAGGAAACAAGAGAGTAAGGTGATATCATAATGATAGGGAGAAAATAATATGTGAGTAATGAGTAAGGTGAGATCATGAAGTTTGCAACTATGTCAAAGCTTGATACTATTAAAACAGTGAATGCGAAGGATAAAGGTAATGTGCAGACATAGATGAAGAAGAATTATTTTGTGTGGAAAAGAAAAGAAGAAGGAATGGTGTCTTAGTTAGTACATAAAAGAGTAAGTGTGAAGTGTATGGAAAGAGTGAAGGAATATTGGTAGGGATAGTCATGTGCCTTGTGGTGATGAAACATGTGACAAGGTAGCCTGGTGATATTGAAACAACAGTTTGTGAGATTGCTAAGGTAGTGATCAAGAAGACATAGGTTTTTGATATTGATAAGACAATGAAAAGGTATGTGCAGGTCTGACAGAGACCACTAAATACATTGCTACAGACTTTTGTAAGGCTAACAGAGGGAAAAATGAAGATATGAAGGATACTGAGCACAAAATTATGCATGAAGAGCTGAGGAAGATGATGGTAGTTGGTGAAAGCTTTTGTGCAGATGTGAAGAGGTGATAATAGAGTTAGATGATGGAAAAGTTGGAAAGCACCCCATAGAGCAGAGTGCACAGTTGGAGCAAGAAGCAAGGGATGGTGAAGGAAAATATGATAAGGATAGTGAAGAATAAAAGTGAGGTGAACCTATTGAAGGCAAGCATGAAGGTCTAATCCAAGTGAAGAACAATGGAGGAAAAATTGCAAGATTCTTTCCAAGGGACTTGGAAAAGTTCTATGTTGGGGTGTATGGTGCAGGAGCACCTTTGGTCAACAATGGTCAAGCAAGGTTGTTATTGAGTAATATTTAGGATTTGTTGTGTTTTGAGTCTTAATAAGGTCTAATGAGACCATACTTGATGTAATTGATAACCCTTGAGTTTTTTGAGTCTATGTTGTAGATGTTGCAAAATCATGTTGAAGTATTGTCAAGTTTGACAAAAGAGGTTAACATGGGTGAAATGTTAATTTTCTTGAGTAGGGTCATGTTTTAGGGTAAAATAAGGTCTAAAAGACCATTTATAATGTATTTGGTTTGTTTGAGTCTTAGGTGTTAAATTAGCAAAGGTTGAAAAGATATGTGAATGTTGTAAGTTCAAAATTGCCAAAAATGCAACTTTCTAGGAATTCAAAAGGTCACAGAATTTGAAAGGTGGTTATAGACGTTAGGCAGTTGGAAATTTGTTTGAAAATGTATTTAAAGCCAAAAAATGCTCAAACAAAAGGTTGTTGAAGTGTATTTTGAAAGCATTTTCATGAAATACAATGCCATTTCTACAAATTCTTTGGTTTTCTAAACTTTCCTTATTCTATACAGCCCCTACAGTCCTTGTTATGCATTGAAGTTTATTGGATTCTATAGAGGCATGATCTAAATTTATTTTTAATCAAGTTTGAAGTCTTTTCATTATGATTTGGAGATCTTTGTAGTTTCCTGAAATTGCTTGTTTAAACCCAGTCAAGGGTTTGATTGGAGTGAAATGATGATCTAAGTCATTTCATCTACTTTTCTGGCTTGTAACTCAATGGAATGACTTGATATATGTTAGGTTAGATGTGTTATTGGTTCTGAAAGTAGAGAAAAGCAAGTTGTTAGAATTAGAGTGATTCCCTAGGGCTGAACAAGGTATTTTCCATGTGAAAATGGTGGTTTAGAGAAGGGATTTGATGAGAATTTGATGGAAGTATCCCAGTGAGAGTAGAATGAGTTTGTTTAGAGTCATAATGATTTTTTGAAGGCAATTGTTGAGTCTGACAAGCCCGGGATATGTGATTTTCAATAAACCCTTGGTGTTTTGCATGTAGAGTGAGGGTTTTATGTATCAATGGTTTAGAGGTCATAAACTAGAGAACTAATGGTGGATTTTTTTGTTTTGATACACAACTAAAGACTTTCCATTGAGTTTGGGTAGAAATTTGATGATTTAGAGGTACCACATTTGTAAAAGAGGGCTAAATGGTGGTTTTATTTCATTTTGGATTATTTTAGTTTTATTTCTTAGTTCATGTATAGTTGGCCTCTGTATGGCCTTCTCTAAAAGATAACTCCACAAGTTGAATTTAGAGGGATACAAGCCTTAAGGAAGGTGTTTGAGTCAAGTTGAGAGACTTGTGTTGTAAAGAATTGTTTCTTGAGTGAGACTAGTCATTTTGAGTTTGAGGGAGACTTTTAACCACCTTGCTTGCATAAGAAATGGTGAAGAAAGTGTCTTAAAAACTAATTGAGTGGGAGTTTTTGACTTAAAACTGTAGGTAGTTGGATATTTATGAAATATTTTGAGCACTACCTTTAATTTAAGTAGGATTCTAGAGAAGGCTTCAGAGTTTTGAGAATAATTTTTGTGATTTTGTTAAAGAGGAGTAGAAAATAAAAGACAATAGAGAGAAAAAAAATAAAAGAAAGAGGGATCAAAATAGCAATAAGTAGACAAACCAAGAAGAGACATAAAGAACAGAAGAGTGAGCAATTGAAACAGAAGAAACATAGGACATTAGTACATGCATAGTATACAAAGAGGAAGGGGTGGAATAAAAAAGGGAGATTTGTTCTACAAATACTTATGTAAATGCATGTAAAAGAGTGTAAAAAGTTGCATTTAAATAGAATATATGATTTTATTCTTTTTATAGTTGTTTCCTTCTATATGTGTCTTGTGCGTAGTAGATGTAATGAGTTTTCTATTTCTTAAAGTGTGGACTATTTTGTGCAAGTTTTGAATATTTTATAATTATAAAATTATTTGTGTTGTCACCTACAACTATCACTACAGATACTCAAAACAATAGTCTGTTGTTGATAGCAACATAGTTATTATCTCTGCCATTATGATGTAAGAGCATTCGGGTCCAAAGGCAATCAACATCACCCAAAAGTATTTTTTAGTTGTTTTATTTCATTTTGGATTATTTTGGTTCATGGCATCTCTCAAAACATAAGTTCAAATATTCATTCAAAATTGCAATATTCAAGTTTTCACTGGTTCGCTATTCCAGAAGCTCCACAGGAAGTTTTCAAAAATATATTCCCAAAAATATATAAGAGCTATAGTAGAATCCTTTTGTAGATATATTCTTTGAGGTACCATGTAAAATATGCAAAAATAATCAGAGTAAAATATTTCACGGTTTGAGAGATTTTAATGTCGAAAGTTCGTAAAAATATGTGATTGACAATTTATGGAAAATTTAAAATCTTGAGTTTTATGAAGGCTGGAGAAAAATGGCTTGGTGGAAAGGTTTGAAATGACATTATATGCATTTTTTCAAATTTTCTAGTGAATATGAGATTCTAATGAAAATTTATGCAAAAAATAAATTTTATGTAATTATTGGCATGCGGTGGTAACTTGCATAATTTATTTTTTTCTAATACGTAATACGTAGCCAAAACTACATGCATTATATTAATATTAACAAAATATTACATCAGTTTAGCCCTCTGAAATGGTAGATCAAAGAGGTGAATATAGTTCTTGGCCTTAAGCTAGCAAAATCACAAAAAATAAACCTCTATTACAAAGGATGTTGACTTTGATACTACCATCTACACCCAAAAAAAATCCTCCCACGCCCAAGCCTTCGGTTTTCTTCCTCATAGAATTTCAAACAGTTCCCACCAACTCTACAAATTCATGGCACCATTGGATCTCGCCCATGTCGATCAAATCCAACCTTCGGCATAGGAAGTTGTAGCCGAGAGTGACCCAACTTTGGTGCCATTGCAACTCATTGTCATCCATATTGAGGATGAAAGGATTTCATTCAACTTCCACTCCTTGCTAAAAAATTCAAAGCATATCATCTGGCCATGGAATCCCAACTCTTGCAAAATCCACTGCCACTATATCTATATCGTCATCCAAAATGGACGCCTTAAACATATAATGCAAGAGCAACAAGCATCTCTCCTTTGGCACATTCATATCCAATAGAGACACTATGAAACAAGATGAAATATCTGAATTGGCCCTGGTTCGGTTGCGTGAAAAGTAGTACTTCCTCCCAAGCACCATCCTCACAGATTCTAAGCAAAGAATATCCTTTTTGAGACATATATTCTTCATATGTTGATACAAAATGTATCCTAAGAAGGAAACATCCTTCTTTGAGCTCTTCAGCTTAATTGGGGTATCCCTATTTTTTACATTGATATCCATCCTCAGTGTTGAATAAATAGAAGGTCATTCAATTCCAACATTAATGGTCGGCTGCTTGTTTTAAAACTTCTGAGTAAGATCAATTGTTTCTGGTTGATTCACTGCCAACATCAATTTATTTCACATGATACTCAGTACCTTTGCTTGGATCATTTCTGAGGCCAGTAATGATCAAGCACACAAATTAGCCTCAATGATCTCAATGTGTGTGCTTTCCAAACTGGGGAGTACCTCGTCCAGCTCACCCTTATGCACAAAACATGCTTCAAACACTACCAAAAATGGCCGATCCATCCCATCCGACCATTCTATCATTTCATATTAATGGCTCCAAACGGAAGTGTCCCTTTGGAAATAGAATGTTAGCTACCTTTTCCTCTAGTTACTTATCTAGGAAAGCCCATATGCTAGATCTAGCCATCACCAGCCTAGACTATAACACCTAGTGGCACATTTGTAAGAGAAAAGGGAAGTCATAATGGAGTAGATGGCCCAGGCAACAAGTTTTTAGCAAACAAAAGCAAAAATATTGAAAAAAAAGAGGATTTTTTATGCCTACAATAGAAAAAACATCTAGCACAAAATTTGAAGAGTTGTGAAGAATTTTTTTTTGTTGCAGATTTGAGAGTGAGGAATGTGGGAATGATAATGTTTGTGAGAAGCCATGGATGGCTAATGTATTAAGTTTAATTTTTTGATTTATGTAATTATTTTCATTGCTGAAAATGAAATGAATTTATATGAGCTTTATTGTGTTAGATTTGTTGTATTGCATAATGTTTTGTGCTGAGAGTATGTAGATTTGATTTATTCTTGGAGGCGTGAGGTTCCTCGCATCAATAGTATCAAAGTAGGAGTTCCTAAGTGTGTAGGCAGAGCACCAAATGTGAGGCAGTTTGCACCAAGACCCGAGGGTTGGAGTGTGTGTGAATTTTTTTCTTACAAATGCATGTGAAAGTTGCAAGAGGAACTACTTATAGGATTTTAGGAGATGGCATACTTGTGATTGTGAGCAAATTGCTGAGTGTGAGGAAGTTTGCAATAGAACCTAAAAGTGTTGAAGATTTTTAAATAGATTGCAGAATGTGAGGTAGTATACATATGTAAAACTTGAGGGTTTGAACATTTGTGTTGTTAAGGCTTTGAGAGTGTGTGGAATTTTTTTGAAGAAATTCCCAAGAAGAAAAGACTAAATTTTGTCATAGTTGTGTATGTAGGATAACATGAAGGAGAAAATATTGTAGAAGTATGGTTTGAGGAGAGCATGAAGGAAAAGAGAAAAGGTGAAGTTGTTGAGCTTGGAGGCTAGGTAAAGGAAATTGCAATAGTGGATAAGGAAGAAAGATAGTTGAAGAACAAGCACATGATTTACTAATTTTTATGAGTTCAACTCATGAGATTTTTCAAATTACCCTGGGTGTCTAATGCAGGAGCATCCATGGTGAAGGGAAATCGTCATCAAGAAAAAAAGAGGGAATTTTATTTTTATTTTCCTAACGTTTGGTATTTTATGTTTTTGGAAGAAATAACTTGAAATATTTGGCCAAAATAATATTTTAAATAAATGATTCTTTATTAAAGTTGTAAATTTTTGTGTTGGAGATAATTATGGAGGAAATTTTGAAAATTGAAAAATCAAAATAGGAAAATTGGGCATGGATTTCTGGAAGATACACTCTATGACAACTCATTTATTATTCTTTAAATGTAGCAATGAAAGTTTGATTCCCAATATTGAGTTGTTGGATTTCTTTCTATTATGGGGTGATATTGAGTGGAGTGGGGAATTCAAGTTGTCATGCAAAATTGGAAATTTCATGAAGATAGGTTTGAGGATGCTTTTAAAATTTATTATGTTAAATTTTAATGATTTTTTTTGAGGATTTTCTAGGTTGGGTGTGGCAATTGAGGAGTTACATGAGAGCTAAGATTGAATGCAATATTTAAGTCTTAGCTTGTCAAATTTGCAATTTTTCTTTCCAAATTTTTGGAGAAGTCTCTCCTGGGGTGTAAAAATTTCTTCTTGGGCATATTGGAGTCATGTTTTTTCAGGTTTGAAAATGAATCTACAGCAGCAAATGGATGGGGTTACAGAGGTTTAATTTACAGCAAAAGGGATCCACTATTTAAAAGTATGCAACTTGTAGGAGAAAAATCTTGTCAAAGATGTTTGTTTAAAGGAAATCATTTTCTGTTTGTTGTTTGCTATTTTAAAATATTTTAGTTTCATATTTGTAGTGGAATTAATCAGCCCATATGACTGCAAATGAATTTGTTTTCAATTGTGCTTAATTATTGCTTTGTTATTCTAACAATTCAAAAGATGTTGAATGAGGAGTATGAGACATTTCCAACAGATTTGAGTTAATTTATTGTATTTTTTCTAAGTTTCATATATGTGTTGTGAGTTTGAGAACGAGGGTTTGAGTTTCTCTTTCATCACATTGATTTTATACTTCTTAAACCTTTTATATGACCTATAGCACGTGTAGAAATTTGTAAAGATTGTGTGAAGTTGCTTACGAAAACACAACCTCTCATTATCCACATATTAGCTCATGATGGAGTGGAGTTTTCAGTTCCTATAGGGAGGTGGGTGATATCAGTGTGGTATCAAAGCACAAGTACAACTCTAGGAATAAATTTAGTGGCTTGAGATTCGGGTTGAAGGAAACCCTTTCATTGTGACTATGGGTGTGTCTCTACAATAATGGATATTATAGCTACGAGATTACAGTAAGAGAGAAAAAAAGGAAGGAGATTTAGAGCAGCCAGATTCTGCCAAGGAGAAGGATGAAAAAGCTTGCATCTCTAGAAGCAATGGGAAGACTAGATGTGTTATTAAACACTCTAAGAGGAGTGCAATCAATAATGGATACAATATAAGGTGGAATAATAAGAGGAAAATCACATGAATATAGTGATAGTGAATATGATGAAGAAAGAGCATATATGCCTAGATAAGAAGGTGAAAATATAGATGGAGATATTGAAACAGGTGAAAGAAGACTTATAATATCGATTTCTAATATTAGGAAAGGAATAAGGGTAGAATTGCCAATCTTATCAGGAAGTTTAAAACCAAGTGAATTAATTGATTAGATAAAAAAGATGGAAGAATACTTTGAATATGATGAAGTAGAGGACCCTAAAAGAGTGAAGGTTTCTCAAACAAGATTGAAAGGACATGCAAAACTATTGTGGAAAGAGGTGCTAGTTGAGAGAAGAAATGGTAGAGATAAAATCACATAATGGGATTGAATGGTAAGCAATAAGAATGTTAAATTTTTACCTGGTGATTATCAACTTGAAATTCTCAAAAAATTACAAAATTTAATGTAAATATATATAAGTGTAAAGGCATATATAGAGGAGTTTTATAAAATTTCCATAGGATCTAGCCATAATAAATTAGACAATGAAAAGGTAGCAAGATATGTTAATGGATTGAGGATGAATATTCAAGATGAGTGAAGTATTATAAGGATATGAAATGTGGAAGAAGAATATCAGTATGATTTAAAATTAGAAGATAAATTGAAAAGAAAATAAGGAACAAACAAAGGTAGAGGTGGATTGAACAAAGGAAAAGTGTAGCAACAAAAAAACTATACCCATGGGATGGATGATAGCCCTTATTCAAAAGGAGAAAGTTGAAACAAGATCAAGACCATACCCAATGAGAGGTATTGGTCAATATGGAAGAGGTCAAGGTAGAGGCTTTAAAGGGAGATTTTATACTTATGGAAAATCAGTCCATGAATTTTGCGAATTCCTAGAACACAGACTAGGTGGATCAATGAGAATAAGGGAAATAAGTGCACATTTAGCAATGGGGGATACCAAATCTACAAGGTCTATTAGTCAAGAAAATTGACCTAAGAGAGGAGAAACACTTATGAAAAAGAGGATATTATTGAAACCAACCAAAAAATAAGATGAACCTACCCAAAGAAACATTTTATTTAGGACAATATGTAAATTAGGTGGAAAATAGTGCAAGTTCATAATAGATAGTGGTACCAACAATAATTTGGTTTCAGTTGAAATGGTGGATAACTTGGGGTTAGAAAGGAAAACTCACCCTATCCCTTACAAGGTGTCATGGTTACAAAGAGGGCATCGAGTCTTGGTTGGTAAAAAATGCCTAGTGAATTTTCAAATAGGCTCTTATGAAGATAATGTGTGGTGTGATATCATGCTTATGGATGTATGTAATGTACTCTTGGGGAGGCCATGGCAATTTGATAGAAATGAAAGTGATAATGGAAGAGAAAAAACTTACACTTTGGAGAATAATGGAAGAACAAATACTTACACCTTCGTAAACTAAGGAAGAAGAGGTAGAACGTGGTCCAAGAATGTTGCTAGTGGCAAGAAAAAATATATTGAAAGAGAATAAAGGGGAGAAAATATTTTTTATAGTAGTTACCAAGGAGCTATAAGTAGATGGAACAACAAACAACAATGACATACCTTTAGAAGTAATGGAGATAGTTGAAGAATTTGATGAAATTGTGTCCGAGGAATTATCAGAAAGATTTCCACCTATGAGGAACATCACCCATCATATTGATTTGATTATAGGGGAAGATTTACCCAATCAAGCCATCTATCCTAGTTGAAACATGTAGAAAATGAAGAGGTGAACAAGCAAGTGCAACAACCATTAGAAAGAGGACTATTTAGAGAAAGTATTACCTCATGCACAGTAAAAAATGTGTTAGCACCAAAAAAATATAGTGAATGGAGCATGTACATAGACTCAAGAGCCATCAACAAAATAGCAATAAGGTATCATTTTTCTTTATCAAGAATGGATGATCTCATTGTCTATTTGTGAAAGGCTAGGAATTTCATAAAAAATGATTTAAAGAGTGGATATAACCAAATTGTGATAAGAGAGGGTAATGAAAGGAAGACTGCGTTTAACACCAAAGATGGGCTATATGAGTGGTTAATAATTCCTTTTGGATTAACAAATGCACCCAACACATCTATGAGGTAAATGAATGAGGTGCTACAATCATTTTTCGGAAGTCTTTGATTGTTTCTCTTGATGACATTCTAATTTTTAGTAGAAACAATTAAGAGCATTTGTTACATATTAAACAAGTCTTACAAAGGTTCAAAAAAGAAAGGGTATTGGTGTATTTGAAAAAGTGAATTTTTTTTAAGGCTAAATTAGTTTATTTGGGATACATCATATAACCACAAGGGTTGCAAATAGATCCAAAAAAGGTATGTGCTATAATTAAATGGCCAACACGTAGGAGTGTACATGAGGTAAAAAGTTTCCATGATTTAACTAGTTTCTATTGAAAATTTACTAAAAAATATAGTGGGATATATGCATCGATAACTAAAACTATAAGAGTCAAGAAAGAGATTAAGTGGACAACAACAAAAGTTAGAAGTTTTGATATTTTGAACAAGACACTCAACAAGTAATTATTGTTAGGATTTCCTAATTTTGCAAAAATGTTTCAAGCATGTACGATGATGCAAGAAGGATAGCCATAGGAGAAGTTCTTAGTCAAGAAGGTAGGCCCTATTGCATATTTTAGTGAAAACATTAATTATTTAAATAAGAGGTAATCAATTTATGATCAATAATTTTATGCCATTGTGTAAGCTCTAAAGAAGTGGCATCATTATTTGCATTCAAGGAAATTTATTCTCTACACAGATGAAACCAATCTTAACGAGGAACACATGAAGTGGGTTGATTTCCTACAAGGATATAATTTCACTCTTAAGAATAGAAGTGGGAGTTCAAAAAAATTAGTGGATGCATTAAGTAGAAGAGTATAACTGTTGACTGAAATGAGAGTTGAAGTAGTTGGATTTGATGCTATGAAAGTGTTATAAAAAGAGGATTTGTATTTTAAGAGTGCATGGATAACATGTATGGAACCTACCACTGTGAATAGGAAACTATGGATGGACTACTTTATACAACATGGATTTCTATTCAAAGGAAAATAACTTTGCATACCTTAAGGATCAATCAGGAAAAAATTAATAAGAGAAAATATTGTGGCGGTTTAGCTAGACCTTTTGGAGGTGATAAAATATTGCGACAACTTATTGAAAATATTTTTTTTGCCAATGATAAGGGCTAAAATTAAAAAATCTATGCAAGGATGTCAAGTTTTTCAATATGCCAAAGGAGGGAGTCAAACCATAGGCCTATATCAGCCATTACCCATACCTGATAAATATGGGAAGATGTAAGAAGACAGATGATGTAAAACATGTAGTGAATTTATTCTTCATGGAGGTTGTTAGGTTACATGGTTTACCGAGAGTTATGGTTTCAAATAGCAATATTAAGTTTGTAGGACATTTTTGGAGGACACTTTGGAGGAAATTAAGCATTGATATAATATTTAGTTTTGTATATCAACCTCAAATGGATAAATAGAATAAATTTTTTAACCATAGCTGAGGGAATCTGCTCAAATGTTTAATTGGTGACAATCCTAATCAATGGGATTTAGTATTGCCTCAAGATAAGTTTGCATATAATGAATTAGTCAAAAAAATTATAGGTAAGAATCCATTTCAAATTGTTTATGGGCATGGTCCTAGAAGTATTTCAAAACTAAGGTAGCTTGGAAATACATAGGGATATAACAGAAGTGCTAAAGGAGAAGAATTTTCTAAACATGTGCAAGATTTACACCCACAAATATGGGAAAAACTCAATTGGAGCATCCCACAGTATAAAGAGAATTTTGATTTAAAGAGAACATAAAAGAATTTTGATAAATTGAAAATATAGTATTGGCATATCTACAAAAGGAAAGATTTCACAGATATTCCTACAACAAGCTAGAGTGTAAGAAGATTTGACCATGCTAGATTATCAAAAAAATTCAACAAATGCTTACAAATTGGAGCTACCTAAAAGTTTGGAAATATTTCTAATTTTTAATGTTTCTAATTTATATACTTACCATGAGGGAGAGAAATCACACAACAAGAAAAGAGAAATCAATATTAGAAATATGGAAGGATCAGCTACCCAAAGAAGAATAAGAGGAAATTAAAGATACTTTGGATTCTAGAGTGATTAGAAAGACACGGGGCAATGAATATAGTGAGAATTTAGTGAAATATAAGGGTAGATTAGTGGAAGATGTAACATGGATAAGCCCCATAGAGCTATAATATTCTACTTTTGACATGATGGAAGAATTCATAACCTAAAACAATAGGAGCTCTAACCTACAACACAACAAACTTTTACATAAGGAGCAAGGTCTCACAAAAATTTCCTAGCCCAGTAGTCTGATGCAGGGGTGCCAAATCCTTTATGTTTTCTTCCTTATAATTTCCTTCACCTACCACTGTATTGAACCATTGGGGGTTTTGAATTTAAAAATTTATTTTTGTTTGTTTGGGACATTAAAATCATTACCCAAGAGCTCATTTAATGAGCAATAGTGAATCAAATGAGTTAAATTATAATTGAGTGAGAGTTTTTTACTTTAAATGATAGGTGGTTGGAAATTTATGGATGATTTTGATCATTTCCTTCAATTTAGGTGGAATTTTGGAGAGGGTTCAATATTTTTGAGAAGAATTTTGGGGATTTTGAGAAAGATGAAGAGCATAATAAAAAAGAAGGGAACAAAGAGGATAAAAAAAATTAAGAAGAAAAAGGGATCAGAATAGAAATTGAAACGTAAAAATATGGTGACTCTAAGATTAGCATTCATAACCTAGGTCCATTTCCACATTTTTATAAATCTTATTGAGATGTAGATCACAAGGTGCAAGAGATTGACTTTCATACCTAAAGGTGATCCAATCAAACTTCTAACTACATCTATTGGGGGAATGGAATGGATTGGAAATAATTTGGAATGATTAAACTAATGATCTCATATTCCCTAATATTAAAAATGCAAGGATAGAAATTGAAACGTATTGTAAAGTGTATTTATTGACACCTTCACATTAAATTTAGGAGGCTTGTAAATTAAGTGGACCTAATCTAATGTTGTAATGTTTTTTACACATTGACATGGGATATTGTACCCTTTTAAGATAAATAAACCTATTTCTTCCTTAATTTAGTGTTATAAAGTGTATTTATTTACACTTTCACATTGTATTTTGTGCCCTCTTGCATTTATGACCTTAATATCATCATTAATAGGCCCTCAAGACTGTATATTATGCATCCCAAGGTATATTTTAATCAAAATCCTGACATAGACCTCATATAAACTTAATTTCTTCACTCCCCAACATTCTCTCTCTTCAAATAGGCCCTATGGGACCCATATGAAACCTTGGGAATATGAGTCATGTCTAGGTGGGAACCATATGCCACAGATGGCATGTGAGTCTCATTTGTCCTATTTTTATGGTTTTGAGTGAGAAATTTGGGTTTTAATTTCAAATTTCATGAATGTTAGCTTGTGGGATCTAATTAATAGGATATTAGATGCATTACCTATATAAATGAGCTTTAAAACCACTATTTCATAGGACCTACATGTTATCAAGTCAATCATTCGAGATTTAAGCATTTCAAGACTTCACAAGATCATCTAGAAAGCATTCAAGATCATTTTTAAGGCATTCAAGGGTAGAATTCTCCATCAATTATTGCAGCAATCCATAATGCATCATCATGTCAAGCTTATCAATCATCAAACATGTTATTTAGCTAGTGTTGTGATGTAGCATTGAAGATCCAAGACCAAGCATTGTTCTACACCTATTGTCAAGATCAAGATCTACATCATTCATGGCCATTTAATGTTGAGTTATAGACTTACAAGACATCATTTATAAGGAATCATTCAAGGTATCATTTTTCATGTTTCATGTTTCATTCCTTTATTTCATTATCTCATAATTTGGTTTAATTACCTATAAGGGGTTTGACCAAGGCAAACCCCTATTCCGTAACAATCAACAAGTTTTTCTCCTCTTTACATGTGTGATTGCAAATCTAGGTGTCTTGGAGCATTAAGGACCTTTGAATATTAAGTTACAAGTTTGGAGAAAGTTTTTGGAAGTATCCACTCATTTGCAAGGTTGTAATCTTCACTAAAAAGTCACCTACAACCCCAAAATCAAGGTTTTGGATCTAGAAATTAATTGGGAAGGACAAAGTAGAAATTGAGGATCAGATTCAGAATTTAAAGTTCCAAAAAAACCTAACTAGAATAATACACCATTCTTATCATATGAGTCTCATTTTAGGTCATTTTTTTAGATTTTGGTAGTTTTAGATTCCCTTTTTATCTAGAAATCAGTTCGTACACAAAAACCAAGATTTGGAACTAATACACCCAGACTAGCGTATGAGTATTGATAGGCCTAAATTTCAAGTTATTCAAAATTTTAGGCCTCCATTCGATCTCTCTCAGGTTTCCAAATGCCCCTCTATACTTTTCTAGTTTATTGTTATGATTTACTTGCATTTATAGTTCATTTAGTGAGGTTTTATGCATCACTGAGTTCAATCATTACATCTTGCATTTGATTTGTTTTACCAATCCATAGCTTGGTCGTGAACCCCTCTTCAGTCATTAGGAAACCTATAAATTGTCAGAACTCTTTCCCCTTTCTTCTTTGGATTGAGATCTCTAGGGAATCCTTGAATGTGGAGAATAGAAATTTTGTTGTCATAGGTCCTAAATGTTCAATGGTCCAGGACAACTGAGAGGGGGGGGTGAATCAGTTGTCACACAAATTCAAATTTAAAAATTCAACACTTATCAATTCCACAATCACACTATTATGTTATTAAGTATGAGCATGAAAAAAAAATAACATAAAGTAAATGAACACAATAAACACTAGAGTTTTATGTGGAAAACCCAATAAGGGAAAAACCATGGTGAGGATTAACTCACAATATAAAGAGATTGTAAAAATCAATATAGAGGCTCACTGCCCAAAAGAGGACTCACTATCCAAATAAAAAGGCTCATTGCCTACAAAAAGGACTCACTATCCAATAGGGAGGTTCACTACCTATAGAAAGGACTCACTATCCAATAGGGAGGCTCACTGCCCACAAAAAAAATTCATAAAAAAATGTTGGGCTTCATAGCCAGAATGAACTAAGAATAGTGCACCTAACTAGTGTTGATACAATTCCGATGATTCTCAATAGAGTAACTTGACACACTTCATCATTTTCACTCAAGACTTCACTTTCACATTCACTATTGGTTCATCGATCATATGCACACACACACACTCTCATCCCTTTTTTTAAAAAACTTTTCAACACACACACACACATGTATATATCTATCTGTGAGCATCAATTAGGTCAACCTAATTAGATGCATCTCTTTTCTTCCATGAATACCAACCTGTTCACTTCAAGTATTCACCAATTCTTCCCAAACGACTATTTAATAGTGCACCTAACTAGTGTTGATACAATTCTGATGATGCTCAATAGAGTAACTTGACACACTTCATCATTTTCACTCTTCTTCACTTTCACATTCACTACTGCTTCATCAATCATATGCACACACACACTCTCTCATCCCTTTTTTTCTCAAAACTTTTCAACACACACACACATATATATCTATCTACTCAATCTACTGCAAGTATCATTTAGGTTGGCCTAATTAGATGCATCTCTTTTCTTCCATGAATACCAACCTGTTCACTTCAAGTATTCACCAATTCTTCCCAAATGGCTATTCAATTGCTTAATATGCTATAGAATGTCAGCTTAGACATAAGATAGGTTAGAAATATATCTAAATAACAATATTAATTCACCTTTTACCACTAATCCAAGAATCCAACCAGGAATAGACTTCATTGCAAAAAGTAATAAACAAAATGATGCCAATACGTCGTACAAGCACTAGAGGACATGGAATTTTGATCATACATATCAACAACTATAAAAACTTTCCCAAAATTGTAAGCATAAACTACCAACTGTAGAGGAATGTGGACTAGAATATCGGTTCAGATACTGGACCAAAATAACGGATTAGGCACTGACTTAGACTTACATCCACAACATGGTGACATCAATGAAAACAAAAAATTGTAGAGATAATCATTCTTCTTCATTTTTCCAACACTAAATCCTACTGATGATAATTTTCTACCTTACATTTTTGGTGAACCTTCATTTAGAACATCTTACTTTCTAATTTAGAGTACATCATCATCCTAGATCTTGGTTTCATTAACATTGCATTAGAGTTTGCATTAGTTAATTAGTATTCTAGGGTTTTTTAATTTTTCATTAGTAAAAGTGCATATAGGTTGCATTTTTGCATCTCAAATCATTAAAAAATCATATAAAATCTACATTTTCACTTAGGTTACAATCCATACAAACTAAATGCATAAAAAAACTCAATTTTTTTTGAAAATTATAAAAAAACCCTAACTAGGACTCATACGCCCCTCTAGGCGGATTAGTCCCAATCCAAATTTTAAACTACCTTTTACAACATTTAAAACCTCACTTTTGTGCTTCCTAAGCTTGCTAGTAACATATACTATAAGTCTGGAAATTTCTAGTAACTTCTATTTTATGCATCTAGTTCAAAAACATCAATTTAGGGTAGTCATTTTTGAAATCATTTCAATAGTAAACATCATCAGATATGAAAATGTTCACATTTTTGAAAATTTGCATCATATAGATAAAAGTTCTTTTCACTTTTGCATATACAATGTTTACATTGATAAAAGTGCTTTTCATTTTTGGATATACATTGTTTGCATTCTTAAAAAAATTCATACATTGCATAAAAGTATTGTTCATCTTTGGATAAACATTGTTTACATTCATGAAGCAATGCATGACATGGTTAGAAGTTCTTTTCATTTTTTTTCAAAAAATGTTGGTACCTTACCTTTCTAGGCATGCTAAGAAAAAGTTCATATCCCCTCCCTATGAGAGTGTTTTAGTGAAAGAGAATACAACCTTGGACAATCCTAATGATCATATTCATTCTTCTCCTAATATCTCTCTTATTTGTGAAGAAGATATTTTGGTGTTAGAAGAACCAATCAATTAGAGTTTTGAAGATCCTAGTTGTTTCTCTCCTTCTACCTCTCTTATTAGGAAAGACATTGATGAAAAAGAAGAAAAAAAAATAGTTAATCAGGATGATAACATAACACAACAAGAGACCATATAAACCTACCTAAAAAACATTTCAACTAGTCTACATTCATCTCCCAACACTTTCCCCTCATGTAATAATATTTTAGAGGATAAAATTGAATGTGAGGAAGATATGTTGGTATCGAATGATCAAACCTTTAAGATCTATGACAACCATCTTTATGTTTATTCGCCTACCTATCCTATTTTGGAAGACATTATGGGACAATGGAGTGAAAATTTGGACATTCTTGACAATCACATTTGTTCTTCTCCTAGTTGTGAGGCATATGCTTTGATGTTAGAAAATATAACCAATGAAAGTCATGAGAATCTTATGTGTCTCTCTTCCCTCAGGAAAATAATCTGTGCATGAAGAACAAAAAGGTAAAACCCTTCAAAATGATATTGCTAGATGATTTAGGATCATTAAATTACAAACCAACATTCATAGAAGAATACAAGATCATAAAGAAAGACTCTAAAAAGTGAAAAGAAAAACCTGTAATGTCAACAAAAAATTCAAAAGACCTTTCGAAAGCATCCACCTCAACCACTTTGGAACAAAAGACAACAAATTACACAACAACCTTTGATGAACTTAATTATGAGAAACCACTGAATCCAAAAGAGATGAAGAATCTTTATGGAAAAGGTTATTAAATGATGAAACAACTTGGTTTTAGTGGAAAAAAGATGTGATGCTAGAGAACAAGGTATCCATGTCCCTATAGAGCCTCACATATAAGAAAATACTAATGGTCTTGGTTATTTTCCCTTGAAAGAAAGAAACAAGCCTTCACTTAATATTAACACTATTACAAAAGATTCCTCTAAACCAACTTTAATAGTAGTGCATCCTAAATTGATAGACACTAGTGATCTTGATTGTTATCCTTTGCAAGAACCAAAAAAAAAAAGCAATATTTTCTTAATGTTAATCTCATCACGCAAAACATTAATGATTTGAATTCATTAGATTTTACACCCTCTTGTAAAGGATAGAAAAAAATCTTGCAATATAAAGAGTCTTGTGTAGGTATGACACCTTTTACTAAGCAAGAGATATCTTTATTGCAAAATAATGCAACATCATGTACTTTTGATCAAGAGATTATATTGATGAAGCTTCTCCAATATCAATTGATATCTCTCCCTCCAAGAGCATGAAATAAATTCTACTACAAGACTTCATTTTGTGCATATCATAAAGTTCATGGTCATTCTACTAATGAATGTAAGGCTTTGACTAATCAAATTCAACATCTTAAGGATTGTGGTGCTTTTCCTTATGTTGAGGCACCTAGTTCCTCTTTTCATTTTAGCTCATCCTTGTCCTACACTAGGTGGCAACAAGGCGTTAGATAGCCTTGTCCTCATATGTCCCTTGTTGTTGTCTCTTTTGGCTAGTTGACCGCTTCTCATGTACATATAATAGAAAGATTGGGATGTGGATTACATGCCTTAAGTTGGCTCGCATGTGACATACTTATTCATGATGTAGCTTGATTCAGAAGCATATGACTTGGCATAGGGTTTTCTAAATAAGCTCTCATTTCTTCTACTTTAAATCAATTGATCAAATTAATGGTGTTAGCAACTGCTTTAAAGTGGGGGCATACATCGACACTCATGTTTCATTGTTTGATTTTCTTTATTCTTGTGATGCATCCTATTCTTGGTGGTTTCATTGGGTTTTATTTCCTTTAAGATCATGGTATTTCTTTGATTTGTCCTCTCTTGGAGACATTAGGCACAATGTTCCCTAAGAAGAGACCTTACATGAACTAACCAACATCCCTTTGAATGTACCTTACACTATTTCACATTTACAATAACAATTATATGGAAACCTTTCATAACATACTTTTCTTGCCTGTGGTGCCATCTTCTTTGTTCTTGAGTTCCAACCATACAAAGTTTTGCTTGCCTCATGAAGCTCAAAGTTAATTATATGTTCATGAGCTCCAAGCATACGATGTTTTTCTTGTCTCATGAAGCTTGAAGATCATTATTGTGTGGCTCTTTATCAAAGTTATGATGAGGTATAGCTTTGGTTTGGTTGTATGGGAGATCAATGAAGGCATGACTTCCCTTAGCCACTTGTGTATGTGGGAACGTACCAGTTGTGTGTCTCACTCTTTTGGATACTCACCACAGGGATGACCTGAAGTTCTATGACCAAAAAGTGAGAATATCTTTATTGAAGTTGGATCCACCCATCATATTCTTTTCTTTCTTCTTTATGTCTTTGGCATTATATGTTCATGTATCTTGATGCTACAAATCATACACTTTGTGTGTTTCCTTTTGTGCTCATGTTGGTTTGATGAAGGATCTTGTATCCTGGGAGCTTTGCCACTCCCTCGATCTTTGTCATCCTAGACCTTCTACATTGGTACACTTGGACTCCTATTGAATGTATACTTTAGTATGAGTTTTGAAGCATGTTCATCCTCTCACTAAAGAGGGGGCTAGATGTAATGATGAAAATTGTACTCACTTGGAAATGGTACAATTTCAATTAATTTAGGAACAATTAATAATAAATTAGACTTGATATCGCCTTGATCTAGTGTTGTGATGCATTTTACACATCCACATTAGGTTTTGGGCCCTTTTAAAGCTAAAAAACCTAAATTTTCCCTAATTTAGTGTTGTAAAGTGTATTTATTCACACCTTCACATTAAATTTAAGAGGCTTGTAAATTAAATGGACCTAATCTAGTGTTGTAATGTGTTTTACACATTCACATGGAATTTTAGACCCTTTTAAGCTAAATAGACCTATTTTTTCCTTAATTAAGTGTTGTAAAGTGTATTTATTTACACTTTGACATTGGATTTTGGGCCCTCTTGCATTTATTACCTTAATATCAACATTAATAGGCCCTAATACCCTATATTGTGCATACCAAGGCATATTTTAATGAAAATTTTGACATAGACCTCATATAAACTTAATTTATTCATTCCCTAACATTCTCTCTCTTAAAATTGGCCTTATGGGACCTATACACAACATTGGTCATCTGAATCCCATATAGGTAGGACCCATACACCATAGATGGCATATGAGTCCCATTTAGCCTATTTTTAAGGTTTTGAGCAAAAGTTTTGGGTCTTAAGTTCAAATTTCATGAATGTCATCCTATGGGATCTAATTAATGAGATATTAGATGGATTTCCTATATAAATGAGCTTTTAAACCACTAGTTCATATGGCCTACATGTTATCAACTCAATCATTTGAGAGTTAAGCATTTCAAGACTTTACAAGATCATCTAGAAAGCATTCAAGATCATTTTTAAGGAATTCAAGGGCAAAATTCTCTGCCAATTATTGTAGAAATCTAAGATCCACCATCAAGTCAAAGTTATCAAGAATCAAATTTTTTATTGAGCTAGTGTTGTGATGTAGCATTGAAGATCCAAGATTAAGCATTGTTCTACACCTATTGTCAAGATCAAGATCTACATTCTTCATGGCCATTTCATGTTGAGTTTCAAACTTACAAGACATCATTTACAAGGAATCATTCAAGGTATCATTGTTCATGTTTGATGTCCTATGTTTAATTTTTCATGACTTCATTTCATTATCTCATCATATGGCTTAATTTTCTATAAAGGTTTTGACCAACAAAAACCCCTATTCCCTAACAATCAATATTTTTCTCTCCGCTTTCCATGTGTGAATGTATATCTAGGTGTCTTGGAGCATTAAGGGCCTTTGAAGACTAAGTTACAATTTTGGAGAAAGTTGTTGGAAGTATCTCCTCATTTTCAATGTTGTAATCTTCACTAAAAAGTTACCTACAACCTAGAAATTAGGGTTTCAGATCCAGAAATCAATTGAGAAGGACAAAGGTGTTGAAGATTAGATTCAGAATTTGAAGTTATAGAAAAGAATAATTGCACTCATATGCCAGTCTTGGCATATGAGTCCAAGTTTAGGTCAATTTTTAGATTTTGGCAGTTTTAGATACCCTTTTTCAAGAAATTAGTTCTTGCATAGAAACCCAACTTTGGGACTGATACACCCAGATTGGCGTATGAGTCCCAATAGGCCTAAATTTTAGGTTATTCAAAATTTAATGCCTCAATTCAATCTATCTCAGGTTTCCAGGTGCCCCTCTATACTTTTCATGTTTGTTGTTCTGATTTATTTGCATTTATAGTTCATTTAGTGATGTTTTATGCATCATTGAGTTCAATCATTAGATCTTGCATTTCATTAGTCTTTCCAAGCCCTGGCTTGGTGGTAAACCCCTCTTTAATCATTAGGACACCCCTATTGTCTGATCTCTTTCCTCTTTCTTCTTTGGTGAATCAATGAAAAATGGGTTCACCAAAATGTTTAATTAACAAGATGATGAACCACTATTTTTCTAAGGGATATTTCACTCAATTATGGGTAGAGTAAGATGAAAAAAAATAAAAAAATGATACCTAACTATTATAGAAACTATGGGGGAAGTTTTTAGAGCATAAAAAGCTATGTACCTAACCAAAAAGTTGTTTTTGAGCCATAGAGGACTCATTTTCCCTTAGTAGCCAATGGGTCCTTTCAGGGTTTCTAAAAATTGATTTTAGGGTCTTGTTCCTTGATGTATGCACTCTCAAAATACCTATTATTAGATTCTAGAAGAATGCATTCAATTTTGTAGATCTCTTTTTTTGATCTTGCACTTTGAATGACAACTTTAGCAACTTTGCAACTTTGACAATTTTGCTCCAGATCTCGCCCAACTAGATCTTCAACCTATAAATCCACAATCACACACTCAAGGGAAAAAAATCTTGTTTTTTTTAGTGAATTGGAGTTTTACTTAGTCAAACCCCTTGTAGGTAATCAAACCAAATTATGAAATAAGTAAATTGAAGAATGGAACATGAAATATTGAAGTGTTGATACCTTGAAAGATGTCTTGTAATTCAAATTTGCAATCTAAAATATAGTGGCCATGATGAATGTAGATCTTGGATGTGAAATGATGTTTGTAAATAGATCCTTCATGCAACATTAACTATCTTAGCTCAACCACATCCATGAATGCATTAAGCCCTTGACATGATGAATTAATCTTGAATTGATGCAATAAACTTTTGAAATCTACCTTGAAATGCCTTATGAATGCTCTTGAAATACTCTAATGCTTGATCATTTGAATGCTTGAAGACTTAGAATGAATTGTTAGATCTTTTTAGGAGAAATAATGTAAATTAATCCCTTATTTATGCTAAATTAGGAGATTAACCCCAAAATTCAAAGATTTAACATTGACACCATATTTGGAAATAAACATTATTAAATTCTCAACCTTGGGTGAATGGGTCTTGGCTCAATTTACTAGGACCTAACCTTGGGGGATTTAAAGAATACTAAAATCCCATTTCAAATCAATTGAAAAAGGGGTGTTGTGTTAATGGAGGACCCATTTGAAATCTAGGGTGAATGGGTCCTAGCTCAACTTACTAGGACCAAACTTTTCCCAATGAAATATTTTGATAATTAAATTATGATTGTCAGGATAGATCTTTGGGAGGTGTCAAAATTAAGGCTTAAATGTGAATTCAAATGGGTTATCACCATCTAGGGTGAATGGCTCGTCGATCAACTTACCAAGACCAAAATTTTCCCAATGAAATATTTTGTTAATTAAATTATATCAATTTTCAGGATAGATCTTCGAGAGGTGTCAAAATTAAGGATTAAATTTGAATTCAAAGGGGTTAATAACTCCAATTAACTATAATTAATTAATGACCACCTAGATAAGTGTGACAGTGCCTTATAACACTTTACAACACTTAAACAAGGTACACATTATGTACACATTTTATTCAAAAAGAGGCCGATTGGGCTTAATTAAGAAAATCCATCCTACAACTTTACAAAGGATCAATTAAGGCATGTTTTAGTGAAACAAAGGTCCTAGAATAGTGTGAATGTTTACAACACATTACAACACCACTCCAAGACATCATTAGTTAAGTTTTAATGTCAATTATCAAACCAAATTAGGGAAAATGGCTACCTTTTCCATTACTACATTTTGTCCCCACTTTGGTGAGAGGATTATCCCATTTAAAAGTCCCACTAATGTAGATATCCAAGGAAGTTAAGTATGCAGCAATAAGAAAGATACATGATCATACCATGTTAAAGGCCAAGAAAAATAAAGGATCAAGCACAAATGTTTCATTGCAATGTGAGACATGGTTGTTTGTCCATAACATATTTTGCTCACTCTAGGGAAGTGGAACCTTAGTCTACCCACTAGGTGAGTTGTCCCAAAGAAGTGGTTTAGTGAGAAAGTCATTCTAGTGTGTCAACTTACCACCATATAATAAGAAATTCATGCCAATGTATCAACTTCCGGTCATACTAACCATACCAAAGTTATCCTCCTCATAACCTTAATAAGCCACCACAATGTAAATTCTTTTCTTTTTTTAAAAAGAAAAAAGGGGTAAAAACTTTATTGAAGATCAGAAACAGAGCATTACATTAGAGCAAAATGCCAAAGCCCCAAGGAACCCAAAAGAAACAATTAAACAACGCAAGAGCCAATCAACATCCAACATCAATCTCTTCTCTTTCCTCAACAATAATCATTTATAGATCATGACGAAGCTCCTGGGAAATTTTCTCCCACCTCTCAATCTTCCAGCCATCAAGATGCTTTGAAGCCCATTTTTCCAAGCAATCTGCAACCCTATTCCACTCCCTCGGAATATGGACAAAAGACACCACCTCCATCAAGGAACTAATCTGCAAAATCTGTTGTACCATCCTAGCCAACTGCCAACTGACATTAGCCATCTTCCTAACATTAAGCAAATTAACCAAAACTTGTGAGTCAGACTTACAAATAACCTTTCTCCACCCCAAAGCATAGGCCCGTTCAAGAGCGAAGAGGATCGCTAGACCTTCCATAAGGTTAACAGTCTACACCCCTTCATAGACAGAGAAGAAGAAAACCACCATCTCTTAAGAATCCCTACCAACCCCCCAATTCTTGTAGGCCCAGGATTTCCCCTAGAGGAGCCATCAGTATTAATCTTTAGAACACCAACAGGAGGGGGAAGCCACTTACCCATTCGCATCACTTTCTTCCTCGCCCATCTTCCCCTTTGAACACAAGTCGAAGCCAAAGACATCTCTTGAAGTCCCAGTCTCTCCACCTTCTCAGCATCCTCTTTCTCCAATGGATACACCACCTCACACTTCGCTTCCACCGTCTCCCGAATCATACCCATAATTCTCTACCAAATCTGCTGAATGACCATCTTTTCACTTCAGAAGATTCTATGATTCCGCTCCAACCAAATCTGCCAAAGAATAAAGGTAGGCCCAACATACCACACATCCTGTAAGAAAGTTGCCATAGTGGTAGGTTTTCCAAGACTACTCCAAAAATCCACCAAAGAGGAAGCATGAACACAAGGGCTTTTCCAAGCCTCCCACCAAAAATGCCATAGCCTCAAGGAGAAAGAACAACAACAAAAAAAGAGAGCAAAATCCTCCTCCCCATTCCCACACAAAACACACATGGAAGGGCCCTGAAATCCCTGCTTCTAAATATTGTCCCAAGTCAAGCACTTCTTCCAAGCCAAAGTCCAGATGAAACAATTGCACTTTGGCCAAGAAAACTTATCCCAAACTCTCTACCACCAACGCACCTCCACCCTATCCAGCTTGTGAGATAAAAGAACCTGATAGCCAGAGGCAACAGTATAAACACCCTTAGGGTTGGGGGACCAAGATAAAACATCTCCATCCGGGAGGGAGCTACAACTCCTGCTAGAAAGGATGTGTTGCAATTCCACACACTCCTCCTCCATACCAACCACATGCCACTCCTCATGATTCTTCCACTTAGCCACCATCAACTGGCCATGGATAGACATAGAATTAAAATCACTCACCCTAACCCATCTGCATTGAATCTTTGACAGAGGGGCAATTGGTGAGGAAACTGGGACACAATAGGGGGAAAACCATCCCAAGAATCCAACCAAAAGTGAGCCTCCAACCCACTTTTGCAAATCCAAAACAACCCATCCTTGACGAGAGCAGCCCCTTTCTTGAGCATATCCCAAATCACCGAACCTTTCCCCACCAAAGGATAACGAGGAATATCCATCTGAGGGATCCCTAGGAAATATTTGTGGGATAAAATCCTGGCCCAGGTTTGACCTTGCTCCACACACCACCTCCAAAACAGTTTAGCAGCAAGCGTTATCCCAGACAAAGATGACTGCCTTAATCCAAGACCACCACAATGCTTCGGGATACATACAATTTCCCATCTAACCATACTCCATTTGGAGGATAAAAAATTACTAGCCCAAAGAAACTGTTTAATTAAAGCATCAAGTTCTTGAACAAAACCAACCGGGGCCACCTGGAGCATACATCTATAAATGGGGAGAGCTTGAACCACAAACTTGATCAGCTGAACCCTACCAGCAAAGGACAACCATCTACAGGTCCAATGGTTTACTTTTGTCTGAAGCTTATCCAAAATACTCTGCCATGAGTCCCTGGGCATCCTTTTGACAGAGATAGGAATACCAAGATAGGTCAAAGGAAGGGAACCAATCTAAAACCTTAAGATATTAGCAATCCTCTGCTGGATAGGACCAGGAGTATTGAAGAAGAAGATTGAGGACTTATCTTCATTAATTCCTTGAACCGAGGCAAGAAGATAAACATCCAGCACTACACGCAAATTTGTAGCCTCCCTGATAGTATCCATACCCATCAGCGCAGTATCATCCATAAACTGCAAATGAGACTGTGGGGGAATATTACCTCCCCATCGCCACCCCTAAATGAAACCCATCTCAGCATTCCTTTTCAACAACCGACCGAGACCTTCAGCAAGAAGCAAGAACAGATAAGGAGAAACCGGGTCACCCTCACGTAGACCCCGGGAAGCACAAAACAACTATGAGGGTTCACCATTAATTAAAACAAAGAAGGATACTGAAGTAACACAACTCATGACCCATTGAATCCACTCATCCCCAAAACCAAAATCCCCAAGGATCTTTCGAAGAAAGGACCAACGAACTCTGTCATAAGCCTTTGCCATGTCCAGCTTGATGAACATTTCCTTATCCCTGGAAATGGCCATAGAATGAATGGTTTCAGTAGCTATAACCACCCCATCCAAAATTTGTTTGCCCGCCACAAAACCACTTTGCTCCTCAAAGATCAACACTTTGAGCCATTTTTTCAGCCTATCCGCAATAATTTTAGAGATAATTTTATAAATCACATTGCAAAGAGAAATGGGCCTAAATTGACTGAGCCTATCTACCCCATCACATTTGGGGATAAGAGCCAAAAAGGTAGAATTCAGAGCCCGTAACATCTGCTTGTTCATCTGAGATTCCTGGACAACCGCCAATAAATCTAGCTTGATAATATCCCAGAAATCTTGAAAGAACTCCACCAAAAAGCCATCAGGACCAGGAGCCTTCCCTTTCTTCATCTAGAACACCATTCTCTCCAGCTCATCCATCGAGATATCGCTCATAAGAAACTCATTCATCTCCATAGTGACCAATGAAGGGATGCAAGACAAAACTTGAGCCTCCTCATTAGGAGCCCCATGACGGTCCTCCCTGAATAAAGAATCAAAATACTGCACTGCTTCACATGAAATATCCTTAAAAGAGGAAAGAGGATCACTAGTTTCTTTCACCAGAACTGAAATTGAATTCCCATGTCGCCTGGCTTTGACTGAATTGAAGAAGAAGGCAATATTCTTATCTCCCTCCTGAAGCCATTCAATTCGTGCCTTCTGTTTCCAATAGATCTCTTCACGTAATTCACACTCCTCTAATACTCTCAATGCCCTGGCTTCCTCTTGAAGTAAATGAGCAGTCACACCATTATGTCTGATCACCCTCGTAATGCTATTCAACTCAATTTGGGCAGCAAACTTAGCTTGAAAAATGTTCCCAAAGCACTGACGGTTCCAACGCTTAAGCTGATATTTAACAAATTGGAGAAGCTTAGCAAAAGTATACATTGCTGTACCAAAAGCGGGTCTACCATTTCTCCACCATTCGGCCATATAATCATGAAGAGAGGGCTCACATAGCCACATAAGCTGGAACTTAAAAGGGGGTGATCGAGGCACATGAGCTGAAGAGACAACAAGCTTGATAGGCCAATGGTCGAACCCCCTCCAATCCAAAATTTCTGAGCTAGAAGACCACAAGCCACCAACCCAAAAACAAGACACCAGAAACTAGTCAAGTCTTTTAGAAATGCAGAGATCCCCAAGCCTTTGATTGCTCCAGGTGAAAAGACCATTATTAGGCTTTACATCAACAAGATTCAAAGCAGAAATATTGTCCTGAAGAAGCAATGCAGAAGGCTCCAACCTTGCAATACCACCCCGCTTCTCAGCCAACTCAGAGATAGCATTGAAGTCACCAACCATAATCCAATGATAAAAAGGCACAATACTCTGGACAAATTGAATATGAGCCCACAAAAATTGCTTACCCTGAAAATCAATAGGTGCATAGATATTAGTGAGGAGGATAGACTCCCCAGTCTCAAAGCAAGAAGCAATCATCAAGATAGAATACTTGCTGGACATCCACCAAAGAGGGCGGATCTTCTGTGGATTCCAAAGGCAAGCCACTCCACCCGCAAACCCTTGAGCACCAATGCATTGGCACTCACCACTTCTCCGCAACTTAGGAGATAAACCAATCATGCATTCTACAGATAACTTAGTCTCCTACAAGAACAAAATATCAGGAGATTGACTTCTAACCAACTCACAAACAACCTTTTGACGAGGGCTGTTGTTCAAGCCCCTTGCATTCCATGATAGAACAATCATTTCAAAGAGCTTGAGAAGTGTGAATCCAAAGTCTTAACCGACCTAGACTCCACCAGAGTTTCCCTAGCTAACTTAATCTTTTCCATATCCTTTTTCTTGCCAAGCTTTGAGGATTTCTCCCCCAACCCTTTTTTGAGATCCTTCTGACGTAGACCCAAAGGAGAAGGAGAAGACTTGGGATTCTTAGCTACATCTAAACTTGCATGCAAAGCCAGAATAGAGTTGTCTCCCCCACTCTTTTTCATTTCCACAGTAGAAACTAGCTCCACTTGGACATCCATTGGAAGGTCAGTCACCATTTGCAAAGCTCCAGAATCATGTGTATCCTGAATATAAATTCTTTTGAATATCATATAAAAAAAAAAATTTAAGGGGAATTTTATTTGTTCATGTGTAGTGTCGAAAAAAGGATCCTTTTGACATTTTTCACACTCAATTGGGTTCTCCTTATGGATTTTTGGCTTAATGTTGCCTTGATTTAGTGTCATAATGTGGGTAAAACATTCACATTAGGTCTTGGGCCCTTGTGAACTGATGAAATTTATTGGTGCCTTGCAAAAGTGTTGTGAAGTGTTTTATCAACCTAAACATAATTTTTAATCATAATTAATCTCAACCTTTCCTTATTTGGATTTTTGTAAAGTGTTGTAACATACTTTCACATTCCTCTAGGATTTTAATTAATAATTTCCCAGGCTTTCTTATGCTTTAATTGGCCACATTTTGCATCCACAAGCCTCATTTATTGCATCTTTTTGAGGATAATCCCAACACCAACTAGTAATCAATCATTACTCTAGTGGTCCTAGCTTATGTAGCCTAGATTTGGTGTCTGGGACTCATTCGCCACCTTAAGAGAATGAGTCCCACCAAGGTCTTTTTTTCCCCGATGCAGGTTTCACATATTTCTAGACACATTTAATTTTTGGTCCCATTCATTATGTGTGATGGGACTCATTCAACACCTTGGGCGAATGAGTCTCATGTGACCAAAATTTAAATTTAAATCAAATTTTTGGTGGGATTTTATTCTCCTAGATCTGATGTTGGCTTGTAGTGTTGTAATTTTGGGAATTCTTGCATAATTAAGTATAAATACAAGGTTCTTTCACTCATTTCATCCTATCGATCATTCAAGTATTCATGTCCTAGCATTCAAGAGCTCACAAGAGAATTTGAGCATTCACAAGAGCATTCAAGGTATTTCAAGGGAAAATTATCAAGCATTATAGAGCATTCTTCAAGTGTCTTTCATCATGTTAAAGATTATTTGCATCATGTTGTTTTAGAGCTAACAATTGTGGTGTAGGGATTTGTGATTCAAGCAAGCATTGCATTTGAGATCTATCAACATCAAGTAAGAGTCCAATTCTACATCCATTGGAGCTATTACGTACATGTTTGCAACATCTTATTGCAAGAGTTTGGTGAGTTGTAACATTTTTATTTGTTAATTCATCATTCTCTTCCTCATTTCATTCTATTTCAAGGTTTAAATACCAATAAGGGGTTTGAATAAGGAAAACCCCTATTCACTAACCCCATAACATTTTCCCCTCTTCTTGTGTGATTTGCAATGATAGGTTGCAAAGTTGTCAAGAAGAAAAAGTGGAGAAAATTTTTCAAGCTCCTAAAAGTTGTTAAAGTTGTCATCAAGCCTAGAAGAAGCTTGGAGAAGACCTATAGGTGGTATTTTGTAGTTTTGGATCTAGAAACTAGTCAGGAGGAATAAAGTAGACCGAGAGGCACAAAATCCACTTTAGAATTTCTAGAAAAGAAGTGGCCTACTTCACCACTATTGGTGAATGAGTCCCACTGTACATTCCTAAACAAGATTTTTCCAGATCTAGATACCCTTTTGGCTAAAAACTACTTCTGTGTATTTTCCAGAAAACTAGATTAATTCAACTAGCCTAGCGTATGAGTCCCAGTTAACTTCAACAATAGATTTTTCAAGATTCCAGACCTTCATTTTGCCTCCTTCAGTATTCCAAATACACACTTTTATTTTCACATCTTTTCATTACAGTTTGTTCATCCTTTTAGGTCATTTAGCATTTGTTTGCATATCACATTGTTTTTTCAAAAATTTCCTTTTCCAAGTTCATACTCGGTGGTGAACCCCTCATTAGTTATAATTCAATCCCTAGGACCTTCCCTTTTTCATATTTCAATCTTGTTTGCATTGAAATCTCAAGGGTTTGTTCTTGAGTGAAAGGTTGAAAAATTTGTCTTTCTCCTTTTAGGTCCAAAACCTTAGAAGTGAAAGAAAGAACACCAAATTTTTTTCAGCATTTCATTTTCGTGAACCTACATATAGAGCATCATAATTCTTCTTTGGAATGCATTTTCATCCTACATATAGCTTGCATTAACATTGCATTAGGTTTTGGATTGTTCAATTTGCATTCTAGGGTTTCAAATTTTGCATTAGTGAAAAGCTCATTTAGCTTGCATTTTTGCACTTGATTTCATTGAAAAACAATAAATTTTTTCATTTGCATCTCAAATTTACATCAAAAAATATAAAAAGCATAAAATTCAATTCTAAAATTCTAAAAAATTTACAAAAAATTAGTACCTTGACTCATTCGCCACCTTGGGTGAATTAATCCCATTACATATTTTTTACTACATTTTCTAGCATTTATAGTTCATTTTTTGAGTTCCTATTTGTTGTTTTTATCTCTTTGTTTCAGTTTGCAGAATTTATGTTTAAAATAATTCATTGCATTTAGCATATACTTTAATTCATCTTTTGCATTGCTTCAAATCAAAATTGTATTTACAACATTGTTTCATAGTTTAGAATCTGAAATTTGCATCATTGATATGTGTTTTAGTAAGCTTTGGATGTCATTAAAGTCCTTAGTGGATATGTCAAGTTGTACCTTTGGCAATGACCCTAATGACATTGAACTCACTCATGCTCACTCAACTCCTAATGCATGTCCTCATCATTATGTTGACATAATTGGAGAAGGTGATGACACCATGAATAAGTTCCTAAATGATTGTCTTGAAAACCCTAAAGCTAATGCATCCTTTTATCCATCCATGAATCAACTAAATCCTCCTACAATACCCCCTCTTGAGATGTTTGGTTACTTACATTCTGAAACAAAAGTTGAACCTAAGTTCCCTACAACAGGTGAACCTAGTTCCTCTAGACAAGCAAACACTCAACCATTTTATGATAACAAAGTAACAAACACTCCCATCAATCTTGAAGAAATGTATGGAAAAGGTTTCACAATCTTGATTAAACAAGGATGTGACACAACAAGTGAACATGAAATTCATCAACTCTTAGAACAAAAACCAACAGATGAAAACACAAAGGGGTTAGGATATCAGGATCCCTCTCAAAACAACAAGCCTCCTAGAGAATATCTAAGGCTCTGAAATGATGGTATGGTGATCTTGGATTCCCCTCCCGATCTGAATGTCTTTCTTCCTAAGGAACAACCATCAACTCATAAAAATGAAAAGGATAAGGATAGGATCATCTGGGGAACTCTTGCCCTAGTCCCATCCAGAGAAATTGATGAATCTAGCAAACGCAAGAGGCCTTACAAGTTAGAAAAACTAAAGTTTCCTTGCCCACCACCTAAAGTGAAAGGAAACTATAATTTATTTTGAATAAAGAACTGATAACATTACCAACTATGAATTGATTAGTTCTATATCGTAAAGATGCAAAAGTCCCAAATTGTGCATATCATCGGGTTCTTAGACATAGTACCGTTGAATGTCATACATTTTAGTAGTATTGAAAAACTTTCACTTTGATGGTAATGATTGCCATCGTGTGATTTCCTAGCTTAATATTGTTTCCCCCTATTGTCATGTAATAGTTGTAGAATATTATATTCTCACCATTACATGACCTTTCACAACACCTACCTTGGATCATTCCTATATCACACACAGTGGGGGCAAGCAATTGATATCCTTTTCATAGTAATGCATTTGTCATTTTCCCTTAGTTGCATTGTTCACCTTCCACTTATACAGATTGAGATTGGGGGGAAGATAACTTTCTCATAGGTTGACTCGCATTTTCCTTACTAGTCTTTTTCATTATCTTGTTTTCTTTTTCTTTTGTGAGATTACATTTGAATGAAGTGATCCCTTGTGACATTCTATTTGATGTCCTCTCTCTCTTTGTGTCATTCATCTATTTGTACCTTCATTCTTCTCTATGTCATGCATCACTTTTTATTTTTATCTTTATCTTTAAATTCTTGTGTTTTACTTTTTGGGATGACAGAAGGCATCGATACATTCAAGTCTCCTTCATGTTGACCCAAAAGGATTTCTTTTGCTTTTATTTTTCATTTAATTTTTATATTTTTCTTTTGTTTTCCTTTAGGGATGACACAAGGCATCAAGACATTCATGTCTCCTTCATGTTGACCCAAAATCTTTTCCTTTTTCTTTCAACTTTTTCTTTTCATTTGTCTTTTGTTTTCCTTTTGGGAATGATGCAAAGCATCGAGATAGCCTATGTATATTCCATGTTGAGCCAAAATATTTTTCTTTGTTTTTGCTCTCTTTGTATCATTATTCTAGTTCTATGTGTATTTGGGAGATGATGACAAATACAAGCTCTCTAAAAACATTGTAGCAACGAACATATACTAACCCCAAATCCATAGATCCCTTATGTGTTTGGTGTTTTCATTTTAGGGGCAACCCCTCTCGTTTCTTTTTCCTTGCATAACATAGCTTTACTCATAAATATATGACTTGGCATGGGGCTTTCCAATTTGGATCTCATGTCTGCTTTCTTGTTTGCATTTTTCATTTTCTACATTAAAGTAATTGCTCACAATATGGTGTTTAGAAATTTATTTAAAGTGGGGGCATACATTGGCATTATTCTTTTACATTTTCCTTTTTCTCGATTCTTAGTGCAACCTTCTTACTTCATATGATGCGTTTGTCACTTTGTGGATGACATTGGGTGTAATTTCCTTCTGGAGTGTGATCTCTCATAGCATATTACATTCCTTTTAGTGGATTGATGCAACACATTGCATCCCCTAAGTTGTGAATTTTCTATTCTTTGATTGGTCCTCTCTTGGAGACATTAGGCACAATGCTCTATAAGTTAAAGAACTCACCCAAACTAAGCAAGAATCCTTTGAAAATTTCTTATTTTCACATTTTGCATCTTTTTTTATATGGCCACCTTGCATAATATAGCTTGCATGCCTATGGATCCATCCTATTTGTTCATGAGCTCCAAGAATACGAAGTTTTTCTTGCCTCATGAAGCTTGAAAAATCATTTTTCTTTGTGTGTGGCACCTTATTAATATTATCAAGAGGTATAACATTGGTATGGTTGAGTGGGAAGCCCAATCTAAGGCATGAATTTCCCTATAGCCACTTGTGTGTGTGTGTGAGTGCAAACTAGCCATGAGTGTATATTTATCACCTTTAACGACTTCTCACCCAGTAGACATCCAGTAATTCCGTCACCTCAGAGTGAGTATGCATTTTTCCAGAAAAAACAAACTAGATTTGATCCACATCAGGATGGAGTAATGGTTGAATCTTGATCCAATTGTTTCTTTTTTATTCTCTTTTTCATCTTTGGCAATGTATGATTGGCCTTGTCTTTGTTATTTATATCATTTTTTATGTGTGTTCCTTTGTGCTTATGTTTGGTTTTCCATGGGATCTCAATCTTGGGGGCTTGATCACCCCTCTAAATTTTTGTTTTCTCATATTTCTAGTATTGGTTCACTGGAACCCCTCTTGGTGCATGTTTTTCTACTTTAGTGTGATTTTGAAGTAGCTTCATCCTATCCCTAAAGTGGGGGCTAAATGTAGTGTCAAAAAAATGATCCTTTGACATTTTTCGCACTCATTTGTGTCCTCCTTATGGATTTTTGGCTTAATTCTACCTTTATTTAGTGTTGTAATGTGGGTAGCACATTCACATTAGGTCTTGGGACCTTGTGAACTAGTGGAATTTAATAGTGCCTTGTAAAAGTGTTCTAAAGTGTTGTAACACACTTTCACACTTTTCTACGGTTTTATCAACCTAAACATAAGTTTAAGAATAATTAATCTTATCCTTACCTTATTTGGAGTGTTTTAAAGTGTTGTAACACAATTTCATATTCCTTGGTATTTTCATTAATAATTTGGCTTTCTTATGCTTTCATTGGCCCCATTTTCCATCCACAAGCCTCATTTATTACATATTTTTTAGGATAATCCTGACACCAACTAGTAACCAATCATAATTCAGGTGTTCCTAGATTTTGTCACCCAGTTTTAGTGTTTGGGACTTATTTGCAACATTAGGTGAATGAGTCCCACCTAGGTCTTTTCAGCCTTGATGCAGGTTTCACATATTTCTAGACACTTTTGATTTTTGGTCTTGTGCCGTACAAAATTGGACCTGTTTCTTGACATGGGATTGAACAGAGTTAATGAGGGCCTAAATATAGTGTTGTGAGGTATTTTATGAATCCACACTAGGACTTGGACCCTTGCAAATCAAATATCAAGCTTTTAATGACATCTTGTAAAGGTGTTGTAAAGTCTTGTAAAGGATTTTCACACTTTTCTAGACTTAATTAGCTTATTTCTTCCTAATTAAATATTATAAAATATGTTTAATTACATCATTACATCAATCTAGAAGATTATTAATGTAAACTTAATGATAAACTAGTGTTGTAGTGTGATTTACACATTCACATTGGTTCTTGTGTATTTCTAGGCTATGTGGACCTCATTTTAGTGTTGTAAAGTGCCTTTAATTATAGTTTCACATTGATTTATGTGTCCCAAGACCTATCCAACATTTACATCACCACTCATAGGTCCTAATTGACCCATATTGTGCATCTCGAGGCTTTAATTGATGAAATACCTGACAAGATCACATTTTAGACCTTATTTCCTAATTCCTTGGCTTCTTAGGTGTCAGAATGGCTCTTGTGGGACCCATTCACCATGTGTAGTGAATGAGTCCTATATGGCCCCCATTTTGACCCTTGAGCGGGAAGAAGTGAAATTTAAAGTTTATTTTCACTCCATGTCAGCCTGTGATGAGGTATAATCGGGTACTAAGGCACACTTTTCAATAAATAAGTATTTTAATCCTCATTTCACATCCATTATCTCATCCAAAAACATCTATCACCTCATTCTTACATAAATTATAATTAATTCATCTTCTATCTTCTAATCCAAGTCGAGCAAACTAGGGTTTCTCCATTAGAAGTCTTCAAGTTAGCATTCTAGAGCATTCAAGGGCCGATTCAACATGTATTGCTGCCGAATTACAAGATCAATCAGCATGAAAATGTAATCTATTCCATTATTGCATGTCTTATTCACTTATTTTATCATTTTGGTTCAATTACCTAAATGAGGTTTGACCAAGGCAAACCCCCATGCCTTAACAATCAACATTTCTTCTTCTCTTCTTGTGTGTTTGTTGATTTAGGTCCTTTGGAAGCTTGGAAATAATTGAAGATAAAGTTGAAAATTTATTCAAGTCTTCTTCTCTTCATTCAAGTCAAGACATAAAAAAAAAGTCATTTTCAGACCCGATTCTGACAGTTTCAAAAGCGGAGACCTATAGGAGATAGAATTGTAGATCTAACTCCACAGAATGTTCCTATGATTTTCTATATTTTTGTAGATGGACTAATGTGCCACCCATGGTGAAAGAGTTCCACTTGTAGTCCTGAATATTGATTTTCTAAGATTTCAGCTCTCGACAGTTAATAACAAGTTTTTGGAAGAATTCATCAGAACAGGGACTGATTCGCCATAGATGGTGAATGAGTGCTATCATGCTTGAGGAACATCATCAATCAGTATTCTATACATTCCAAATTCATCACATTTTTCCTAGGTGTGCTCTAATTTTATCCATCTCTTTCTATTCTTCATATTTCATCCATTTAGTTCATTTTAGCAATACACAATGTGTTTTCAAACATAGTTGTAATTACACTTTTTCATTCATTTTCAATCATTCAGATTAGTCCATTGCATTTATTTAAGTTCATTTACATCATATCACATTGCATACATCCTAATTTGAGTGTTACATAAGCATTTTGGACCTAGATCTCTCTCCTTTTAGGTGAAAAAACCTAGAAGTGCAAGAGCAAGCATCTTGGGTCCCAAAATCTATGTCACATTTTGGTGAACCCAAAATTTTTGAATACTCTCTGATCTTATTTGGATTCCTTTATCATTGATCTAGTCTTACATTCATTTTTCATTTGGATTTTCATTACTTTGTATGCTAGGTTTTAAAACTTGCATTCATAAAAAATGAATTTATGTTGCATTTGTTGCATCTAAATTCATTTAGATTTATTGAATTTCTACATTTTTCATTTAGATCTGTATTTGGCTCTTAGAATTCCTAAAAATTAGTCTAAACTTTCTAAAAAGTTTGAAAAAAATCCACACTGGGACTCAGTCACCACCTTGGGCGAATCAGTCCCTTTTGACCCTTGAAAGAACATTTTCAAGAATTTAGAACCTTTTTTTTAGGATTTTGTTTGGTGCCTTAACATGTATATATCAATTAGTTGCATTTATGTAGCATGAATTTCATGAAATTTAGCATTAATTGGCTCATTTCATGCATAGTTTCACTTTCAAGTTTGCATTCTCATCTTGTTATATCTCATAATCAATCAATTGTCACCTTTGAATTATGAAACATTATTCTTCATTTGCATCTTTTCTTTCACATTGTTACCATTCAAGTTTATAGATTACTAATTGTATCATGTTTTCATTACAAAATTATATAGTTCTCATCTTTGATGTTCTCTTTTTAGATATCATTACATGTTGTAAGAAAATTTTGTTAAAGGAATATGAATATGAGGTCCTTTCCCCTTTCTTTTTTGTTTATCATAGATCCCTCTCCTAGTTCATCTTTGATGGATGAGGTTACTTTAGCGAAAGAAACCTTGGATAATCATAACACTTACATTTGTTCTTCTCTTATTATCTCTCACACTTGTGAAGCAGATATTTAAGTGCTAGAAGAACCAATTGATGAGAGTTGTGACAATCTGAGTTGTTTCTCTCCTCTTACCTCTCCTATTAGACATGACATTACTAGTGACAAGGATTTCACACTAAGAAATCATGATGATCAAACAACACAACTTGATGATGATACCATAGATTCCTCGACCAACTTCTCGCCTTGTGAGAATGTTTGTGAGGAGAATATGATAAAATTTAATACCTATGACAACCATCTTTATGATCGTACACCTCCTATTTTGGAACAAAGCAATGAAGTCATATATAATCATGATGATCCCATTTTTTATTCTCCTAGTATCTCTCCTATTTGTGCAAAAGATACTATGTTGTTAGAAAACATAACCAATGAGAGTCATGAGAACCTTAGTTATCTCCTTTCTCTTACATAATACTTTATTGAGAAAATCACTTCAATCCTTGATCCTCCTCATACTTGTGATGAAGCTACTTTGAACATTTCAACCTTCGATGAACATATTACAAGTTGTCCTAGTATGGTAGACACTATGGAACAGAAAAACAAGACCTTACAAACAACCAACGATCAAATTCAACCTTCCCCTAATCTCCCCATTATCAATAATCAAACTCATTCAACCATTAATACCTCCTTTAGTGGCAATGAAGTTATTTTAGATGAACCAACCCTTAATTTTCATGAACATGAGATTTTTTGTTCTCCTAACAACTCTCCTTCTAGGGAGGATATTATGACCCATGAAAAAAATAACATACCCTTCCAAGACAATGAAGAATATCACTTGATAAGGTATGTTAACAATATTCAACCTAAACTTATCCTTTAGCCACCTTCGCATCTGCTTCATCCTTCCAATAAACCTAAAATTATCCTTTACCCACCTTCGCATCCCCTTCATCCCTCTAATGTATCGCCGCTATCTAGTACTGATATTGTTGCTCATACATATAACACTCAAAATAATCTGTAACCACCGCAACCAATTCCACCATCATTACCTTTGCTTGATCCACCTAGTGCTCCTCGCTACATCCCATAGATAAGAGGAGTATGATCTTATTTAACAATTAAAGAATACTCCTGTAACAAAATTTGTTTGGGATTTACTTCAGACCTCCCCAACTTACAAGAATACTCTTCAAACAACCATACAAAAAATTGTGGTTCCTATTGGTACAACTCCGAATGATGTGGCAACTTTAATTCATAAACTGAATCACACTAATCTTGACATTACTATTCATCAATATGAGCTCCCTTCTTTGGAGTTGCGAAAACAACATGATGCCTTTATGATCATTTCTCAATACAAATGAGCTAGCATATAAAAGGACTCTTATTGACAATGGTTTTTCTCTTAATGTGTGTGGTGCGAGTCTCCTTGATCACTTAGAAGTTGATAGATCACAAATAATACTTGATTCTACCACTATTTGAGGATTTGATAATACAACAATGCAACAACTCAGTATAATCACTTTACTTATTACGGTTGGGGTGGTTACTTTGCAAAATCATATTCATGCCATGCCTTATGATCTGTCATACAATCTTTTTCTAGGTAGACCATTGATTCATGAGATGAATGCAGTGCCTTCAACCCTCCATCGTATCATGAAATATGTCTATAAAAATCAAATTTATCAAGTTGAAGCTGATCTCAAGCCTAAAAGTTGCTTGAACCTTGAAAAATGGGTTACAAGTACTCTAAACACATTGATTCCCACTTCCAACATAGAAATTGAACATAACAACCATGAATGACAATCTAAATTCTTTGGTGAAAATTGGGGATCCTTAGAATTCACACCATCATTTATGGGCATATACATGCTCACACAAAAGAACAACCACCAAGAACAATCAACCATCTTGTCAACCCAAAACTCGAACACCTTTTCAAAAACATCCCCCTCAATCACTTTAGACAATGCCACCAGCTCTCCAACAATCCCTGACAAACACAACAACGAACAACCACTTGATTCCAAAACACTAGAAAATCATTATGGAAAAGGATGGAAAAGGATATGACTTCATGAAACAACTTGCATATAATGGAAAATGATGTGGTGCTCAAGAGCAAGGCATTCACAACCCTATATAACTTAACACACAACAAACAACTCATGGTCTTGGTTATTGTTGTTTAATCGAGATCAACATGCCTTCACACAACATCAATACTATGACACAAGATTCTTCCAAAACTCTTTCTTATTCACATCAATAACCTTATTTACTTCTCCTTGCCATGTAATAGTTGTAGGATAATCACATTCTCACAATTTCATGTCTTGCATCCATTGCAATGGGCAGCATACCATCATCCACTTTAGGCTCACCTTTTTCCTACACTAAGTGGGGGGCAATGGGTTAGACAACCTTCTCCCTTGTATTTCACCTGTTGTTGTCTCCTTTGACTAGTTGTTAACCTTTCATGAACATTTAAGAGCAAGCTTGAGATGTGAACGACATGTCTTAAGATTGACTTGCATGTGACATACTCTCTTTTCATTTCCCTTGACATGACACAGCCTAGCTTCGAAACATATGACTTAGCATAGAGCTTTCCAGGTTGGCTCTCCTGTCTTGTTTTCTTTTTGCCTCTTCTTTTCTTCTCTACTTTCAAGTAATTGCTCACAGAACGATGTGTAGCAATTCCTTTAAAGTGGGGGCCATACATTACCATTATTTCATTGTGCATTCATGCTTCTTAGTGTAGCCTTGTTGTTTATGTGATGCGTTTGTAACTTTTTGGATGGCATTGGGTGTGATGTCCTTCATAAGTGTGATCTATCTTAGCATATTACATTCTTCTTTATGGTTTGATGCGATGCACTACATCCCCTAAGTTGTGAATATACTATTCTTTGATTGGTCCTCTCTTGGAGACATTAGACACAATGTTCCCTAAGTGACTGACCTCACATAAACTGAACAAGACTCCTTTGAACAATCTTTCACATTACATTTATTGCATTCTCATTCAGCCACCTTGCATAGCACAACTTGCATGCCTATGGAGCCATCTTATTTGTTTGGCCACCTTGCATAACACAACTTGCATGCCTATCCAGTGCCATCCTATTTTGCTTGTCTCATGAAACTTAAACTGACATTTACATTTCATTTTGAATTGTGGCACCTTGTTAAAGTTATCAATGGGTATAGCTATAACAAGGTTGAGCGGGAAGCCCAACTAGTGGCATGACTTTTCCCCATAGCCACTTTTTTGTTTGTGAGTGCATACCAACTAGCATATGTTTCTCACCTTTTTTATTTTTGGGTTTTCTCACGGCATAGAGTGAGTACATCTTTTCAATCTTATCTTTCTTCATTCTTTCCATTGCATGATTTTTTATCTTGGGGGCTTGGCCACCTCCTTTGATCTTTTTCATTCTTTTTCATCTATATCTGTACATGTGGATCTCTCTTGAATGTCTAATTTAGTGTGAGTTTGAAGTAGATTCATCCTCTCACTAAAGTGGGGGCTAAATAGGCCATAGAAAATTGGACCCGTTGCTTGACATGGGATTAAACGGACTTAATGAGGCCCTAAATCTAGTGTTGTGAGGTATTTTATGCTTCGAAACTAGGTCTTGGACCCTTTCAAATCAAATAACATGCTTTTCATGACATCTTGTAAAGGTGTTGTAAAGTATTCTAAAGGACTTTCACGCTTTTCTAGACTTAATTAACTTGTTTCTTAATAATTTAAAATTATAAAATATGTTTAATTACATCATTACATCAATCTAGAATATTATTAATGTAAAATTAATGATAAACTAGTGTTGTAGTGTGATTTACACATTCACATTGGTTCTTGTGTATTTCTAGGCTATGTGGACCTCATTTTAGTGTTGTAAAGTGCATTTATTTACACTTTCACATTGATTTATGTGTCCCAATCCCTATCCAACATTTACATCATCACTAATAGGTCCTAATTGACCCATATTGTTCATCCTGAGGCTTTAATTCATCAAATACCCGACAAGATGGCATTTTAGACCTTATTTCCCGATTCCTTAGCTTCTCAGGTGTCAGAATGGCTCCTGTGGGACCCATTCGCCATGCATGGTGAATCAGTCCCATCCAGGTGGAACCCATTCACCATGTGTGGTGAATGAGTCCTATCTGGCCCCCATTTTGACCCTTGAGTGCGAAGAAGTGAAATTTAAAGTTTATTTTCACTCCATGTTGGTATGTGATGAGGTATAATCGGGTACTAAGGCACACTTGTCTCTAAATAAGTTTTTCAATCCTCATTTCACATCCATTATCTCTTCCAACAACCTCTATCACCTTATTCTTACATCAATTATCATTAACTCATCTTCTATCTTCTAATCCAAGTCGAGTAAACTAGGGTTTCTCCATTACAAGTCTTCAAGTTAGCATTCTAGAGCATTCAAGGGCTCATTCTACATGTATTGTTGTAGATTTACAAGATCAATAATCATGAAAAGGTAATATATTCCATTATTGCATGTCTTATTCACTTATTTCATCATTTTGGTTTAATTACCTAAACGGGGTTTGACCAATGAAAACCCCCATGCCTTAACAATCAACATTTCATCTTCTCTTCTTGTGTGTTTGTAGATTTAGGTCCTTTGGAAGCTTGGAAATCATTGAAGATCAAGTTGAAAAGTCATTCAAGTCAAGACATCAACAAAAATCCATTTTCAAAGCCGATTCTGACAGTTTTAGAAGCGGATACCTGTAGGAGACAAAATTGCAGATCTAACTCCATAGAATCTTCCTCTGATTTTCCAAATTTCTATAGGTGGACTGATTTTTCACCCATGGTAAATGAGTCCCATATGTAGGCCTGAAAATTGATTTTCTAAGATTTCAGCTCCCAACAGTCAAAAACAGGTTTCTGGAAGAATTCATCAGAACAAGGACTGATTCACCATAGATGGTGAATGAGTCTTGTTAGGCATGAGGAAAATCATCAATCAGTATTCCAAACATTCTATATTCATCACATATTACCTAGGTGTGCTCAGATTTTATCCATCTCTTTTTGTTCTGCATATTTCATCCATTTAGTTCATTTTAGCAATACACAATGTGTTTTCAAACATAGTTGTTATTACACTTTTGCATTCATTTTTAGTCATTCAAATTAGTCCATTTCATTCAATTAAGTTCATTCATGTCATATCACATTGCATATATCCTAGTTTGAGTGTTACATAAGGATTTTGGACCTAGATCTCTCTCGTTTTAGGTGAAAAAACCCTAGAAGTGCAAGAGCAAGCATCTTGGGTCCCAAAATCTACCACAGGTCCCATACATTATATGTGATGGGAATCATTCGCCACCTTGGGTGAATGAGTTCTGTGTGAGCAAAATTCAAATTTAAATCAAATTTCTCGTGGGATTTTATTCTCCTAGATCTAATGTTGGCTTGTAGTGTTGTAATTTCAGGATTTCTTGCATAATTAAGTATAAATACAAGCTTCTTTCACTCATTTCACCCTATGAAGTATTCAATTATTCATGTCCTAGCATTCAAGAGTTAACAAGAGCATTTGAGAATTCACAAGAGCATTCAAGGCATTTCAGGGGGAAATTATCAAGCATTCTAGAGCATTCTTCAAGTGTCTTTCATCATGTTATAGATTATTTGCAACATGTTTGTTTAGAGCTAATAATTGTGGTGTAGGGATTTGTGATTCAAGCAAGCATTGAATTCAAGATCTATCAACATCAAGTAAGATTCCAAGTCTACATCTATTGGATCCATTACTTACATGTTTGCAATATCTTATTGCAATGGTTTTGTGAGTTGTAACATTGTTATTCATTCATTCATCATTCTCTTCCCATATTTCATTCTATTTCAAGGTTTAATTACCAACAACGGGTTTTGCCAAGGAAAAACCCTATTCACTAACTCCACAACATTTTCCCCTCTTCTTGGGTGTAATTTGTAGAGATAGGTTGCAGGTTTTTCAAGAAGCAAAGGTGGAGAAAGTTGTCAAGTTCCTAAAAGTTTTCAAAGTTGTCATAAAGCCTAGAAGAAGCTTTGAGAAGACCTACAAATGGTATTTTGTAGTTTCGGATTTGGAAACCAATCAGGAGGAACAAAGCAGACCCAAAGGAACAAAATCCACTTTAGAATTTCTAGAAAAGCAGAAGTGGATTGATTCACCAATATTGGTGAATGAGTCCCATTGTATAGGCCTAAACATGATTTTTGCAGATCTGGATACCCTTTTGGCTAAAACCCACTCCTATGTATTTTCTAGAAAACTAGACTAATTCGCCTAGCCTGGAATATGAGTCCCAGTCAACTTCAATAGCAATTTTTTTAGGAATCTAGACCTTCATTCTGCCTCCTTCAATTTTCCAAGTGCACACTTTCAGTTTCACATGTTTTCATTACAGTTTGTTCATCTTTTTAAGTCATTTAGCATTTTTTTGCATATCACATTATGTTTTGAAACATTTCCTTTTCCAAGTTTATACTTGGTGGTGAACCCCTCATTAGTTGTCATTCAATCCCTAGGACCTTCCCTTTGTCATATTTCAATCCCCTTTGCATTGAAATCTCAAGGGTTTGTTCTTGAGTGAAAGGTTGAAAAATTGGTCTTTCTCCTTTCGGGTCCAAAACCCTAGAAGTGAATGAAAGAACACCAACATTTTTCACCATTTCATCGTGTAACAATCTTCCTCTTTGGGAGCATTGTGCCTAATGTCTCCATGAGAGGACGAGTCAAAAGTTTTAGTTTTTCGCCCATGGGATGCCTCATTCACATCATGCCATGATAGTAGATCGTACACTCTTTGAAGGAATCAAACCAAATGACACCACCAAGAAGAGGATGCATCACAAGAAAATGAAAAATCATGCAATGAAATTTTACCAAAAGATGTCATCAATGTATGCCTCCACTTTAAAGCGGTTGCTACACCATCACCATGAGCAATTGCTTTAATGTAGCCAATGTTTTTTATTATAACACATGAGAGCTTTCCTTTGAAAACCCTATGCCAAGTCATATGTTTCCGAAATAATTTGTGTCATGAAATAGGATGGAAGGTTTTCCCCCAAGAATATAATGCTAAATATAGAAATAAAATTATGTCACATGTGATCCAACTTAATGCATGTCGTCCACATCCCAAGCTTGCTCTTACATATAAATGGAAGGAGGTCAACTAGCCAAAAGAGATAATAGACAAATGACATACATAGACAAGGATACCTAACTCCTTGCCCCCACTTAGTGTGAGACAAGGATGAACATAGAATGGATGATGGCATGCTAATCCTTACAAAAAGGAAATGATTTCCAATTAATGTAAAACATGTAATAGTGAGTATCCTATGATCCTACAACTACTACATGGAAAGGAGCAGCAACTATTGTTATTGATGATAATGACTAGATAAAGTATGGACTTGATTCCTATGTAATGAGATATTCCGACATGTAGTATCTATTAGTTCAGGATGCATGAAAGTTAATCTTGTCTTGGAAGAATCTTTTGTACGGTTGTTGATGTTAAGTGAAGGTTTGTTTGATTGTTTGATTTCTATCAAAGGACAATGACCAAGACCACAAGTTGTTTCTTGTGTGTTAGGATCTATAGGGACAAAATTACTTTTTTCTCTAGTACCACATCCTTTTCCACTATACCCAAGTTTTTTCATAAGTTTGTAACCTTTTCCATAAATCTTTTTCATTTCTTTAGGATTCAGTGGTTGTTCCTAATTGGCTTCATCAAAGTTTTTTGTGTAATTTGCTTCTTCTAAAGTGGTTGAAATGGATGCTTTTGAATTTATATTGGCATTACCTCTTTTTCATTTCCCTTTGTCGACTCTTTTGTTATAATCTTGTACTCACCCACATGGATGTAGGTGTAAAATCAAAGGAACTCAAAGCATCTTCCAATAATTTTTTGACCTCTTCAATAACCTTTTCTTTTTCTTTCTCAACATGCAAACAACTTTAGGTTTCAAGATCGATATTCATTTTATACACCTTGTTACATATGTGAGAAATGTCATTGTAACTCGGTTGCTGTAAAAAATTATCATTATTGAGTTGCTTCTAGGTGGTTCTCAGATAAGCTTGGGTTGATTTTGAACTTTTGTTTTTTGTGAGGGTGAATAAATGATAAGTTGAGGTTTAGGTGGTTCAATAAATAGAGGAATCTAAGGAGTTCTAATGTTCATAATCTCAACAAAATTGTCCTTATTTCATGATCTCTTAGCGAAGGGGAGTCTAATGTCATTTCATTAGCTTCATATAAGGAAGCCTCATTATTATTCCTTGAAATACATGTGTCAATGTTATCATTTTCTTCCACCATGATATCTTCCCTAGTATGAGAGGTATTAGGAGACCTACAAACTAGATGTTCATGATATTCATAGGTTGGTTCTTCTAAAATGACTTCATCACAAGTAGGGGACTCCTCAAAGGTTGAATTTTCTTTCTTATGAATTATGAAATTCTCTTGTTCAACAATGTTTTCTCTATGGGAAGAGAAGAAAAGAGGATTCTCACAACTCTCATGAATTAGATATTCTAACACAAAAATATCTTCTTCATAAATAGGAGAGATATTAGAAGGACAAATTTTATTGTTATGATTTTCCATGATTTCATCTTGTTTCTCTAAGGTCTCATTCTCTTGTGTCATAATATCTACCCTAGTAGGGGAGATTTTAAGATGTTCATCACATTCCATGGTTATATTTTGAAAAGTAGCTTCATCACCAATAGGGGATTCCTCAAGAGAAGAGCAACTATGAGTTTCATGCTTACTAATGATTGGAATTTTTTGTTCAAATAGATCTTCCCAAATGGTAGGGGCATTAGGAAAGGGAGAAACAAGATTCTCATGATTGTCAATAAGTGTATCTTCTAACACCAAGCTATCTTCTTCATATGGAGAAGAGATATTAGGAGAAGGATAAATTTCATTTTCATGGTTATCTACAACTACATCCCCATGTCCTATAATGTCTTTCCAAGTAGGAGAGGTAGGATTGACATAGCTCTCAATCATTGGATATATTAACACCAACATATCCTCCTCATAAATGTGATTTTCATGATTGTACATGATTACATATTGTCTCACTAAAGCATTCTCACAATTAGGGGAGGTGTTGAGGGATGAATTTAGACTAAGTAGTGGCAATTATGTTATCTTCTTGTGTTATAATATCTTCCCAAGGGGTAGAAGGAGAAGGGAAAGAAAGAATTTCATAATTCTCAATGATGGCATCTTCTTTCACCAAGATACCTTTGTCACTAATAGGAGAGGTATTGGGAGAAGAACAACTATGATCTTCATGGTTATCTATGTGTGTATCCTCTTCTATCACATCGTCCCCACAAATAGGATATATAAGAGGAGCTATAGATTTAATGCAAGAATCAACAATCTCTTGCACTAATAGACTCACATAACTAGGAAATGTATCAAGATTGAATGACTAACATGGTTATGAAGACTAACCGATTCTTTGCAAACTTGGAAAAGAAAAATACTAACATTGATGCAATGAAATGAGCTAGAATGAAATGCAATTTTCAAATTCCACACAATGTAATAGATTGAAAATGAAATGTTGTGAATGAAATTTTGAATTTTGACAATGTTCTAAAGTGAAGCAATTTAAGCTAAATGTAATGTCAAAGTTGATGAAACAACCAATTAGGAAACTAAAACAAAAAGGTAACAACACCAATAAAAAGCTAAAAACTGAGATATTAATGGTCTGAAAATACGAAGCAATAGCTAATAGGGACTCATTAACCAGCAAGGGCGAATGGGTCCTAGTTAGGTGTTTCTAAGATTTTTATGTCGATTTCAGAGTGATTTTTGAAGTTTTTTAGTTGCCAGAAGGTTCAGATCAAACATGATAAGAGACTTATTTTCTAGTAAAGGTGAATGGGTCTTGGTTAGGTATTTTTAAACTATTTTTTAATGATTTTCAAGTTCTTTGTTATATCTTTCAGTTCCAGGTTTGAGATAGTGAGCTTTAGCTTCAGATTTTCCAAAAATTTAATGTAAAACTGCAATGAAAAGATGAAATGAAAGGCCTAATTTGAAATGAAATTTTGTTTTGATTTTAAAATACAATTTTATTAGATCTAAATGAGATGAAAATGACTGATA
>VDFB02105785.1:505048262-505158623 GCA_007258455.2 Sequoia sempervirens | reverse complement strand
CATGCACATCATCTCTTCAATGAATTTGCTAGAAGCATTCTTTTTGTGGTTGAAGCATTTGGATCACTCAACCTACTGATAAGATCCTCAAGTTTTTTTCTATTGTTCTCAATTTCACTCCTCAAATTTTCTTGAGTGCCAGGAGGGTGTTGAGAGAATGGTGGGGGAGGTTGATTTTGTTGTTGAGGATTTGCCTCCTCTTCTTGTTGAGGATTTGTAGGATTTCCTACAATTTTTTTAAAATAAAATCTAACCTAAAACAAACAAAATCAATTTCAAACTAAGAAATTCAAAACAAATAGCAAACAATAGTTACCTCCTGCACCTCTTTGTCGTCGTGGCACCATATTTGCAAAGAAAATCCAATTGTTGTTGATGAAATTTGTAGAAATCCTTCCTCCTAGAACGTGAGTGCGAAAGTGAGGGTTTTTGGCCATGGGCATAGCTGAGAAACAGTAAATAGAAAATGATACACTTTTTACTTTTTTTTTTCTTTTCTTTTAAAACCACATAACTTGAGCACGTTATAACGCACTCGTGTTAGCTATTTTCAAAAAAAAAATTCCATTTGGCCACAAAAGTGCACCAACTTCATGCACCCAAAATCCACTTTAGAATTTCTAGAAAAGCAGAAGTGGATTGATTCACCAATATTGGTGAATGAGTCCCATTGTATAGGCCTAAACATGATTTTTGCAGATCTGGATACCCTTTTGGCTAAAACCCACTCCTATGTATTTTCTAGAAAACTAGACTAATTCGCCTAGCCTGGAATATGAGTCCCAGTCAACTTCAATAGCAATTTTTTTAGGAATCTAGACCTTCATTCTGCCTCCTTCAATTTTCCAAGTGCACACTTTCAGTTTCACATGTTTTCATTACAGTTTGTTCATCTTTTTAAGTCATTTAGCATTTTTTTGCATATCACATTATGTTTTGAAACATTTCCTTTTCCAAGTTTATACTTGGTGGTGAACCCCTCATTAGTTGTCATTCAATCCCTAGGACCTTCCCTTTGTCATATTTCAATCCCCTTTGCATTGAAATCTCAAGGGTTTGTTCTTGAGTGAAAGGTTGAAAAATTGGTCTTTCTCCTTTCGGGTCCAAAACCCTAGAAGTGAATGAAAGAACACCAACATTTTTCACCATTTCATCGTGTAACAATCTTCCTCTTTGGGAGCATTGTGCCTAATGTCTCCATGAGAGGACGAGTCAAAAGTTTTAGTTTTTCGCCCATGGGATGCCTCATTCACATCATGCCATGATAGTAGATCGTACACTCTTTGAAGGAATCAAACCAAATGACACCACCAAGAAGAGGATGCATCACAAGAAAATGAAAAATCATGCAATGAAATTTTACCAAAAGATGTCATCAATGTATGCCTCCACTTTAAAGCGGTTGCTACACCATCACCATGAGCAATTGCTTTAATGTAGCCAATGTTTTTTATTATAACACATGAGAGCTTTCCTTTGAAAACCCTATGCCAAGTCATATGTTTCCGAAATAATTTGTGTCATGAAATAGGATGGAAGGTTTTCCCCCAAGAATATAATGCTAAATATAGAAATAAAATTATGTCACATGTGATCCAACTTAATGCATGTCGTCCACATCCCAAGCTTGCTCTTACATATAAATGGAAGGAGGTCAACTAGCCAAAAGAGATAATAGACAAATGACATACATAGACAAGGATACCTAACTCCTTGCCCCCACTTAGTGTGAGACAAGGATGAACATAGAATGGATGATGGCATGCTAATCCTTACAAAAAGGAAATGATTTCCAATTAATGTAAAACATGTAATAGTGAGTATCCTATGATCCTACAACTACTACATGGAAAGGAGCAGCAACTATTGTTATTGATGATAATGACTAGATAAAGTATGGACTTGATTCCTATGTAATGAGATATTCCGACATGTAGTATCTATTAGTTCAGGATGCATGAAAGTTAATCTTGTCTTGGAAGAATCTTTTGTACGGTTGTTGATGTTAAGTGAAGGTTTGTTTGATTGTTTGATTTCTATCAAAGGACAATGACCAAGACCACAAGTTGTTTCTTGTGTGTTAGGATCTATAGGGACAAAATTACTTTTTTCTCTAGTACCACATCCTTTTCCACTATACCCAAGTTTTTTCATAAGTTTGTAACCTTTTCCATAAATCTTTTTCATTTCTTTAGGATTCAGTGGTTGTTCCTAATTGGCTTCATCAAAGTTTTTTGTGTAATTTGCTTCTTCTAAAGTGGTTGAAATGGATGCTTTTGAATTTATATTGGCATTACCTCTTTTTCATTTCCCTTTGTCGACTCTTTTGTTATAATCTTGTACTCACCCACATGGATGTAGGTGTAAAATCAAAGGAACTCAAAGCATCTTCCAATAATTTTTTGACCTCTTCAATAACCTTTTCTTTTTCTTTCTCAACATGCAAACAACTTTAGGTTTCAAGATCGATATTCATTTTATACACCTTGTTACATATGTGAGAAATGTCATTGTAACTCGGTTGCTGTAAAAAATTATCATTATTGAGTTGCTTCTAGGTGGTTCTCAGATAAGCTTGGGTTGATTTTGAACTTTTGTTTTTTGTGAGGGTGAATAAATGATAAGTTGAGGTTTAGGTGGTTCAATAAATAGAGGAATCTAAGGAGTTCTAATGTTCATAATCTCAACAAAATTGTCCTTATTTCATGATCTCTTAGCGAAGGGGAGTCTAATGTCATTTCATTAGCTTCATATAAGGAAGCCTCATTATTATTCCTTGAAATACATGTGTCAATGTTATCATTTTCTTCCACCATGATATCTTCCCTAGTATGAGAGGTATTAGGAGACCTACAAACTAGATGTTCATGATATTCATAGGTTGGTTCTTCTAAAATGACTTCATCACAAGTAGGGGACTCCTCAAAGGTTGAATTTTCTTTCTTATGAATTATGAAATTCTCTTGTTCAACAATGTTTTCTCTATGGGAAGAGAAGAAAAGAGGATTCTCACAACTCTCATGAATTAGATATTCTAACACAAAAATATCTTCTTCATAAATAGGAGAGATATTAGAAGGACAAATTTTATTGTTATGATTTTCCATGATTTCATCTTGTTTCTCTAAGGTCTCATTCTCTTGTGTCATAATATCTACCCTAGTAGGGGAGATTTTAAGATGTTCATCACATTCCATGGTTATATTTTGAAAAGTAGCTTCATCACCAATAGGGGATTCCTCAAGAGAAGAGCAACTATGAGTTTCATGCTTACTAATGATTGGAATTTTTTGTTCAAATAGATCTTCCCAAATGGTAGGGGCATTAGGAAAGGGAGAAACAAGATTCTCATGATTGTCAATAAGTGTATCTTCTAACACCAAGCTATCTTCTTCATATGGAGAAGAGATATTAGGAGAAGGATAAATTTCATTTTCATGGTTATCTACAACTACATCCCCATGTCCTATAATGTCTTTCCAAGTAGGAGAGGTAGGATTGACATAGCTCTCAATCATTGGATATATTAACACCAACATATCCTCCTCATAAATGTGATTTTCATGATTGTACATGATTACATATTGTCTCACTAAAGCATTCTCACAATTAGGGGAGGTGTTGAGGGATGAATTTAGACTAAGTAGTGGCAATTATGTTATCTTCTTGTGTTATAATATCTTCCCAAGGGGTAGAAGGAGAAGGGAAAGAAAGAATTTCATAATTCTCAATGATGGCATCTTCTTTCACCAAGATACCTTTGTCACTAATAGGAGAGGTATTGGGAGAAGAACAACTATGATCTTCATGGTTATCTATGTGTGTATCCTCTTCTATCACATCGTCCCCACAAATAGGATATATAAGAGGAGCTATAGATTTAATGCAAGAATCAACAATCTCTTGCACTAATAGACTCACATAACTAGGAAATGTATCAAGATTGAATGACTAACATGGTTATGAAGACTAACCGATTCTTTGCAAACTTGGAAAAGAAAAATACTAACATTGATGCAATGAAATGAGCTAGAATGAAATGCAATTTTCAAATTCCACACAATGTAATAGATTGAAAATGAAATGTTGTGAATGAAATTTTGAATTTTGACAATGTTCTAAAGTGAAGCAATTTAAGCTAAATGTAATGTCAAAGTTGATGAAACAACCAATTAGGAAACTAAAACAAAAAGGTAACAACACCAATAAAAAGCTAAAAACTGAGATATTAATGGTCTGAAAATACGAAGCAATAGCTAATAGGGACTCATTAACCAGCAAGGGCGAATGGGTCCTAGTTAGGTGTTTCTAAGATTTTTATGTCGATTTCAGAGTGATTTTTGAAGTTTTTTAGTTGCCAGAAGGTTCAGATCAAACATGATAAGAGACTTATTTTCTAGTAAAGGTGAATGGGTCTTGGTTAGGTATTTTTAAACTATTTTTTAATGATTTTCAAGTTCTTTGTTATATCTTTCAGTTCCAGGTTTGAGATAGTGAGCTTTAGCTTCAGATTTTCCAAAAATTTAATGTAAAACTGCAATGAAAAGATGAAATGAAAGGCCTAATTTGAAATGAAATTTTGTTTTGATTTTAAAATACAATTTTATTAGATCTAAATGAGATGAAAATGACTGATATTTTTTGTAATTTTTAGATTTAGAGAGATGCAAAATAATGCAAATCTAAACCCTATATGATATACAAGATTTCAATGCAAAAGAAGTAACCCTAAATAAGATCTTAATTCAATGCAAGATCTAACTTAAGATGCAATGAGAGACTCTAAATATCAGAAAATTTCAATGTTGAATATGTTAGGTTCACCATAATGAATCACCGAAAAATGGGTTCAACAAAATGTTTAATGAACAAGATGATGAACCACTATTTTTCTAATGGATGTTTCACTAAATTATGTGTAGAGTAAGATGAAAATAGAAATTAGAAATGTTACCTAACTATTATAGAAACTATGGGGGAAGTTTTTAGAGCATAAAAAGTAGTGTGCCTAGCCAAAAATTTGTTGTTTTTGAGCTATAGAGGACTCATTCTCCTTCAGTGGCGAATGGGTCCTTTTAGGGTTTTGGAAAACTAATTTCAAGGTATTGTTCCTTGATGTATGAACTCTCAAATTCCTTGTTATCAGTTTTTGGAATCATGTATGCAATTATGTAGAGCTCTTTCCATGATCTTCCACTTTGAATTACAACTTTAGCAATTTTGCGACCTTGACAATTTTGCTCCAAATTTTGCTCAACTTGATCTTAAACCTGTAAATATGCAATCATGCACTCAAGGGCATAAAAAATTGTTGTTTTTTAGTCAATGGGGGTTTTCCTTAGTCAAACCCCTTGTAGGTAATCAAACCAAATGATGAAATAAAGAAATTGAAGCATGAAACATGAAATAATAAAGTGTTGATACCTTGAAAGATGTCTTGTAATACAATTTGTAATCTAACATGTAGTGGAAATGAAGAATGTAGATATTGGATGTGAAATGATTCTTGTAAATAGATCCTTAATGCAACATTAACTATCTTAGCTCACCCACATGCATGAATGCATTAAACCCTTGACATGGTGAATTGTCTTAAATTGTTTCAACAAACTCTTGAAATCTGCCTTGAAATGCCTTATGAATGCTCTTGAAATGCTCTAACACTTGATCATTTGAATGCTTGAAGACTTAGAATGAATTGCTAGATCTTTTTAGGAGAAAGAATGTGAATTAAGCCCTTATTTATACTAAATTAGGAGATCAACCCCAAAATTCAAATAATTAAAGCTGACAACAGATCTAGAAAGAAACATTATTAAATTCTCACTAGAGTGAAATTCAAAAAGGGGGGTCTCATTAAGGGGCAACCCATTCACCATGTTGGGTGAATGGGTCTTGGCTCAGTTTACTAGGACCTAACCCCGAGAGATTGAAAGAAGGTTAAAAACCCATTTCAGATCAACTAAAAAAGGGGGCCCTATTAATGGAGAACCCATTTTCCATCTAGGGTGAATGGGTCATTGCTCAACTTACCAGGACCAAACTTTTCCCAATGAAATATTTTGTTAATTAAATTATGATTGTCAATATAGATCTTCGGGAGGTGTCAAAATTAAGGCTTAAATTTGAATTCAAAGGGGTTATCACCATCTAGGGAAAATGGGGCCTAACTCATCTTACTAGAACCAAAATTTTCCCAATGAAATATTTTGTTAATTAAATTATGATTGTCAGGATATATCTTCGGGAGGTGTCAAAATTAAGGCTTAAATTTGAATTTGAAGGGGTTAATAACTAAAATTAACCATAATTAATTAATGACCACCTAGATAAGTGTGAAAGTTCCTTATAACACTTTACAACACTTAAACAAGGTACACATTATGTATATTTTATTTAGAAAGGGGCCCATTAAGCTTAATTAAGCAAATACATCCTGGAAAAGTGTGAAAGTGTGTTACAACACTTTACAACACCTTTGAAAAGCATCAATTAAGGCATGTTTTAGTGAAATAAAGATCTTGGAATAGTGTGAATGTGTACAACACATTACAAAACCAATCCAAGACATCATTAGTTTAGTTTTAATGTCAATTATCAAACCAAGAAAGGGAAAAAGGATATTTTTCCATTACTAGATTTAGATTGAGACCTCTAGGAAATCCTTGAATGTGGAGTATAGAAAGTTTGTTGTCCTAGGTCCTAAACCCTAGTGACGACAATTTTCTACCTTACAACAATGAAAAATTACTTCCTCAAGACCTCTTCAACTCTTCATCCACCTATAATCTGCACATACACAAAGAGGAAAAGATGTTTTGTTTGGTATGGGGGTTTTCCTTGGTCAAATCCCAAGTTTGGTAGTTTAATCTTGATAGAAAGATAATGAAAAAGAAAGGAAATGATGAATGAATAGTGCTTTCTACAACTCACGACCCTTCAATGGCTTCCCTTAGAGGACTGAAGTCAAACACATCTCTTCAAGGAACTTGATCTTTCTTTGCTTGATTTTTTTAGAAACTTGAAATGCTTGGATGCTTTAGAATCAACAATGCATTTTAGCCTTCACAAGATGACATGAAAACACATAGAATTCGACATGATGTTAGGATCTTAACTTTTGCAACAAATAACTAATAAATTCTCTCTTAAATGCTCTTGACAATGATATTTTCTCTTGAAAATACTTGACTATGCATGATAGAATGTTGCTTCTTGATAGTTAGATTTCAAATGATAAAAATACTATGTATTTATAGGTATTTATCTAAATTCCCAAAACTTAGATTTCACAAGCCAATAATTGCAATTTGAATTTCAATCATTAAAATGCCACCAAAAAAATATTTGAAAATGGGTCTTGGCTTGTAAGTCCAAGAGACACATATTCTATGGTTATTTAATTATTAAATGACTTCATTTAATTCTAGTTCTCCTTTTAGAAAATGGGAAAAATAAGGCTTTGGAATGCATAATTAAAAAAATTATAAGCTTTATTAAGTCCAATAAATTAAGGGATCCAAACATAGAGTGAAATTGTAAAGGTATACAATTTCCTACACTACAATAGTAAGCAGAGAAACCCATAAGAGAGAGAGTGAATAAAAGAGTGAGAAGATAGAAAAAAAGAAATAGAGGACATCAATACACATGTAATAGAAAAATAAGAAGGAAAAGAGGAATAAGAGAGGGAGCTCTATTTTGCATATACTTGTGTAAATGCATGTAAAAGAGTGTAAAAGGTTACATTTTAAATAGAATATAATTTTATTCTCTTTATAGCTATTTCCTTTTTTATGTCTTTTGTGAGTAGTATATGTAATGAGTTTTCTATTATGAAAGTATGGAATGCCATGTTGAAGATTTGAATATTTTATAATTATGAGATTATTGATAGTCACCTATAGCTATTACCATAAATACTTGTAGTAACATTATGTTTTTGACAACAACATAGTTGTTATCTCTATAGTTGATTTTATGCCAATTAGACCTTTTATTTGACCTATAACACAAGTGTAGACCTTTGTAAAGGTTGTGTGAAGTTTCTTACAACAACGCAACATCTTCTTTCCCCCTATTAGCTTGTGTTGGAGTGGATTTTTGTGTGCTTGAAGGGAGGTGGGTTCCATCACACAATATCATCATATAATTCTTTCATTCACATTCAATGATATATCCTAAAGTATATAGAGCTGCATGTTAGAGCATAATTACAACTAAGGCTCAAACTATTTCTATTTAATTAAATAAAAGGAATATTGTATAACCAAAAAAAAAAGAAAAATGAGAAAGTAGAGAATCTCTCATGATTAAGAGGAAGGGGAAAATTTTGCAACTGGGCTTTCAAATGATCTACGCAATGGTAACTACTTGTTACAACATGTAAATGGGTGCCATTTTGTGTCCTTTATCTGGGAAAAATGTGATACTTTGTTCATCCAGTATTATAATTCTAGATTTATATGTAATTAATTAATATCTATAATATATTCTTGGCTGCAGCCTTTTGATAAAAATAAATAAAAATTATTTTCAATTAAAATGGTGGAAAGAGTAGAATTACAAAGAGTTTCACATCCTAACCCTTAGAAAGTATCCTTGATGAAAAAGGGCTATGAAATATTCGTGCATGGACAATGTTTAGTTAGTTTCGACATGGGAATTTTTGTAGATTAAGTGTGTTGTGACATTATAATAATGGGCATGTGTCATGTACATCAAGTCGAAGAATTATAAGAATGATAGAAGAGTTGTCCGTGATATATGATATATAATTATTCTATGGTTATTCACCTCTAAATAAACACCTTACCTTGTACATACATATTTATATATCTAAACATCCAAAATCTAATATAATGTATTAGGGGGAAATGGGATAGTTTAATTAATATGATATGGATAAGTATTGATAGTTGGGAAGTGTGCATAAGAGGAGGGTGGTGTGTTTGTAAGTGATATTCCAATCACTTTACATAGGTCAATTAGAGTAAATAATATCTACCATGTTGGTCTTCAAAGGTCATAAAGCTATCATTTTCTCGATCATATAGTCTCATATTATGTCAAAGACTCATAATCCTAAGGATGCATGCTGTAAAAAAAAATATTAAATAGAATTATAAATTAAGATGATAAACTGCAATAGTGTATAGATAAAAAAATGGTGAGTGGAGTAAAATGAAGGTAGAATAAACCGTTATAAATCTATCATGAGTTAGTCATTTATAGAAAAACTATTATTCTAGTTATATATGAATAATTATTTGAGATAGAAAAAAGATTGACATATATTTAATTGGTGACAACTAAATTATAGAATATTGGTAAAAAAGATAATAATTAAAGCTCTACATGCACATACAATATATTTCTATGGTTGGGAAAGTAGATTTTTTTTTTATCTAGCATCCCCTTAGATAATACTATTTTTTGTAGATGAACTCGAACATTTGGGTTTCAAGATGGTAAGTATTATGTTCTATAATGAATGTGATTCATATAAAAAATAGACGAACAACATATTGTGTACAATGATGAGAAAGAGATTAGAGCATTAAAATTAAAAGAGAGCAAGGTTTTCGATGCTTGATAGAATTCCACTTGTATTGGAATAAAATTGTGTGAATCAATATCACTACATGCAGAACCATGCACTTTTAGAAATGAGAAAGGGCTTACATTTCAAGTTAATTTGGGAGATCTAAACCAAGGGCATCATGAAATCTTAAATATCATGCAATTCATCAATGAATAATATGAATATTTTATGATATCATTTTTTTCATAATTCAATTTCCCCAATGGTACATAAATTCAATTTTAAATATAACTACCCCAACTTGTTGATTACAAATGTTAGGTGAGGTAGTTTCCTCACGAGTGTAAAATGGATGATTTTATTTTATTTTTCAATACACCTAGAAACTTATATAATTAATATTTTTTCACACATCAACTTTGGGTGGGATCTAGTTTAATTTTTCAAAGAGGGCTAGAGCCATGTGTAAGAGGAATGAAGAAGTTAGTGTGGAGGTAAGGTTGAGATATAGGTTGATATTTCCAATAGGGACATGATCCTTTGAGTGACTTTTCAATATACAATTCCTAAGAGTAATACAACCATGTGGAAAAAAGAGGGATTATAAACTATTGAAAAAGGTTATATTTTGTCTAGGTAAATCAAAATTATTATAGGAAAGAGGCATAAGAGGAGACAGCTGGGGATTTTTTTAAAAATACTACAAAAACAATTAAAAATTACATATAAATGTGCATGAGGGAGATAAGTTTGCATATTTTAGAATGGAAGTAAAAAGAAAACAAAGAGGTTGCTTGTAGAAATGAAGAGGTAGAAGATACATGCAACTAACTAGATGATATATGTGGAAGAATTAACATAAGTAAGATAAAAATAATAGAAACTAAATGGAAATAATTCTAAATTCAGTCACCATATCCTCTAAAGAATCCTCATTTGTCTTTATATGTGAAACAAAAGAAGGAATGTCATATAAACAAGAAAAAAGGATAAAAATAAAAAATAAAAAAATAAATTGGAGAATTTTAGACTAAACTATTTATATTAATGTAAAACTTGAAATACATTCTTATACATTCAATATTCAAATTTATTCATAAATATATGAGATAAAAACTTAATTAGAATTTGAAAGGCCAATTATAACTCCCTAAAAAGGTCAACATTCCTAAATAAATTAATTAAAAAAGCAAACAAACAAGAAAAAAAACCAAGGTGCTGTTAATCTTTATTGAAGCTTAATTTTATAAAAATTAAAACTTTAACGTTAAATTTCGTCGAAATCATCCACCTGCCATTTTATATTCTGTCAACCAGACGGAGGATATTCTGTTTTTTTCGGAATATTACCTTCCATTGTTTGGGTTATCCCTACAAAAGTATATTACGTTCGCGCATATGTAAACCGCTGGCGCCCGGCTTGTCGACTTCGATGGAGCACAGTCTTTTTAAATATTTTTTTCTTTTAAATAATTTCAGACGTTGGTAATTAACGTTATCGCCTTGTAGCATAAATCTTCACGGTTTTATATGATCATTAAGATTTTTGAATGGAAGAATAAGAATAAGATTAAGGATATCCTCTGCTTCTCAACATAGATTATTTCTTCCATTGTTTTATACTTACCATTTATTGAAACCTCCGTTGATTGACTGTAATATGGACATATAAATATAACGTATTGCCTTACAATGTGAAGTACAATCTTTTACTTCGAGCGTACAACATATATCAGAAGCTTCAAATACTGCTAAAGATCTAAATTTTAGTTTTTAACTATCTAAGGTCAATATAAACTATTTGCGAAATGTTCAGTGTAGTGGATATTTAAGTTTGGTTGAGTTGTATATAAATTAGAACCCTTAATCTGATTGAGTTCCTCTGCCTTTGAAGTTGCAGTTTAGTTGCCTAGAGCTTTTCTCATAGAATACCATCTCTGTGGTAGTCTCGTCTATTGTGTTTGGCAAGAGATCTTTTATAATCCAAGAAGAAGCAACATAAATTCTATAGATTTTTCAGAATGTATGAAAATTATGATATTTTATTTCCAGACCAACCAGTGGTAGATCTGTATCTTCCAATGTGGGCTAAGCATCTTCATTTGGCTTATAAACCTGCTTTCAAGTGGGTCGACGAAGCAGGCAATGAGCAGTGCAGTTTGACATACTCAGAGCTCCATGCTTCTGCATCTACCATCGCCTCAAATCTTATGAGTACACTGCAAAGAGGTGACACAGTTTTGATTCTCTGACCACCTGGGATTGAATTTGTGGGAATCATATTTGGGTGCCAAAGAGCTGGGCTAGTGAGTGTTCCCATGCTTCCTCCTCATCCATCCTTCTCTTCTAAGGTAAAGAAGCATTTTTTTCAATAGTTTTTTATTATATGCTTCGTCTGAATAGTTTGGTGAAAAGATCAAAGTAGTGAATGCTTTGGTTATTTATAAACATAGATATATAGGTTTAGGTTTAGATGTAGATATAGATAAATGGTTTCCTTTTAAATCGTCTTGAAATAAAAAGATGATGAAATTCTAGAGTCAATTCTACAAGCTTATAAAAAACTAAAATTTAAAGAATAAAGATATCATATTTGCAGTAATAGGAAGTTTTTCTTTCTTGCAGGAGGATTGCCGTAAGTTTGTAAGGATACTGCAACAGACTCAGCCTAAGGCTGCCATAGCTCATCCGGCCTATATTTCAAGTGTCATGAAGCACACAGATGCTGATGAAGTGGGTATTTTGTTGAAGAAAATGCAATGGATATCACTGGTATCCTTATCCAAAGCAACTGCACAAGAGACATCATTAATGAATGGAGTAGGTGAGAGCAAGTACAATGGGTGTAGAGAACGAGACCTCTTTTTGATACAGTATACTTCTGGAGCAACAGGCAGTCCTAAGCCAGTCTTGATATGAGCAGGATCTGCAGCACACAATGTAAGAGCAGCAAGAAGATCATACGATCTTGAGCCATGGAGTGTCATAGTTTCATGGCTACCTCAATACCATGACTGTGGCCTCATGTTCCTTCTCCTTACCATTGTTAGTGCTGCAACCTGTATTTTAACTTCTCCATTCATGTTCATCAAAAGGCCAACCTTGTGGCTGGAAATGGTGAGCAAATACAAGGCCACCTGCACACCAGTACCATCTTTTGCCCTTCCTCTTGTGCAAAATTACATGAGAAGTGGATCTAAGGGAGAACCTCTCATCAAACTGAATCTGAAGACCCTCAGAAATCTTATAGTGATTAATGAGCCAATATATGGTACTGTTGTGGAAAGCTTTGTGAAGAAATTTTCGGTATTTGGTCTGAGTGCTTCTGCCATGGCTCCATCCTATGGACTTGCAGAAAACTGCACATTTGTGTCCACTGCATGGAGCCCCAATATAAGCCAAGCTCCTACTTACAGAAACCTTTTGCCTTGTGCAAGAATTTGTTCACAATCGGAACTGGGTATTGAGATGATAGTTGTTGATCCGAAGTCTTGTGAAGAAGTAGAAGCTGGCGAAGAAGGTGAAATTTGGATCTCATCTCCAAGCAATGCAGACGGCTACCTGGACAACCCTTGGCTAACAAACGAGGTATCTCTAATATATTCATCAAAATGTTGAATTACTAACTGAAATTAATGGAATTAGTTTTAATCTTTATAAATAGTACTCATCAAAAGATAAAGGGGATTAGCAATAAAGTTTATTATAATAATTTTTACAAGTTAATAAAAAATAATTAATATTCACTCAAATATATTTATTTAAATATTATTAACAGATGTTAATTTTGAATTATAATATTTATTTAAGAATTATTTTGTTTTATTGAGAATCTTTTTGTTTATTAAATATATAAAGAATTTAAATTTAATAAGTTAAAAAATAAAAATATAGAATAAAACATATTCTCTATTATATAAACTAAATTTTTATATTTAAATCTATTTCTAAATTAAATATATTTACTTAGTGTTTTTAAGATGAGAAAATTTATAGTCATAATAAAATATAGAAATAATAGTGTACAGGTAGCAAAGTTGCCTTGGGCAGTGGGTTTAAGAGGTGGGACTTTTTGTGGGAGGGGTATCTCACCTATAGGGGACTAGTCTCGCTCTCGCTCGCCCAAGTACCCAAGGTATGGGCTGCTGGGCCGCTGGGTTAGGTCGGAGGGACACCCTTGTTGTAAAGAAAAAGAAAATATAGAAATAATATATAAACTAATTTTTTTATATACGAAATCTATATTTAAATCTAATTCTAAATTAAATATATTTACTTAGTATTTTTAAGATGACAAAGTTTATAAGCTATAGTTAAAGATAGAATATAAATCACTATTAAGGGTGTGGTGTAGTAGCTAAATATTTGGGATGTTGATTTTTATAGAATTATTATCAATAAAAAACTAATGTATTTTATATTAAAAAATCTTTTTAAACATATTTAATTAAAGGAACATACTTTAAAATAAATCTATGTAAGAGATGACTCATTAGATTTTTTATTTAAATAAAATTGAAGCACAAGATAAAATATATATACTCATCTTAAATAAATTTATATTTAATCTAACACTGAATTAGTGAATAAAATAAAATGAAATACTTTTAAATTAAAATCATCATTTAAAATAAAAGATCATTGAATTAAAATTAATACTTCTTAAAACTGTTTAAAAATAAATAAAAAAATAAAAGTAAAAAATTCAAAAGGGTGGGGTTCATATGACAGGGTCAAACAAGTTTTAAGATGGAGATCCAAGTTTGGATCTTTATAGTAAGATTTAAAGGCTGAATTCTAAATACTGATTCTTAGACTTCCATTGTGTCTTCCAAATTCATTTAAGTTGAATATGTTAAATGAAATTGAGTGATGAAAAGAGGTGCCCTTATAACCTATAGTAATATGTAAAATAATCACTTGTGCTTTCTATCTTCATCTTATCTTCTCATTGTTACTTTTTTGCCAGGTATTCCTTGCAAGGCCAAAGACAAAAGGAGATTGGGACAAAGGAAACTTTTACATAAGAACAGGAGATATGGGAGTCATTACAGAAGGCGATGATCGATATTTATATATCACTGGCCGTCTCAAGGACACATTAAGAGCAGGAGATCGTTTGGTACATCCTCACTATCTTGAAACAACTGCCTTCATGAGCTGCACTCAAAGTTTGAGAGCAGGTTGTGCTGCCGCCTTTGAAGCAAACATAACTAGATCCAACACAAATATGATTGTAGTCCTTGCTGAAATGCAGAATTTTGAGCATGAATATATCACAGCCCAAGATGAAGAGAGGATGAAGAGAATTTGTGAAAACATATATCTTCCTATTGAGAAGGAGCATAAAGTGGCTGTGGGCTTTGTTGGGTTGGTTAAAGCTCGATGTATTCCGAAGACTACATCAGGGAAGTTACAGAGATGGAAAACAAGAAGACAATTAATGACAGGCGAGATTGAACTGGTACACAAAGTATCGTTTGGAGTAGGTAATTATAATAATTTCTTGTTTATGTGTTGCAACGGGAGGGATCTCTGTAAGAAATGTAGAGGGCTACAACTGCAAGAACTTACAGACAATGCAAATGCTGAGCTGAGTTATGGTATGCTGAAATCGTTATTGTAACCTACATTTATTAAACTCTTTTGCTGCCCAGCCACATATAGCCTTTGCAGTTAATGTCCTTCATAGAAAATGGAATATTAAGAGGTTTTCTGATTAATTCTAGTTATTCATCATATGGATTACCTTGTTCAATCATGGATGATTGAACAATATTTAGTCATGGATATATTTCATTCTTTAAAGTCATATATTAATTAGTTAGAGAGTAGTATTTATGATTGCGAATTTTATATATTTTTTTTAGTTTGAGATTGTAATTATGATTGGGTGAGAATCCAGCCCTTTGGTTTGGATATCCAATTCAATTCTAATCTTATGATTAAAAAGTTCAGTAAAAAGTAAATTAAATGAATATGCATTATATTCTTGGTATATATAAAATATATATAATGACGGAAAATTTACTATCAATAATTCATCATTGCGGATAATAATTTATTGCATTAACATTTTTAATATATAATTAAAAATAATTGAAAGAGTAATTTCCACTGCATTAATAATAGAGATGACTGATATTGTTGTATTATTGGTTTACTAGAATAAAATAAAATATATTGAAAAATGTTTTCATTTTTATCATCACAAATCAGATTTTCTAATTGTATATGTGATGAATTATCCACGGTGATGAATTGCCGGTAGTAAATTTTCCACAAGATGAATTTGTTATGACAATGAATTGTTTGGCGGTGAATTGTTGGTAGTGAATTTTCCGATGGTGAATTGTTGGTGGTGAATTTTCCTAGAGCCATAATGATTGATACCAAAATTGTCATGAATTTGATCTCACGAGATATATTTTGAACTATTCTGTGCAATTTTTTTAAGCACATTTAAATTATTAGTTTTACATTTTTAAGAAATTATATGTTATTATTTAATAATTGAGAATTTATATTTCTAACATTTTTTGGATATTGAAAGATCTTTATTTTTATTTTTCTTTGTCTTAGTGAATTATTAATATGAATTTCAAGAAATCCCCTCTCATTGTTTGCCAGCTAAGTATTTTTCAAATTTTCTTATGTTTATGAAATTAAAAAAATAATCTTATTTAATCAATTATTTTATATATCAATGTACACTTGAGAATTATGAGATAAAAATATTAAAGAGGGAAACACTTGTGGAGATTGATGTGGAGAGAAATAAAATGTAAATAAATGAGAAAACTTCATGAAAGTAGGAAATAAAAGTCAAAAGTCAAAAATATTGAAAGCAATCATTTATCATCTAGTGAATCCATGAAAGAGCAAGATAATGAGACCAAGGGAAAATGGAAAAATTTATGCAAAGAGGAAATTAATTTATGAAGGAAATGGTAGTCCACATTCTCCAAATTATATTATATTGAAACAAATTGAATCAATAATTAGTGGGTATTAATGCAATTCAAAATTTGAACTTTTATGTTTTGTCAAATGATCAACCTATTCAAAATATCCAAATTTTCCTAAGATTAGCAAGGCCATGTAAAGCATAGAGGAGGGATATTTCTAGCTATAGAAAGATTGTTAGAAAAAGGAGGCATAGAAATAGACAAAGTGATCATTTTATATATTCTGAATAGTACAAAAATAGATTATTAAGGATAGGTGTGTGAAGGAAACAATTTTATGTAATTTAGAAATGAGGTAAAAATAAAATGACTGTATGTGTTTGACTAGAAAAATGGATCTGGGTCTTAAATGATACTTCTTCCAATTAGGGACACTAAGGATTAAAAATGATCTTAATATCTTAAGGATTCAATAATTAAAAATAATTGAAAGAGTAATTTCCACTGCATTAATAATAGAGATGATTGATATTGTTGTATTATTGGTTTACTAGAATAAAATAAAATATATTGATTTTTTTTTCATTTTTATCATCATAAATCAGATTTTCTAATTGTATATGTGATGAATTATCCACGGTGATGAATTGCTGGTAGTAAATTTTCCACAAGATGAATTTGTTATGACAATGAATTGTTTGGCGGTGAATTGTTGGTAGTGAATTTTCCGATGGTGAATTGTTGGTGGTGAATTTCCTAGAGCCATAATGATTGATACCAAAATTGTCATGAATTTGATCTCACGAGATATATTTTGAACTATTTTATGCAAAAAATTTCAGCACATTTAAATTATTAGTTTTACATTTTTAAGAAATTATATGTTATTATTTAATAATTGAGAATTTATATTTCTAACATTTTTTGGATATTGAAATATCTTTATTTTTATTTTTCTTTGTCTTAGTGAATTATTAATATGAATTTCAAGAAATCCCCTCTCATTGTTTGCCAGCTAAGTATTGTTCAAATTTTCTTATGTTTATGAAATTAAAAAAATAATCTTATTTAATCAATTATTTTATATATTAAGGTACACTTGAGAATTATGGGATAAAAATATTAAATAGGGAAACACTTGTGGAGATTGATGTGTAGAGAAATAAAATGTAAATAAATGAGAAAACTTCATGAAAGTAGGAAATAAAAGTCAAAAGTCAAAAATATTGAAAGCAATCATTTATCATCTAGTGAATCCATGAAAGAGCAAGATAATGAGACCAAGGGAAAATGGAAATATCCATGCAAAGAGGAAATTAATTTATGAAGGAAATGGTAGTCCTCATTCTCCAAATTATATTATATTGAAACAAATTGAATCAATAATTAGTGGATATTAATGCAATTCAAAATTTAAACTTTTATGTTTTGTCAAATGATCAACCTATTCAAAATATCCAAATTTTCCTAAGATTAGCAAGGCCATGTAAAGCATAGAGGAGGGATAATACAAGTTTTAGAAGTCTTTCATTTTTCCTAGCTATAGAAAGATTGTTAGAAAAAGGAGGCATAGAAATAGACAAAGTGATCATTTTATATATTCTGAATAGTACAAAAATAGATTATTATGGATAGATGTGTGAAGGAAACAATTTTATGTAATTTAGAAATGAGGTAAAAATAAAATGACTGTATGTGTTTGACTAGAAAAATGGATCTAGGTCTTAAATGATACTTCTTCCAATTAGGGACACTAAGGATTAAAAATGATATTAATATCTAGTTGGATACAAAAATTAATTGAAGAGCTACAATGGTAGATTAGAGTTTTAATCCATTTTTTTGTGGGTGAGGGGATGATGTTCATGTAATTAATTGACTTTTAATTGACAGAATTATATAATGCAATGTTTTTGAAAAGGAAAAAACAGGTTTTACAGGGACCTGAAACCGCAGAGTTTAAACAAGAAAAGATAACAAAATAAGTCCAAACAAACAAACGGCTGTCCCAAAAAGGAAACAACAGCACAAAGAGACAACAGGGCCCAAAAAAGGACCGCCCAAAAAAACTAGAAACAAACACCACCGCATTACTCCAAGGTGTTCAATAACTCCTCAGCCTCCTTTTCAACATCCTTCATGTCCTGTAACCCCTGCTTGAGGATTTGAGCCGTATGTGACGAAGTCGGGGTCTTCCTCTTAGTGTTAGCCCAGGTACGAGTTGAAATCCCTTCACCAACAGATCTGCAACCTCCTCTATCCGCATCCAAATCCACGACCAGCGAACACTTTTGGTTTTTTTCGAGCTTTTCCACCATTGCATTGATGATAATGGTGTTATGCCTGGCAATTTTGTGATTGTTCGCCACAGTGGCCCTAATATTTTGGCCTATCTTGGACATACTATACTCGATACTAGTCAATCTTTCCTCCTGTGATTGCTGTCTTTTCCTTGGTAAGAGAGTTTCCTGTACTTCATTCTCTCTACGACTCCAGCTAATCTTCTGCTCCAAATCCATGAATCTATTGCTAAGATCATTATTACGGCCTTTCAAATCACAAACTTCCTTTTGGGTCCACTTGAGAACAGTGAAAAGGCCATCCGTACTTTTTTCCACCACACTCACAATGTCCTCAGGCTTGAGCTTATTCAGGGCCGAGTTAATTTCATCCTGAATAGGGGAGTCATAAGGGCCATTCCCAAATCTTCCAGACATAGGGGCACTAGGGGCCGATTCCTTACTAACCATGGGTTTATCAGAAAGAATTTCCATGGAATTCCTAGAATACGAAACAAGTTTCGTAACAGAGGTACCTTTAAAACCAGAGACCAAACCCGGAGTAGGGCATCTAGGAGACGGCTGGGGATTAAGACAAGGCGGTGAGGAAAAACCCGGGCTAGGGCACTCATGCAGAGGCTACAACTTAGGACATGATGGCGGAGCATAATCCTTATGGGCTTTCCGACAAGACGGGGATTGGGGAGCGATGGTTTTAGGGCCAACATGAGCACAAGCAGGGGGGCTCGGGGGTCGTTCTCCCTACTACTATCAGTCTCCTCATCATCCAGATCTTCAATTTCAACAGTTTTAGGCAAAGTAGGTAAATTTTGATAATGCTCAAATATGAGCCTGACAAGACCAGGGTGAATAATAACAGTCCTCCTAGGGTTTCTTTCAACTTCATCAAGGCAATTCTTCAAAGAAGAGAATAAGTAAAAAGGCAGAGAGATACGAACCTTGTGACGGAAGTGGTTCAGGATGGCAAAGTGGTAACCATATACTCTGGTTAAGTGCCCGTCAACTGTGATATATTCCATTATAACTCTTAAAACTTTCCTCCAGATAGATTTGATGGACTCAACATCAAAGTAGCTATTGGCAACCTTAACCATCTTAGCCTTTTCCTTGTCTTTTTTAGGAAATTTAATGACCACTTCATCAGAGAATCGACGGTCCCAATAAAATTTCACACCCTTTGTCATAAGACCAGTAATCTCACCAATTAACTCCTCATTCAGCTTAACATTCCTGCCAAACAACACAATCTCACCATTTTTCCAATTTTTGAAAAAATAGTCCAGCATCCCCTCATCAGTACCATGGAGCCTTTCCATATACGGGACTAAGCCTCCCTTTTCAATTCTTTCCCAGGCTTTGGCGTTCTTTCTGTGCTCCTGAAAACTGCTCAGCTCCACACGTTTTCTTTCTCCCCCCATATTCAAAGCTCTGTTAAACAACACTCTACAGTTGCTTTGGGTCCCGTTTAGGCATATTTTATCAAACACCCAGAAAGCGTGCCGGATACTCTTCTTGAAAAATAAAATGACGTCGGTCCCATAAAATCTAATGAAAATGACGTACCTAATCTTTATCCGTTTCATCATGTCGAAGACATACTTCTCTTCCATGCACTGAATCATAATAAATTAGTGCTTTCACATCAGGATGGAGGTAGTCATTCTTCCTCCATGTGTTTTCCCCGCACTTCTTAACCCCTTCATTGGCGAAGTAATCCGCCACCTTATTGGCTTCTCTATAGGCATGGGACACTTTCACTTTATCAAATTTATTTAGTAAGATTTTAGTATCTTCGATCCACTTTTTGATGGTCCACGAGGGAGGGTAAGCCCAAGAATGCAATTTATTATATTCATTGAATCACCCTCCAACCAAAGACATTTCATGTTCACCTTGAGGGCTAAGCTAACAGCATGAAAAGCCCCAACAACTTCCACAACATGATTAGTTTGAGTGCCGATGTCCACAGCAAAAGCTGCAATAAAAGCCCCCGAATTGTCCCTTAAAACACACCCACTGCCAGCTTTCCCAGGATTGCCTTTAGCCGCACCATCAAAATTGGCTTTCACCCAACCCAAAGGCGGCAAAGACCAATTAGCATTCTCTCTCCCACAAACAACTGGTTTGAGGATATATGACCCAACTAATTTTGAATTCCACTTTTCGGCCATAGCAATATCGAGAGGAGACCAGTTGGCTTTCTCAACCATTTTTCTTGGAATTAAAGATAAGTTTTCCTTTATAGCCCTTACGATTTTAGCGAGCAATTCCCCTTCCAACATCTCTTTATCCCTAAACACTATGTTGTTCCTTTCCTTCCAAATATTCCAAGACACAAAAGGAAGAACAAAAGACCATAGCTTTCGAACAAAAGGATTTTTTGAAGGAGCTTTCCATTGCATGAAGAAATCTTTGACAGAGGCAGGGGAAACCCAAACCACATCAAGAAGCGCAAAAATTTTACCCCAGATATTCGAAACAAAAGGGAAATGAAGAAAAAGATGATTAACAGTCTCGGCTTCATTCCTACACATATAACATCTGTTTGGTAATTGAATTCCTCTTTTTCCAAGATTGTCCAAAGTGAGAATCTTATTTTGTAGCATTATCCAGTAGAAAATATTAATTTTAGGATTCAAGTGATTAATCCAAGCCTTAGCCTAGAAGGGAGGAGGCCCCATTGGACTAACCAACAAAGACGTGGTAGAAGAAACTGAAAAAATACCATATGGGTTGTCTAACCAGACAGCAAGATCCTCCACTTGGTGTTGAGCTGGCCTTAAGGCTCTGAAAGCCGACTAAACAGGGCTAAGATCCTAACTGATGGTATTCAAATCAACCCAACCCCCATTCCTCCAATAATCTTTAACCAAGACTCCAAATTCCCTTTTACAATCATTCATCCATTTACTGAATTTCTCAATTCTGATCAAAGGATCTTTAAAAAGCCACCTATCTTCCCAAAACCTAACATTATTTCCTTTTCCAATCAGCCAACCAATTCCTATTTCCAACAACTTTCTTCCTCTACCCATATCATTCCAGCAGACAGACCCGTGAGGTAAAGAAGAAGAATTTAAAATCTCATTAAAAGACTCAAAGTTATTATAATATTTGGCTTTTAAGGTATCATGCCATTCTCCATTCAAAGTAAGAGTTCTTCAAAGCTATTTAGCAAGAAGGGATAGATTTAGAACTTTAATTTTCCTTAAGCCTAGGCCCCCCCTCGATTTGGGTCTACAAACTAGATCCCATCCAACAAGTGGAAATCTCTTCTTGCCCTCCACACTAGACCAGAGAAACCTTTTCTGAATTTTTTCAATGGCCTTAGCATATTTAGCAGGAATTTTAAATATACTAAGAGCATAAACAGGAAGATTTTGCAGAGAAGCCTTAAGGAGCTGGATTTTTCTAGCTTGACTGAGAAGAGCTCCTTTCCACCCCAAAAGCTTCTTATTGAATTTTTCAACCAAGGAAATCCAGAATGAGTCCGAAGGTTTAGAGCAAAGAGGTAAACCAAGATAGGTTGATGGAAGAGGCTCAATTCGGCATCCAAGAATTCGAGCAAGTTTAAATTGTCTATACTCCGGAGTATTGAGGAATAAAATTGAACTCTTAGCCCTGTTAACAACTTGCCCAGAAGCAGATTCATAGAGATTCAGAATTTTTTTGAAAGTCTTAGCTTCAGCCACAGTAGATGGGTGATCCCATAATAGTGGTTTACAATTTTTGGCCAAACTGGACACTGAAATTATTATTTTTAACAGAATCTTCACATTCGGGCACCTATAGTGGCTAAACTGTGAGGAATTTGAAGATGGTGAAAACTAGAGTCTCATCAAATTTTGTCTGTAGATTCTAAAAATATTTTTTTCAAAATTTTTGGAATCAAATTGCACTTCTTTTTTCATCTCCCACAAAAATTGATTTTTTGAAAACAACATTTTTTAAAAAAGTGGCACACCGTACAAGCATAACTTTTTTCTATGAAGGATAAAATTCTGTTCTTTTAAATTTAGATTTGTAACTTTGATATCTAGTGCTTCCACTTGGTTAGATATTTTTTATTAGATATTTTTTCCTTAATCAAGTTTCAAAGTCAAACAAATTACAATTCAGACCCAACAGTATATAGCGTAACTTTTTGTATATGTCAATTTTTTATTTTTATTTTGTTGGATCAAGGACTTCAAATCTGGTGCACTCATATTTTTCAAATTTTTTACAATCTTCTATTTTTCCACATGTGAAGAATAAAGAAATTCATTTTCGATGAAAAACCTATGTTTAATAAAACTTAAAAAACAAATACATAACAAAACCAAAACATATTAAAATTATACTCATTGGATAGCTTGTTCTGAGGAATACCATGATCATTTGAAATAAATTTTAAATGAATTCATTTGATCCCCCAAAAGCTAAATCAAAAGTGATTTTTTATTAGCATTTTGATAGGTGTAAAGGAGACGCATTTATAGGTATGGTTTAAAACTAGCGAGGTTCTATCCAAGGGGATTTGATCTAAGGTGATTTGATCAAACCCTCTTCAATTGGAATCCTTAAAATGGAACTTTTTAAGGCTTAAATCATTATATTTTCTAAAAATATGTGATTTCAGCTAAAATTCGTTCCTCTGAGGAATTGTAAACCACTATTATGACAACACCCAGATCTTCCCATGAGAATGGTGTCATCCACAAATTGTTGGTGGGAACAGGTTAGAAGAGAAGAGGAAGGTCTTAAGCCAGCAAGGGATCTTTGATCAATAAGCTTTTTAATATTTCTTCCCAGACTCTCAGCCAAAATTGTAAACAGAATAGGAGAAATAGGATCTCTCTGTCTGAGGCCTCTAGAGGTCTAAAAAAACCTCGAAGGTGATCCATTCACAATGACAGAAGAGGTAACTATCGAGACAAGCTGGTTCACCAATTGAATGGATCTGTTATTAAAGCCAAACTTGTCCAGGATTTTAAACAAGAAATCCCAATCAACCCGATCATAGGCTTTGGAAATATCCAATTTAAGAATAAACCCTTCAGTTTTCGACACCATTAACAAATGTAGGTTCTCATGAACAGTAACAACAGAGTCCAGAATGTACCTACCTAGCACAAAACCATTATTCTATAGAGCAATCATTTGAGGAAGCACAAAAAGCATTCTTGTAGTTAATACCTTCAAAATAATTTTATAAATAGAATTACATACGCTGATTGGTCGAAAAGCTTGAAACTTCGAAGCCCCAGGTTTTTTTGGAATAAGGACCACAAAAGTAGCATTCAATTCTTTCAACAGACATCTTGATCCAAAGAATTCCTTGACAACATTCACAACATCTAGCTCAACAATTTCCCAAAACACTTGGAAGAAGAATAAAGGAAAACCATCTAGTCTAGGAGCTTTGTTACCATCAAAAGAGAAAACAACTTTCCTTATTTCAACTTTGGAAGGAATAGCAGTGATCAAAGAATTTTCATTATGACCAATCACCTGAGGTATAGCCTCAATCAAGGAATCTTGAGCTTCAGTAACAATCTCTCCATTACAAGAAAGAAGGTTGCTAAAGAAAAGGACAACTTGTTCCCTGATATCATCTTCCTCCTCAAACCTCGTCCCATTAACATCAATATGAGCGATTCTATTAGCAGCCCTATGTTTCGAAGCAGACAGATGAAAGAATCTAGTATTCCTATCCCCCTCAGTCAACCAAGACACCCTTGATCTTTGCCGCCAAAAAACTTCCTCTTTAGCAATAATGTCATGCAATTGAATGAGAAGTTCATTTTCCTTTTCTCTGTAATTGTCAATGTACCCCCATTTATGGATTTTAGCTTGGATCTCCTGAATTTTGCCCTAAATTTCTGTCTTAGTACCAAAAATATTCCCAAAGGCATCCTTTTTCCACCTTCTCACATTAGTTTTCACTTCCTTTAATTTTTTAGCAATCCTAAACATCGATGTGCCAGTAATATCTATATTCCACCATCTACGAATTTCCTCAAAAATTCGAGGATGAGAAAGCCAAAAAATTTCAAATCTGAAAGGGAAGTTCTTTTTCACCTTAGTAGGATCCGCCAAAAGACAAATGGGAAAATGATCAGATCCCACCCTTGACAAGGCTCTCAAAGCACAAAAATAGTCTATAAACCATTGACCAGAAACAAGGGCCCTATCAAGTCTCACTTGTATCAAATCAGGCCCTAGTCTCCTATTAGTCCAGGTATAGCCCTAGTCTCCTATTAGTCCAGGTATAAGAAGCCCCTTGTAGGTCTAGGTCTATCAAGGCATTACTGTTTATGAAGTCAGATAGGCCAGATTTACTATCCCAGTTGATTTGAGAACCCCCAAATTTCTCATCATTCAGGAGAGGAGTATTGAAGTCTCCCATGACCAGCCAGTGTTCATTAACAAAACATCTTCGAAAACCAGATAACTCAAACCAAAAGGAATTTCTAGCATTCTTACAATTCGGGGCATAAATATTGGATTGAATCCAACAAAAATTGTCTCTTATGTGGGTAAATCGAGTGGCCAGTAAATTACCATTCTCCATTAAGGGCTCACCTTTAATAAACATCTTGTTCCAAAAAATAACAATTCCCCCCGACACACCCGCAGAACTATTTCCAAGAGCCCCACAGTTCTGAAAATTTTTAAGGCTTTCAACTTTATCTTTAGGCATTTTAGTTTCTTGAATAAGAAGAATATCAGGTTTGTGATCCCTAACAAAATTTTGCAAAACATCCTTTTTATGACAGCTATTCAGCCCTCTTATATTCCAAGACATAATTTTCATTTCTTACCTAGGGATTGAAGTATCTTCGGGATGGTCATTTGGATCCCATCCACAATATCCTGAAGGATGCCTTGCTCCCTTTGCCATTTTTTTGATTTCCTTCTCAGGAAAGGCTTGGTACTCCCACAATTCGCCTTGGCTCTAGTTCTGGTGACCATACCACTTGAAGTTTCCTTCTTCTTATTTTTTTCCTTCTTTGACTTTGAGTGTGAAATAACCTCCTCCCACTTAGTTTCATCTTGGCTTTCCATTTCTCTACCTGATTCCCCATCCTTCTCAGAGAACAATCTCTGGTCCCAAGGGAGGGTATCCATTAAGCCATTCTTGGCTTCTGAAGTATTGACATTAGGTGTTTTCAAATTCATGCTTTGGGTCTCATAAGTATCCTTCACCACTTCCAAAGTGGCAATCTCCTGAACCTGTACCCCTTTAGAGCAAGGGCTATCAAAAAGAGAATGAAAGGGCACATGAATTCCTATCTCCAGGGAAAAACCCTTAATGAGTATTTCCTCCAGACCAAGTACATTCATACAGCCATTCATCATCAAAGGTGAGGATGAAACAATACTCGTATCTTCATTTCTAGTTTCAGCCTTCTTCAGAGTATTCCGGGCTCCCTCCACTGAATGATTTTCTTCCTTTTTATCCACATGTGGTGAAATCAAGTATTTAGGATCCTTAGGAACTCGAGAGCAAGTGCAATCTAACTCAGGGCACACATCCTTATGCAAGCATTTATGGTTCTCCTTCAGATCTTAAGGAAAAGCGTGTCTTTCAAGATTCTCCTTCGCATCTGGGACAGGCATATGCTTCTCCTCCTCTGATTTTTTTTTCCAGACAGTCTTAGGGTTGGCTACTTTCTCCTTTTCACTTTTATTATTAAGCGAGCACTTTTTTGCCCAATGTCCAGACTTTCGACATTTGAAGCAAACAAAGGGTGTGGTCTCAAATTCAATAGCTTGCTTCCACATCCCCAGCTTGGATTGGATGTCAATCGAAGACGAGAGATCAGCATTTTGAGAAACCCCAACACAGATTCTAGTAAAGACCAAACGCTTTCTAGCCATGGTCATTGAATCAATGGACAGCAGTTCTCCAAAAGAACTAGCAATCCCATTGAAGATATCTGAATTCCAATACTCCAAGGGGAGACCAGGAAATCTGGCCCATACCAGCACTATTTCAAAGATTGAATCAGATAGATCTACCCTAGAAGACCATTTCTTCAGGGCCAAGGAAGACTTTCCGATAATCCAAGGGCCACCGCTCCGAACAACACTGGAATCCTCTTTACAAGTGAACTGAAAAGCAAAAAAACCCCTAGGAAGCACTGCCACCGAAACCAGACCATTGATTTTCCATTTATTCTTAACAAACTCCCTTACCACTTCAATATTAGGTCTAGGACCCAAAAAATTTCTCACCAAAACATTCTCCATCCTAGCAATATTATGGTCTATGATTTCATCCGGCATAGAAATAGAAAACTTTCCAGACCCCGGATCAGAAAGGATACGTACAGGGGGAAAAGATGATTTTTTATTTGGCTTAAAACCAAACAACAAAGTCCATGATTTACCTTTTTCATCCCCTTTTTCTGACATTTCCATGACAGCCTTGGAAACTGAAGTCCCATCCTTTCCACCTGGATCCACCTGGACTTTTTCGTGGATGTGCTTTTCATCAGAACCTGACTTACCTTTCTCAGAACCTGAAGAGATCTCCGCATTTGCCCGAGATTCCCTCGAGACCCCTCGCTCAACATTGTTCGAAGATTCAAATCCTAACTTTTCTCACTCGCTCACACCAGTTCATAGGTTAATTATGAAAACATGATAAATTGTTGAGATTTTTTAGAAACATATAAGTAGAAACAAATTCCAAAAAAGCAGAAGGAAGACACAAAAGAACTTGGCATATAAATTTGGTAATGAAATAGCTAGAAAAGGGTGTGGGGTGCCCTATACTGGCTTGCTACTATTCAATATTTTATTACACATTCCTATTACTCCTAATTTGTAAGTCCTTCTCTCTCGGGGTTAGTGTTGAAACTTTTTTTACTATTAATAAAATCCACTTTCATTGTCCTAACCACTTGTAGTGATTAAATGCATGAATGAGAGACTAGTCCTCAATCTTCCTCCAATTCCACACATGAAAGAGGGGGGAGGGTTGTAGCATATAGGGTCTTATTTAAGTGAAATCTTATTTTAGTATTTCTACCTCTACAATATTTATGATGATGTAAAACTAGATCTTACCCTCAGTTGGGTAGAGATTAAATGATAAAAAAGTGATAAATGGATAAATTTCTGCAACTCATTGCTCATATTTTCTTTCCTTGATGGACTTAAGTCATCTACTTGAATCACCTTCAATCAAAATTTGTTTCTTAATTTGAAGTCCTTCATGTTTTATTACTCACAAAACAAATAAAAACAAAATATGAACAAGCATACATAAAAATATATTATAGATTTGACATGATGCTTGACTCAAATAGATGTTGCAATAATTCTTGTAATTCTACTCTAGACTAATCAATTGCTCAATTAATTGACTTAGAATTTTCTCTTCAAATTTTTGAGGATAAAACTATTGAAAATGATTTGTATTTATATGCAATTCTTTCAATTTCTCAAAAACACTGACATATTTAAATTAGAGCCAAAAAGGGCTAGACTAGGTCGTTGGGTGCCCTAATCTAGGTACATCCTTGTTGAAGCCTTAATTATTGGGGGTAAATATTAAATGCTTATTTTCATTCCCATTTTTTAATTTTCTAAAGATATTCATAAAGAAAACACTAAATGCATAATTAGGTCTAGACACATAGGGGGTAGCTAAACATAGTGTGAAATTATCAAGGGTGATAATTTTCCATCCCACATTTAGCCCCCACTTTCATGAGAGCATAAACTTAGACTTATACTAAAGTAAAAAAAGCAAAGAGGGATTCAATTATCTAAACATTGAAGATATAGTATGTCATCAAATCTAGGGGATGTGCTAGCCCTTAGATTCTAGATTCTATGGTAAAATAATATAAGGAAAATTGAACACACATATGAATTCAAATGCAACATGAAAATCGTGAAGCATACACAATGAAGACACAAAAAATCACATAATATAAACATAATGCAAACATAACATAAACACAATGTAAACATGCCAAAAATAAGGGAGGGTATGACAATCATGGACTAGGAAGCCTTACATAAATCTTACTAGGATCCATACCTAAGGAGTTAATGAGTCACAAGATAAAAAATTATGATATTTTCTAGGTGACCCATAAACCAAAGCATCACGAACTAGTGGAGTCAGTTAATCACTAGGAAATTTTCTACAAAAGAGTAGAAAAAGAGAAATACACAAGGGCTGGGAAAGCTTGATATTCACTAGGTGAAATCTCATGTCAACAATACCAAGAATTATATTCCTAATAATTATGATAAGATGTTACAAAAATAATCAATATACCAAATAAATTGCATCAACAAGCTCAAAAAATGTGAGCAAAGTGAAGCACACAATGGAATGCATGCCTCCACCCTAAAGTAATTACTAGCAACAACTATGATTAGTTTCCTTTAAGGTAGAGTAAAATAGTATATACAACATGAAAAGATCATGATAGTTTATTGAAAAGCCCTATGCTAATTATATTTTCCCAATAAAACTAACTCATGGTGAGGGTTTTCCCAAAAAAAAGCCGCATAATAGATAGAATATAAGGGATCCTAAGATCTAGGGTCAATATAGACCATAGATAATACATAATATGATTATGATCATAATCGGCATCATTCCCCAAATAATCCTAGAATTTCAAATACAATAGAGAATGACACATTTATTAGTGTGAATAATTAATCTAATCTCTATACTTAACTATACTTAGGTTGATGAATCTAGACAACATCTTTTTTAACTGAATGTGCAACCTTTTAGACCTCTAGAGGTTACCAAGTTATTTGGTAAACCTAATGCACATACTTTTTGAGGTTGTAAAACATTCCAAATCACCTCAAATGTCACTCAACACTTGGCACACAATGTTGATGACTTGGTCATAAAGGTTGTTGGTTTGCACACTCCAAGTGATCCTAAGGTTGACACCTATAGGACACTTTTCTACTCATTTGTGCCACTTCATGGGGCACTTTTCAATCCACCTCATATCTGGTCTACATCTTCCTTGCGTAATTAGGAAAGCTCATGTTGTAATCAACTTAACTCTTTTAAAAGTCATTTTGATAATAGTAGATTAGGAATATTGTTTGCAATTATATTTTTGTGCAAGCTCAAGTTTTTTGTTGTCATGATCTTGGATTAAAATCCTCCATAGAGGCATCAAAAAGCATTGGATTCAAAGTGATTTTACTTGCATCTCCCAAATTTATGTGATTTAATTCTCTCTGCTATTTTCAGATCGTCTATTTGACTCGGAATTGAAATTGCTACACATTAAATTATGGTTAACTTTGCAATTTTATGGTAAGTGGGTGAAATATTTGGTTAGCTATTATTGGTGATGAAATCATTATTTTTGTGAAGGGTTGAGTGAACTATCATTTCCATTCTTTGTTCATTAAGTTGTTATTCTTTTCGAAAGATATCATCTTTGTTCAAAGTGTGCTCACTAAAATTGGTCAATGTCCACTTGAGTGAATTTTTTTCCAAATCACCCCCACATGTACATGCCATATTTCATCTCCCACACAATTTCCACTGATCTATGGCATTAACTACCATTTGGGAAATAAATTTTCTCCAAGTAGCAGTTTCATTTTCCTTTATTTCCCTCAACACCTCTAGTCCCCTTGACTTGGTCAAAATTCACCCAACACAGGCCTTTTTAGTAGCATTTATTGTTAATTTAAAATTTTATGCTTGTCACATAGAGCTATTTTTGAAACTTGTAACAAAGGAGATACATCAACATGTTCATTTTGATGTTTCTTAAATACTTGCATAGGGGGAGTTTTTTTGTCATAGTTAAAATTTTCTAAAGAGGAGTCCATTTTTTCTTTTGCAATGAATTAAATGAAGGGATAGTGTTTAAAGGGGAGGTCAAATCAATTTTTCCTTTGTTAAAAATTTGTAAAAGAGGAGTCAATTTGATTTTATGTAATGAATTTGGCAAAAGGTTGGGCCACCATAATGGGGTTTTAATTTTTAGTTTTTGTCATTTATTGAGGTTTGCAAGATATAAATTAATCTATGTCTTCTTAATCAACATCATGACAATAAAATTATAGAACTCAAATAGAAAATAAGGGTTCTAGAGGTTCTCTTGTTTCTCTTATTTCTTCCTCTAGGATGACGTTTGATTACTTCATCAACAAAATTATCCTTATATCTACTCTACATATATACACAACAACAAAAAGAAAAATTATATCTTACATGAAAAATCAACCATAGCTCACATTGATGGTAGAATTCCCTTGTAAATGGCCTTTAGATGAACTAGGAATATATCCTATTTCTTCTTAGTAGTATTTAGGGTCTAGAATTGACAATTCAGCTGCACAAATGTATCTTTTGCATCTTCAAAAGAAGATGGTGCCTTGTATTTCTAAACTATATCATTATTTCTTGTCAAGAGTCCAGTGAGTGAAGCCAAATTTATGCTCACTACTTCTCTCAATTTTTCACATGACCTTTCAATTTTTCCCTTTGATCTTGTAATTGTTGTATCTAGAAGTGAATACTTTCCACTTGTTCCCTAATGACACCATAACTGTCTTGTATGAGATCATATGTTGTAGCCGCATTCGTGATCTAAATTTCAATTGCACTAATTTGATCCTTAATATTCTTGGTTGTAGCTAGCCATTTTAGAAAAAAAAAACATATAACACATTGGCTTCCTCCATGCTTTTTTCAATCTCCTTTATACATGATTGCAACTTGGTCAAATCAATTCCACACTTCTTGAAGGAATCATTCAATCCTCTTTCATTCAATTTTTTTTATGCTTTCTTCTCTAGATGAGATGAATAAGTCTCAAAAAATTCCATTAGATGATTCATCTTATGTGTGGGAGGACATGAATGATATCTTCTAGCTTCTGCCAATTTCTCTTCCAACACTTTTATTGCTTCTTCCAAGAATCCAAAACTAAGCACTCATTGTTGTAGCAATTCTTGTCTTGCAATGGAGTTCAGTACATCACCAAGCTTCAAATTTTGCAAGGGATGCATGCTAGAAAATTGTACTTGTCCATCTAATGTAGGAACATGTAGTAACTATAGAGTCTAGCAGTTCAATTTGTATTTCCCGAGCCAAAATTTTATTTATTGAGTCCACAAGAGAGGAATATATCTTCTATGAACCCTCTTCTTTACAATTCTTCTCCTTCTCTTTCTCCTTTTCTTTCTCCTTCTACTTTAACTTTTCGATCTCCATACTAGAGACATTTTTCCCTTCCTTTTGATTGGAGGGACCTTCTCCTTCTTCTTGATCAAAAACATCCTATTCTTCCTACTCTTTAGAGATAACTTTCTAATTTACAAGTATCTACTAGAGGGGGCTCATTAATAGTTCTAGAGGCTCCTATGTAACCACTTCAACTTCAATTTGCATTTCTTCAATTATTTTCCTTGTAAATTCTTCAGTTTATGACTAAATATTTTATTTGATGTCATCATCCATACTCATTGTAAGATCTATTCTTCTCTTTGTGTGGAGCGTTTTTTCTTACTTCTAGACTATCTCTTATTTTTCTTCTTGGGAGATAGAGATCCCAACCTTGTCAATTGATTGCTTCCTTAACTCCTCATAAAGTAAAAGGGCATCACAAAATCCTAAAATTCATTATATTCATTAATTTATATCATGAATATAAATTTATGCATCATATAATATTTTAATTTTGTTTTTTAGTGCACCTAGAAACTAATGTAATTTTTTTTTTTCCTCATAGGCACTATGGCTGGAATTTATTTTTAGTTTTATAAGTGGGCCATGACCATGTGTAAGAGGAATCAAGAGTGTAGTGTGGAGGATAGGTGAAGGTACGGGTTGATTTTTCCAAGAGGGAGATGACTACTTGAAGAAGAAGGTATACATTTCCTAAGACTATCATTGCCATGTGGAAGAAAGAGGAGTGATCATAAAATATTTAAAGAGACATATTATATAAAACTATAGAAAAAAGAAAAAAGGAAAGAGGCATAGGAAGAAACAAAGTGGATGATTTTTTTAAAGTTTTCAATGATACCAAACTAATATAAAAGTTATATATAAATTTGTATGATGGAGATAAGTTTTTATATTTTAGAACAAAGGTAAAAAGAAAAGAAAAATGTTTCTTGTGGAAATGAATAAGTATAAGAGGTATGAAACTAACTAGATGACATAGGATAGATAAAATGGTAGAAAATAAAAGGAAAAAACTTAAATAGAGGTCACCATGTCCTCGAAATAATCGTAATTTGTATTTATATGTTAAATAAAATAAGGAATGACATATAGGTAAAGAAAAAGGAGATAAAATAAATATTTAAATTCAAGTTAGAGAATTTTGAAGTAAAAAAATATTGGTTGTCATTCAAAAGGGAACTCTATCTTTTGTGTAAGAATAGTAATTTAGAGAACAAAATAGGGCTAACTATATGTCAATGAAGGGAGATTAATAATTTAACTTATATATTCTATGGTTTAAGAAAATACTTGAATGAGAATATATTATAAGAATAATATCTTAGATGTTTTCTTCTCATATAGATTGGAATGTCAAGTTTTCTTATGTATACATGGTAAAGGATATCTCTTAATGATTATATTAGGTTTTCTATTGTATTTTTAAACTATATTTAGTTACTTTTTATATAGAGGTAATAAAATATTCTAATTTTATTTTATGTATATTTATTTTCTATCAGTAACTGCTATTATAAGATGTAGCTTCCATTTTCTATATAAATAGGCATTTCAAAATACAAATTTAACATCAAATCCAAAAAAAGAATGAGAATTAGAAAATTAAACACTAAACCTTTTTAAATTCTGAAAGAACCATATGTATTTCAATATATCAAATACTCATTTGACATATTGAGGAATACCATGACTCTCATGAAGTTGTATCTACCTCCAATATTTGGTTTAAATCTTCCTAATTGATGACCTAAGTAGATATTATAAACTTTTCTCTTTGTTCAATCCTATAGTTGGCTATGGGGTTAACTACATTTTTGGGTTCTTTAAATTTTTGCACCAAGGAGAAATCCTCAAATTGACTCAACAATTCCTATATTTCACTCACCTAATGTTGAAATCTCTAGTTTATAATTTTCTTATTTTTAATGAAGTTGATACAAATCAATGTGTTTCCTTCTCTCATTTATTCTTATACCCTTTGAAAGGAAAAATTTGAGTCCAATGTGTAGGGCTTAAAACTTAGCATCATTATTTGTTCACTCCATGAGTTTGTAAGAGGAATCCCAAATGAAGAGTCACACTTCAACTCTATTGATGCATCCTACTCTTGAGGCCCCAAGATTAGCTCTAGAAGCCCCATCAAAACTTAATGCCATAATACCCCTCAAAGGGCCCATTTTATGTACATTTATATTGCAATAAGAGTTATTTAATGTTGATTCAATTTATAACCATTATAGGGTATTTCCCTTATAGGTATAACTAAAATTACTAAAAGGAATTAGGTTTTAAACTCAATTCCTACACTAGTATATCAGATGATGTATGTGCCAAGTTAATTTATTTCATATAGTTACAAGGAAAATCAAGACAAAATAAATAAACCATGACATAGTTATTTGTAGGGAGAAAACTATTTTGTGATGAATAAACCCACACTCCAAAGTAAATTGATGTATTATTTCATAATTAAAATTGTTAAATATATTTGTAGTGTTGAAAACTTTACAAGATTATATCCAATAATAGATCTAAAGTAAATATGATAGCATAAAAATACCTGCAAAACTCACTATTAAACATCAATCTCAAAATCCTTATAAATAAGAGAAGAAATGCACAAAATAATCAATATTAATTATGAAACCATGAGCTAAGACAACTAAAATGTGATACTCAAATCCTTAGTCAAAATATACTTATATGCCAAGATGACTCCATGTGTAAAAAATAACACATTCCTTACACTTGTCATGAACAACTCAACAACTTTAAATCTTAAATAGTATGTTAGTCTATAAGTATAACTCAATATTACAAATCTCTTATATGATTTAATTTTGGAGACCATAATATTTTTTGAGGAAGAAAAATGACCCTCATTTTTAGAATTTATGATCTTACAGAGATCCATGTCATCATAAACTACTCACTATAGTTAGGGTCCTGTTTAATATTTTCTAGGGCTTAAATTGACCTCTATAGCTTGTAAATTTTATTTTATGTTCTTCAACCTAAATTTAATTATTTTTGTCATGTTCTTAATATTAGGATGTAATGTTGAGATATCTTTCCTTACACTTACAATAATATCCTATCATTATTTTCTCCTGCAATAATTGTATGCTCACATGTAGTCATGTGTAAGAAAAGTTTAAGCATTGAATTTTACTTGTAGAATCTAGAGCTATATCACACTCATAGTTTGTTACTTCTAACAACCAACACTTATTCTGTTGAACATACTTGTAGTAACTGCAAAGAAGCTTCCATAATTGAGCTCACCTAAAATAATTGTAGAGTGATGTTTTTCTTGTGTGCTAGTGTTAATGTGTGCCACAACTAGGGGACTATATATGGTTGTATTTTTTCCTACCCTAGTTTGTGTGGGTCTATGCATTGTTCTTGTGGCTGAAAATAATATAGCTTCTTTCCCATGTTGTTTTCTCATGTTAGTGTGGGTCATTTGGACATTTGGGTGAGGTTCTATTATGGAACTATTGTTAATTCAGGTCTCTCACTTTTATACTTCATCACTTTGGATAGGAAGAAAGTATTTTAAATTTAGACTCTATCATGTGCAATCCTATCTAAGGTAAACTATCACACATTGTTATATTCAAGAGATATAAGTGTGACAGACTTACATTTGAGATAGAAGTAAAAAAAGGTTGAGTGAATATATATAGAATCCATCCAAATTTAATTTGAAATATGTGATATGAGTTGAGAAGTGAATTATAGTTCCTTGAAAATAGTCAAAGGTCATATTTAAAGAAAAAATTGAAAGTTGAATTAGAGTTCTCTAAAAGTAGTCAAATTTCATGGTTGGCAGAAAAAACTTTGCAAAAAGAAAATGAAAGCATTTTCATCTCTACACTTCATGTTTAAAAAAAATTGTCTTATCCAAAAATTTAGTTTCCTTCATTATGTGATAAAATTAGTTATAAAGATGGATTTTTAGATAATATGCCTCATTCTTACTTGGCTTTAAGTTGTACACCATAATGTTATGATGTAGTGCAAGATACAATCTAATGCATGTAGCTAAAATATAATTTATATATCCTACAAGGTCTCAACAAGGATACCACTACATTTTTTGTATAAGGTGGGATCAACATCCCCACATTTCATAACCTCACTTTACTTCAATTCTCTTACAATATTCCATTCTAAATCCTCTCTACAAGTTGAAAGAATAATTACTTTCAGAGAGGTAAATACCATAATCATTTTTTCATACGTAGATGCCAAAAAGGTAGTGTAGAAAACCAAGATCATTCATCTCAAATCTATCTTTCAATTTTAACTTTATGTCACTAGTTTTGTTCCTACCTTGGTGTATGCAGGTCTACATATTGTTGTGTTTGTCATACAAAATGATAGTTCTCTCTCTTTTTTTTGGTCATGTCACTGTGGGTCATTTGTACATTTGGATGAGGTTGTATTGTGGTACTACTATTATATCAATCTCATTTTTATACTTCATCACTTTGGGTTGGAAGAAATAATTTTAAATTTAGAGACATTATCATGTGCAATGCTATGTAAGGGACACTATTGCACATGGTTCTATTCAAGAAATACAAGTGTGGTACACTTGTATTGGAGGTAAAAGTAAAAATAAAAGGAGCAAAATGATATAGAAACCATGCATATTCAATTTTACTTCTGTCATGAGTTGAAAGTGAATAACATATAGATGGGTGGGACCGTCTCATAGATACTCTAGACCTCATTAATATATCTGGAAAATCAGATGATCATAATCCTCCTTCTCTCTCTGCTACAACTCTAGTTTTATTTTCCAAGGTGATGCCCCATTTAAACTCTAAAGGTGTGATTTTTTTTTTTAATATCTATAACACTATTTTATAAATGATAATAGGCATACGACAAATTCATGGCCAGCAATTCACTGATGGAAAATTCACCACCAATAATTCACCATGGGAAAATTTAACGCCATGACAAATTCACCTCAAGTAAAATTCACCACCAACAATTCACTGCATTAACATTTTTAATATTAATTTTACATGGCAGTGAATTGCTGGTGGTGGATTTTACTTGTGGAAAAATGTTAATTTTCCATAGCGATGAATTTGTTGGTGGTGAATTTTACTTGTGGTGAATGTCATGAGAGTGAATTTTCCTGTGGTGAATTGTTGACGGTGAAATTTCCGTCGGTGAATTGTTGATGGTGAATTTTATTAGAACATGATTTAATAATATAGACACTTATTCGTAAAAAAAAAACAAATTTAAAAAATATATATATGTTTAAACAAATTTGATTTATATTTTTATATTTTTATATTTTTCTTTAATTTATGGATAACACTAATCATGAAGATAATAATAAGCATTAAAGTCACCATAGACAAAAAGGCTGCATCAAAATAAAGCCCAAGAAACACAACCACCAACTCAAGGCCAGCAAGGGCCACCAAAAAAAACCCAAACAAAAAAACTAGCAAGAAACCCCCAGCTAACCTAAGAACTTAAGAGCTTCAGCAGCCTTAGTTTCAAGATTGTGCATTTCCTGAGTGCCCTTCTTTAGGACCTGAACCATCTGGGGCATAGGAGGAATCTTCCTCTTTATATTGGCTCTCGTCTGCTTGGAAATACCAGCATCCTCAGTACTATTCTTGTCCTTATCTGTAATCAGATCTACCACCAAAGAACCCTGTTGTGAGTTCTCCAGTTTCTCAGACATTGCACTAATGATGATGCCATTATGTTTCGCCATTCTATGATTATGCTCCAAAATAGTTCTCATAGTATTTTTCATTTTACCTATTTCATCTTCTAGACATTTGAATTTTCCTCCATTATCCTCGACCTCTGTGCTCATTCTATCCTCCTTCCTCCCACACTCCACAGTCATAAGGGAGCTAACTTTACCTTCCAAATCCTCCAACTTGCCATTGATGGCTCTATTTCTGATATTAAGGTCTTTAATTTCATGGAAGACCCATTTCATTATTTTGAAGTAATCCATATCACCATTCCTCGCATTAGCTAGGATATCCCGAGGAAACTCACTGTCCGGTTTAAAATAGTAGTTCTTAATGTTTAGGTCTCTGGGGAATTTCTGCCTATTTTCTCTGTCCAAAGCAGGGAAGGATGAGTGAGAGTTCTAGCTAGCATTAGGGGCCTCCGAAAAAGTCCTCTTGGGAATCTTCAGAGTAAGATACCAGTTTATTAACAGGAGGCTGTTTTTGGGTGGGCTTGACACTCTAACCAAAGCGGCTAGGGTTTTTTCCTTTATCAAAAATCATGAAGATTGATTTTGAGATAATGTGCCTCGTTTTTATCTGTCTTTTAAGGTGGACTTCGTAATGTCATGACGTAACGCATGACACAATCTAATGCCTGTCGCTAAGATATAATCTATATATCCTACAAGCTGTCACCAACCAGTGAAAGAGACTACAGTTAATCTCGAGCAAATTCTATTTGTCGATTACATGATTGGTTTGTGTGATATGAGCATATTATAAAGAGATTACGAATTTTAAAATTTTGAAGGTTTCAAAACCGAAAAAGAAAGCAGCAAACTCATCTTACTTGTAATCTAACGTAGTAATCAAATATATCACATTAGATTTCGTCAAAATCCTCCACCTGTTATTTTCTTTTCACTCAACCAGACGGAGTATCTTCTGTTTTCTCAGAAACCTTCTATTGTTTGGATTATATCTGCCAAAATATATTACATTCGCGCATATGTAAACCGCTGGCGCCTGGCTTGTCGACTTCGATGGAGACCAGTCCTCCTTCATATTTTTCGTCTTTTTAAAATGTTAAGAGTTGTTGGTAACAAACGTTATCGCCTTGTCGCGTAAATTTTCATGGTTTTATATGATCGTTAAGATTTTTTAATGGAAGAATAAGAATAATATTAGGGATATATTCTTCTTGTCGAGCATGGATGAGCTGCTCAACATAGATTATTTCTTCCATTGTTTTATAGCTACCATTTATTGAAACCTCCGTTGGTTAACTGCAGTATGGATATATAAATATAATGTGTTGCATTAGAATGTGAAGTATGGTCTTTTCATTTTGAGCTTAAATCATATACCCATTATCAAAAGTTACGAAAATTCAAAAAATCTAAAATTAATTTTTGAATTATCTTAAAGGGATATTTTGATAAGCGTTCACTCTAGTGGAGATTTATGTTTGGTTGAGTTCTATATAAAGTGCAAAACTTAATCTGATTTTGTTCCTCTTCCTTTGAAATTGCAGTTAAGTTGTCTAGAGATTTTCTCATAGAATACCCTCTCTGTGGTAGCCTCATCTCCTGTGTTTACCAAGAGGGCTTTTATTATAGAAGCAATCAGAAATATAATAGCAGCAAAAACATAATGAACGTCATCAACAGATTATATATTTGTAGTTACAAATAACTTAAACTGCATCATACAAATCTGTTAACTAATATGACAGCTAATTATAGATTGTTGACAGTGAACTTTGATAGCAAACTGGATCTAGTGACTACGGCTATTGACACTTACTCAGCATTCGATTATGACATTTGTTCATGTTGGAGCATTTAATCCAATATAAGCGACATAAATTATATAGGATTTTCAAAATGTATGAGAATTATGATATTCTATTTCCAAAGCAACCAATGATAGATCTATATCTTCCAATGTGGACACATCAACAATTGGCTAATAAACCTTGTAAGATAACAAACGTTGTGGTTAGTTGTTCATAGTTGTAGTCAATGTTTGGAGATTATTTGTTATTTGTTGATTACTTATTTAGATTAGTTAGATTCAGTTGTAAATCCTATTGTATGTATGTATGTAGTTCATTTTATAAATTTTAACTAGAGATTTTTTGTGTGCTAGCTCAAATTTTTATATGTTGTCTCTATTCGTGATAAAAATAATCATTGAAATTATGTTTTTAATTATTAATACCTTCAATTGGTATGAGAAGGGGAAGGATGAGACCTATATGTTTGCAAAGAAGTCTGTTAGAAGACATCAGTGAGGATACTTGTATGTTTGAAGACATGTCTATTAGGAGACACCACTAAGGGGAAAATAAGATTTCTGTTTTATAAGGATTTTTGTTGGTCATTTTTGATCTAGGAAGAAGTATGTTAGAAGAGAGGATCGATGAAGCCAAAACATAAAGCGATAAAGAGTTGTGAAAGAAAGTAGGCTACTTCAAAGGTGCTTTCTTTTGCTATTCTTTATATTGTTGAATAAAAGTATGTTGCTGTTTGGGATAGTAGTAAGTTTTCTCTTTTAAATTAAAAGGGGATAAATAAATCCAAGTTAAATTAAATATTTTTTTTTTTACTTTTTACTATATAAAAGGAACTCTTGATTCATTTTATTTTACAAAGAAAAAGAAAAGGGTCACATATTTAGATATATTATTTGTAAAGGAAGCAAAAAGATTGGAGATTGTCTAAATTTGTGTTTGAAAAGAGTAACTATTTTTCATGGTTGATAGTGGGGGCTAATTTTGTGTAAAGCATTTTGTTATATTTTCTAGGTTGACAAATATTATGGGTACATCAAGGTTATTCATTCCTATCTTTGATGGGACAACTTTTTCTTATCAAAATACACAAATGAAAACCTTGTTAAAATCTATAATTTTTTTAGAAATAGTGAGTATGGGATATGAAGAACCTAAGGATATTAATGTGTTAAATAATAAAAAATAAGAACTAAAGAAAATGAACAAAAAGGACAATGAAACTTTGTTTTCAATTCAAGGTGCACTAATTCAATCAATCTTTCCTAGGATAAGCAGTGTTGTCCATTCAAAAGATGCATGAAATATTCTTGTAAATGTATATCAAGGTTCTATACAGTAAATTGCAAACACTAAGGAAGATTCTCTTAAAAAATAAAATGAATCAAAATGAATGAGTTAATGAATTACTAAAAAAATGTTGAAGGGGTGTTAAGTTGGATGAGAATCTTAGGAGATGATGTAAGTAATTAGCATGTGACTGAGAATAGTTTAAGAAGTTTTCCTTCTAAAATTGATAATTTTTTTCTACAATAGAAATTTTAAATTGTCTTACATCCGTGGAAATTGATAAATTCAGTGGCATTCTATTAACAACATAAGAACAACTGAAAACTAGTGAATAATCATTAGAATTGGCATTTGTGTCTAAGGAAACTATAAGAGTAAAAGATCATAATGTTAAGAGAAATGACAATCATTCCAAAATTGAGGATGGATGTGTGTATAGTCATAACTACAAAGGGATGGGGTATGATCATGAAAGAGGTTCTATTTTTCAAGAAGAAGTAACAATAAAGAAGGTAGAAGTAGGGATACTGGTAGAAACAAAAGAAATGTTCAATTTATTCATTATAATAAATTTGGCCATTATAAGTTTCGATGTTTTCCTAAGAAATCTTCTCATAGTATTGTACAAGATGGAAAAATCATGTTTCCTTTATGTAAACAAAAAATTAACATAATGCAAACAAACAACACAATAGGCATGATAGGCTACTGAGGTCTAATATTCACTAGTAGAGCCTTCAAAAATTAGTAAATCAGAAACACACAAGGGCTAGTGTGGACCAATTTTTACTAGGCGTGTACCCATGTCAATCATACCAATAATTATAGTCACATTAATTCTGATAAGGTGATACATAGATAATCAAAATATCAAGCCAATGCATCACCAAAATGCTTGGTTGGGAAAATGGACCACCCTCTTCCCAATTTAAATAAAAGGATTAGAAATTATTTCAAATCAACTTGACTATAAAACCTAATTGGAAGTGTCAAAATGGTGGATCAAGGTTCCAATCCTAACTAATGGATGGAATTATGATGTATCAATGTGATAAGTTATTTGGATAACTCTTAATTAACGAATCTTAAATGATGTAATGAAATTATTATATAAATTATGAAAATGCATGTCTTTTATGATTTCTAACAAATTGAAGGTAGCCAAAAAAATAATAATCCAAAAATGTAGAAGGAAGACATAGAGGAACCTGTGATTAGAATCTATGCTTGAATTAACTTGCATCTAGGGTGTAGTGCACCTTGGACTATCCTCCTTTACCAAATCAAAAAAGTGCAAGCCTCGGGTCACTAGTTTGCAGCTTTTATCTTTTCAAACTCATACTCACAACTTCATTTGTTGATGAGAAAATCTAGTTTCTATGACTTGACAACTTGTAGGGTTTAAGTGTATGAATGAACAAAGAGCATTAAATCTTCCTCCAATTCACTTGAGCTCTACAACTTGTACACATGAAAAGAGGGGAAGGGTTGTGCCATATAGAGGCTTATCTATGGAAATCCTCATGTTGGTATTCCTACCTACATAATGGAAAATTATTAAATAAAAGAGAGCTTCTATGTGGCTGGATAGAGGCTAAAGATAAAAAAAGTAAATAATTGACAACCTGTTGCAACTTAACACTCATGTTTGATCTCCTTGATGGACTAAAGTCACACTCATCACCTTCAAGGATCTCTTGTTTCTTGAATTGAATTTATTTGAATTCATACAAGTGTTAGTTCTCACAACAAAATGCATGTAAAACATGAATGAAATTTACATAACACATGAAAAAATGCTTAAATGATGAAATGTTACAATAATCCTAATGGATTTGCTCTTGACCACTTTTGGGATGCTCAATTTTTCTCCATTAAAGTGCCATATATTACAATGGTGAAAATACTTGGTATTTATATGAAACTATTATGATTTCCCAAAAAATTAAAAGTTGACCTAGTACACAATTGATATTGGAAATTCAAATAATAAATTACCAACACCAACATATTTGAATTTGGAGCCAAATTAGGCGGTCTAGGGTGTAGTGTGCTCTACAGTGATCCACCTTTTTTCAAGTCTAAAAGCTTTTAGGGAAAAATATTAAATGGATAATTTGATTTCTCATGTTTTATTTTCCAAAAATATTTATAAAACAAGAAATTAATGCATAATTAGGTCTAAGCACATAGGGGGAGCAAAACCTAGTTTGACATTGGAAAACGTGATAATTTTTTAAACTACATTTAGAACTTACTTTAGTGAGAGTATGAAATTACACTCAGACTCAAATTAAAGTAAGAATAGGTCAAGAGGTGTTCAACTATCCAAATATTGAGGAGGTAGGATGACATCGAATCTAGGAGATTCACTAGCCCCCAAGATTCAAGATCTAATAAAAAGACAACATAAGAATAAAGGAACACACATGTATGACATGCAATGTAGGAAAAAAAAAATGAAGTATACATGATGATGAAACAATACATACCATAATACAAACATAACACAAAAAGTAAAGGAAAAATGCAAGAAACATAATGCAAATGTAGAACACAATACAAACATGCGAGGGTAGTATATGATAATCACGGACTAGAAAAGTCTATACAAATATTACTAGGATCCTTACCCAAAAAATTCATGAGTGATATGATTAAAAAGTGTGATATTTTCTAGGTGAACCACGAAATAAGCCATCATGGTCTTGTGAATTTTGAAATTCACTTGGTGAGCCTTCTAAAGGAACAAATGAGGAACACACAAGGGCTAGTGAGGACTAGTTTTCACTAGGTGTGTACCCATGTCAACTAATCTTGAATGATGCAATGAAATGACCATGTAAACTTTGAAAATGAAACATTTTTTTATGATTTCTATCAAATTGAATAAAACCAAACAAAAATATAGAAGGTTGGAAAAAAATATAGAAGGTTGGAAAAATATGGGATTAAAATCTGGGCTTGAATAAGTTGGTTTGGGTCATAGTGTACCCTTGACTATCCTCCTCTACCAGATCAGAAAGTGCAGGCTCTAGGTCACTAGTTTGTAACATCTATCCTTCTAGGCCCATTGTCGAAACTTTGTTTATTGATGAGAAACTCTAGTTTCTATGACTTGAAAACTTGTATGGCTTAAGTGCATGAATGAACACAGATCTTTATATCTTCCTCCAATACACTTCATATCCGCATCTTACACACATGAAAAGAGGGGAAGGGTTGTGCCACATAGGGGCTTGCCTAAGTCAAACACCATGTTGGTATTCCTACCTCCACAATGGAATTTTATGATATAAAACAAATCTTATCCTTTGTTGGATAGACGTTAATGATAAACAAGTAATGAATTGACAACTTGCTGCAACTCACCACTCATATTTGATTTCCTTGATGGAATAAAGTCACACTCATCACCTTCAAGGATCTATTTTTTCCTGACTTGAATTGATTTTAATGCCTACAAGTTCTAGTACTCACAAAAAAAATCATAAAAAGCTTGAACAAAACTTATATGAAACATGAAAAGATGCTTCAAGGATGAAATGTTGCAATAATCTATTTACTCTATTCTTCATCATTTTTAATTCATAATGCATCAATTAAAAATGATGAAGAATAGAGTAAATAGATATCAATAGTTGATTTATCATAGTCATGAGAAATTTAATACCTAATATAAGAACAAGTACAATAGTCTGTGTTTCCTTGTCCTTTGATTCATTTAATTTCATGATTAGATATTGGCGTAGGGATAAAAATGCTCAAGTTTTAAGAGAGGCCTATCACATCAAATAAATATTAAAAGTAACAAGAATAAATTAGTTCATACTATTAAAAGTGAATTTAATGTGAAGATATTACCTTAAAATAAAGGATCTTTTTATAAATCCTCTTTTCATTCAATATGTATTTGAAAGGCTAATGTGACTAATGAAGGAATTATCTTATAAAGTGACTAAATTTGAAAAGGGTCTTCATTTTAATGAAGGAAAAGGGTTGAATAATGAGCCTTAGAACATAGGTTGGTCTAAAATACAACCATAAACTCTTATTCTAATGCTTTAGAGGAAAGTGAGTTATACATACTTTGATAAAGACATCCCAAACCTTTGGAGGAAGCAACATACAAGTTTTAAGGTAGATGTGACATAGCATGAGGTATGTTACATATTACATGATCCTATAAAAAGTGTACCTACAAATGAAAGGGTAAAGGAAGATGATTTTACTAATAAAGATGGTACGGTCTCTAATTAATATGATGATAATAAGAGTGGTCAATTAGATACCATTATGTATGGATTTAAAGATGATGAAAATCAAGGTGTGATAAGGGATTTAAACGAAGAGTTCATCCAATATGACTATGAAAAATTTCTTGAATCATATGAGTTTCGTGCATATAATTTTCAACATTTGAAGGAACTCAAACAAAATAAATACAGAAAAGGTAAACAAAGAGACGAATATATCAAAACTCTTATTAGAATAGTAGTTATGTAGGTTTAAAGTGAGCACTAGTTTAGAAATAGGAAAATAAAATGTAAAGGTAATGTTTGTGATATAATTATTCTTGTTGCACCTATTATACAATTAGGGAAGCCCAAACATAAGTTGGATTCTAATAGTAGATACAATGACCCTACAAGGAGAAATGTTGATAAAAGGAAGGTTCACATTGAAGAATTAATGACTCTAAAGGTGTATGAGCATAAAAATACGAAAAATGTGATAACAATATGAAATTTAAAAATATAAGGATGGATGATTCAATTTGCAAACAAGAATAATCCCTTAGCATACCACACAAAGAGCATGAGAAAAGGAGATAAAATATCATAATATAAATTACCAAGGATGCTTCTACTTGTAGTAAATTTATTTCATTTATCCTTATTATATATGTGTGGCAACAAAAATTGTATTCCCTTCTTGGAGATAGTACATTTTCTTGCCTAATTTATACCTACTTTGGTACCCTTTCATTAAATACCCTTTAAACCATCATTAATAGGCCCCTAAGACCCTTTATTTCGGATCTTGAGGCTTATTTCAACCAAAATCTTGACAAAATCAACAAAATCATTAATTTTTCTAACAACCCATCATTGGAACACCCTAAAAATCTAGGGTGGGACTCATATGCCACCTTGGGCATATGAGTCCCCCTAGGTGGGACCCATATGCCACAATTGGTGTATGAGTCATGTGTGGCTTATTTTTAGGGTTTGAATGGGAAATTCAATATTTTAATTCAAAATTTTGGTTGATGTCGACTTTTGAGATCTAATAAATGGTAAATTAGGTGTAATTCCAATAAAACCAAGCTTCTAAGTCATTATTATAGTCTAGAAAATGCAATTTTCAAGATCTAATCATTCACAAGCACTCAAGTATTCTTTCACAAGAGCATTCAAGAGAAAGTAGAAAGAAAAGTTGAAGTCTTGGAGCATCATTATAGTGTTTTTGTGAGTATTCAAGATCAATTTTATCCAATATCTAGCATTTTCAAGGATCGATTATGGTTGCCTATGGTGAATCATGATGGATTCTAGGTTGGGGAGATACAACTAGCCATCAAACCATGCCTAATGACTTGTTTCCTAAGTGTTTCCATCCTCCATCATCACTCTAATCTCAACCTAAGGAAGGTACACATGCATTCATGATGGCTTATTAGGGTGACTAGGGATCTCCCAAGTGAGTCATTCATCTTCATGTTTCATTCATGAATCTTGTTATAGCACAAATTAGGATAGGGTTGCATTGCATGTCAAATTTCCTAGTCTTAGATGCACTTAACATTAGGGTTTTTCTTGACATTTACATTGAAGATCCATCATTCCTATCAAGGTTTAATTACCAAACTAGGGGTTTGACTAAGGAAAACCCCCCATAAACAAATCAACACCATATTTTGTTTTGAATGGCTTTCAACAGGTTCAAATCTAGAAATTAGGTTGAAGGAACAGAGTAGGGATAGAAGAGCAGATTCAAAATTTGGCTTCTTGAAAAATCTAGATGGGACTGATACACCACAAGTGGTGTATCAGTCCTAGTATAGGAAATTTTCTAGATTTATGAAGATCTTAGGTCCTCATAGCCAGATTCCTATTACAACCCAGAAGCCCTAGTCTGGGACCGATATGCCTAGCTTGTCATATGAGCCCCAGTTTTCCCTAAAGCATACATTTTCAGAGTTTCAGAGCTTTTTCTAAGCATATTTAGGTTTCCGGTTGCACTATTCTAATTTCTTAGTTTCTTGTTCTATTTTGCATACATTTCTAGGTCATTTGTTTAAAGTTTTCACATAATTAGGTTTTGTCATTAGGTTTTGCATGTTACTAGTATTTTCAAGCCCTACCTTGGTGGTGAACCCCTACTTAGTCATTAATCATACCCTAGGACACCCTATTGTAGATCTTTTTCCTTCATTGCATCCTTAGATTGAGAACTTTAGGGTTTCCTTGAGTGAAATTTCATTTTTACTATGATTATTTCATTTATTTCTTGTTTTATTTATTGGGTATAAGAAATGAACATTTAATAATGAGTTATGTAAATATTTTTATGCTACAAAATTACAATAGATCTCTTATGGATGACACTCATGTAAAATTTTAGACACTATAAATGTATTGAATATGTTTATTATTAAATAATACATTAATTTCCTTTCATGTGTGGGTTTATTCATCTCAAAAGGGTTTTCTCCATGTCAATCATTATGTTATGTTATATTGATTTTGGCTTGATTTTCCATGTACCTATATGATCTAAATCAATTTAGCACATACATCCTCTCATATATTATTGTAGGTATTGAGTTTCAAAATCCTAATTCCTTTTACTAAGTCCAACAATCCCTATAAGCAGAATTCACTATAGTGGCATAAATTAAATCAACATCAAAGAATCATTATTGCAATAAATATATATATATAAATAGAAATAATCATTTTCCATTATCTCTATTTACGAAAATAAAAAATATAGTTAAAAAGGTCAACAAAAAATCTTAATCTAATCACAAAGATGCCTCCTTTATCATGCTTAAATAAACAAACACAACATAGCAATTTATATGAGAAGAAATCATCTAATATTTTAATAATATAATTAGTCAATAGGCTATTAATACATACATACATACATACATACATACATATATATATATATACATATATATATATATATACATATACATATATATACATATATATATATATACATATACATATATACATATATATATATATGTATATATGTATATGTATATATATATATATATATATATATATATATATATATATATATATATATATATATATATATATATATATATATATATATATATGTATATGTGCATGTGTGTGTGTGTCTATATATATGTATATGTGTATGTAAAAATTATATATATATATATATATATTATTGTATGGTTTCCATGTAGTGGTGATGGTGCAAGTACCATCTATTTTAAAGTACTTGGAAAATAAAATTAATGTATGTCTAGTTATCAATAACATATTCTTTGGTGTCATTGTGAGGGTTTTTGTTATTGTTGAAGGTAGCAGTGAGTGTGGAGGGAAAGTTTCTATGAAGGTGCAAGTGTATCGAATGAGTGTGCAATTTTTGTGAAGGTGGTTGAAGGTTATCTTCTATTTTGTTGCATGCATCGATGGTTGCAAATGGTGAGGTTTGTGATAATTATGTGGTCTATTTTTGGCAGGTTTTTGAGAAAGAATGGAGGAAAGAGGAAGCAATCGGGAAGGGGTGTTATTGAAGGAAGCGGGTAGAGGTGCATCTCATCTGGGTTATTCTTAAAAGAAATATTGTTTCGTTGTGTTGATTGTTGTTGGGAAGATTGTATAGTTTTGTGGGTTTTGGCATGTCAGTGACTGTTGTTTATATTTTTCCATTTATGCCTTCGGTTCTGTGTGAATGGTTGGAAAATAGTTAATTTGATGTGTTTTTAGTGAATGTTGAAATTGAGATCTCTTGTGTTTTGTGGGTTTTCCCTAAAAGATTTGATTTTTTTTGTAAATGCTATCTGAGAAGGATAGAAATGTGTACATGTAAACTATAAAATAAAACTCAAGACAATAAGGGTCTTGTGTGAATGGCTGGAAAATAGTTAATGAGTTGTGTTTTTGGTGAATTACCCCATCTGTGTTATGGTTGAAACCAATATTGATTCATTTAGGGTTGGTGTTTTCGTGGTGAAGGTTTTGGGTCAGTATGTTACTGGGAGCTTTATGTGTTTTGTGGGTTTTGTATGCGAGGCACTCTTGGAAGCTGTGTTTTTGTTTCTGTTTAGAATAAGTCACAAATAGTTGTAAATTTTGAATTGTGTATGCATATATGCATAGTTATCCATGAAGTGACCGAATATCTACACACATATGTATGATGAAGTTGTATAGGATAGGGAAATGTCAATTGCATGCATGTGTATTTATGTATATGCATATGCAAATAGAGACATATTTGCAACTATATATATGAGCAGGTGTAGATAGCAATACTTTGTTTGCAACGATATTGTTTTATTTATGGTTCGGATTTTGTGGCTATGTTTGTCTATGCATTTGGCACTGTCATTTTTTAGTGTTTTGTAGTTTTGGCCTTCTGGGTGAGTGTGGTTAACAATATTGTTTCCTTCACATCTTTTGTTTCGTGGTGATGGTTGGAATGTAGTAAAATAGTTATTGTTATGTACTCCATGTTGTTTTTCATAAGGGACTATTCACTATTGTTGTTTGTGTTAGGCTAAAGTGTAACATTTATGGCTTCCATTTATCATTGGTCTTATTAGGACCATCGCTAATACATTCAAAGCATACATTAATTAATTTTGATGCGAACCAACGTTTAATTTCTGCAGCCTTCACTATCCACGCGGCCTAGAAAATGTCGCCCTATTCCCAAAGCAACCAACAGTATATATATATGTATATATGTATAAAAATGTGTATATATATGTATATGTATATGTATATATATATATATATGTATATAGGCATATATATATTTGTATGTATGTGTATATGTGTGTGTGTGTATATAAATATATATATTCTAAACAAACTTATAAGCTATCCACCACTATATTTGTATATGTGTGTATATATATATATATCTGTATGTATGTGTATATATATATAAATGTATATATATATACATATACATATACTAGTAGGGCTGACGAAAATATCGACCAAACTATAACCCATCCGCCAAGTGTATCTCGGTGCCAGAAAAAGAGGGAAAAATGTTGAGGCTGACAAAAATTCCCAGCAAAGTTGACACAAGTACAACCTAAGGTAGGGAACAATAATCAATAATACCTAATGTAACTAAACATCGCATGGATAGTATTAATTATTTTATTTTGTTCCAACCATAGTGAGATAACAAAAGGCATAAACCAAATAACATTAGCCTAATGTAGACAACAATATTGAACAATGCCTTATGCAAAACAATACCAGCAGAATGCTAACCCTAAATGAATCAATATTGGTTGCAATGATATGCCAGATGGAGAGAGACCGATGACAAATTGAAATATATTTAAATATATGAATATATGTACACATATATAATTATTGTATTTTGTTCCAGCCATAAGTAGAAAACAAAAGTGATGAATAAAACAACAATGGTTTTAATAGCCACCCAGATGCAAGATATAAGAATTGACCAAAACTTTGTAAGCTTAACAACTTTAATCTTGCATATATATATTGATATCCGTAAGAGAAAATGATAGGCATTAATCAAACAACAATGGTTTCAATAGCCACCCAGATGCAGAAATATAAGAATTGACCAAAAATCTGTAACCTTAATAGAGACATATTTACAACTATATATATGAGCAGACCTGTGTAGATAACAATACTTTGTTTGCAATATATGTATATATGTGTATATAGATGTATCTATAGACATATAGATGTGTATATATATATATAGCCATAAAGAGAGACCCACCAAAAGTTGAAATATATTTGTTCTATTCTATTACAACCATAAGTGCTTGCAGCGGCCAACTGCAAGGAGTAAGCCACAATATAGCCTAAGCTATGCAATAAAAATAGACAAGAACTCCATAGCCTGTATAGTTTTATCTCATTGCAAACATAGCCATAAAGAAAAAATATCAAACACAAACCATACAAGAATATATATGTATATATATGTGTGTATGGTTTCCATTTAGTGGTGATGGTGCAAGTACCATCTATTTTAAAGTCCTTGGAAAACAAAATGAATGTCTATCAAGTTATCAATAATGTATTCTTTTGTGTCATTGTGAGGGTTTTTGTTATTGTTGAAGGTAGCAGTGAGTGCGGAGGGCAAGTTTTTGTGAAGGTGCAAGCGCGTCGAACGACTGTGCAATTTTTGTGAAGGTGGTTGAAGGTTATCTTCTATTTTATTGCATGCGTTGATGGTTGCAAATGGTGAGGGTTGTGATAATTTTGTGGTCTTGTTTGGCAAGTTGTTGAGAAAGAAAAGAGGAAAGAGGAAGCAAGCGGGTAGAGGTGCATCTCATCTAGGTTATTCCTAAAAGAAATATTGTTTCGTTGTGTCGATTGCTTGTATGTATATATATATATATATTTATATATATATGTATGTATATATATGTATATATATATATATATATATATATATATATATATATATATGTATATATATGTATATATACATGCATATATACATATGTATATATATGTACATATATATATATGTGTGTGTGTGTATGTGTATGTGTATGTAAAATTATATATATATATATATATATATATATATATATATATATATATATATATATATATATATATATATATATATATATATATATTATATATATATATATATATATATATATATGTACATGCATATATACATATGTATATATGTGTACATATATATATGTGTGTGTGTGTGTATGTGTATGTGTATGTAAAAATTATATATATATATATATATATATATATATATATATATATATATAATATCAAACATAGAATGAATAATACCTAATGTAACCAAACCTAGAATCAACAACATTAATTATTTCATTATGTTCCAACCATAAGGAGAATACACAAGGCATAAATTGAACAACATTACTTTGAACAACCACTCACATTCAAAAAGCATGTATATATGTATATATAGACATATATGTGTAAATATGTATACAACCATAGAGAGAGACCCACTAGAAATTGAAATATATATAAATATATGTATATGTGTACACATATATATAATTATTTTACTTTGTTCCAGCCATAACTAGAAAATGAAATCCATGATTCAAACAACAGTGGTTTCAATACATAGCTAGGTGTAGAAAGGAACAATATAGTTTGAGCTATACAGTAAGAATCAACCAATTATTTTACTGTGTTCCAACCAAAATAGAAAATGAGAGCTATAAGTCAAACAACATTACTTTCTACAGCCACCCACATGCAGAAAGCCATGTGTGTGTGTGTGTATGTTCATGCGTGTGTATGCAAATATATGTATAAATTTATGTAAAAATGATTTATATATATATATATATGTACAAATTTATATGTATATATATATGTGTGTGTATATATATATATGTGTGTGTATGTATATATATATATATATGTATGTGTATATGTATGTATATATGTATATATCTATATATGTATATGTGTACATATATGTATATATGTGTGTAAAAATGATATATATATATATACATGTGTGTGTAGATATATATAGATGTTGGTTATAGTCTGGCTTGGATTTTTTTTCAACCCTCCCAGTTTAAGTTGTCCGACTTGGGACTCCATAGTCATGTCAAAGGTGGTGGGAATTTTCTGTGATAATAGAGGAGTCTGGAAAAATTACAGAAGTATAGGGGAGGCCAGTGAAATTTCATTAGCATTGATTGTTGTATTGTTCCCATGTAGTGGTGATGGTGCAAGTAACATTTGTTTTAAAGTCCTTAGAAAACAAAACAAATGCTTGTGCAATTATCAGTATTTTATTTTTCAGTGTCATTTTGAGGTTTATGTTGTTGTTGAAGGTGGGTACAAGCACGAAGGGTAGTCTTTTGTGAAGTTGCAAGTGTTTTGAATGTCGTGCAACTTTTGTGAAGGTTGTTGAAGGTTAGCTCATGTTTTTTTCAATGTATCGATGGTTCCAAAAGGTGTGATTTGTGATATTTATGCGGTGTACTTTTAACATAAACCATAAACATAGACCCACAAAAAAAATCACAGTATGGAATCCATGCAAAAGCACACACACAAAATGTGAACAATAAATCAGACAAGGTATTTGGAACAATGAAGAGTACCTTATGGAAAATGAAGCAATATAATCGTCAACCACAAACCAAACAATATTACTAAGGATTTATTCCACATGCAGCTCTTCCTGCTTGTTTCAAATAGACATCTTCTTGCAAACTTGGTTGCACAAAAATAGGAAAAATATTATCATAGGCGAGACATTTCTTTTGGATTCCCAGCCACCCTCCCTTGCTGAAAAGATAAAATAACCTACACCCACCTTTGTAGAAGGTGCACAAAACTTAATATAGGTTGTGTTTTCGGTGAGTCTAGAAATTAAGATTTCTTGTGTTTTATGGGGTTCGACATGTGTGTGAGTGTTGGCGATATTGTTTCATTTATGGCTTCCATTTTGTGTGAATGGCTGGAAAATAGTTATTCTGCTGTGTTTTTTGGTGAGTTTCCCCATCTAGGCCACCATTGAAACCAATATTGACTTATTCAGGGTTTGCATTCTTGTGGTGTATATATGTATGTATACATACATATATATATATATATATATATATATATATATATATATATATATATATATATATATATATATATATAATATCTATATATATATATATATATATATATATATGTATACATACATATATATATATGTGAATTGCATATGCATATGTATATATGTATGTATTGTATATGTTATATATATACATATATATATATACATATGCATATACTACATATATATATAATAATGTATACATACATATATATATATATATATATATATATATATATATATATATATATATATATATATATATATATGTATCTATGTATATATATATGTAGTGCATATGCATATGTATATATGTATATGTGTATATGTGTATATATATACATATATATATTGATCAATTAATCAAAAAGGAAGCCATGAAGATTGGGTGTGGGAAATAAAAGTTAAAATATACTGCTTTCTCAACATATCTTTGTCAAAAAATAAAGAATGCGTTGGGAAAAAAAAAAAAGGTTATGTTGGGTGTTGAATGGTTGCTTTTATTATCATGGTTGGTGCTAGATGCAAAGCACATAATATTTAATGTTGAACTATGCAACACTATTCCCAAAAGAATACAACAACTATGGGCGCCAACTTCCCATAGCCATTGGGAGAGAATTTTTTTTTGGGAGGCTAACGAAAATCCTATTTGGACTTGTAGCCCATCTTCTCGCTAACTTCCCTGGAAAATAAAAAAAGGGGGGCACAATATTATCACAAAGGACACTTTTCTTTTGCATTTCAAACAATTTGCTTCTGGAAAAGAAGTCAAAATACCCCCCACCCACTTGCGCAGAAGTTGTACACAACTTGATCTAGCTTGCAGTGCCACAAAAGCTTTTTGTCGTCCCTCTTGGCCCTCATACTAGGTATGGCAGCAAAATGACACCAAACAATGCCTTATTGAAAATTAGCCAAAAATTGGTTTTCTTCCTCGGGGCATTAATAGGGAAGCTATTATTATGATGTCCCCCAGTACATGCAAAGCATACAATATGTGTAACTATATCCATATATGTATATAGATGTATATATCTATGTATATATGTATATGTATATCTCTATAGATATCTATATATGTGTATATACATGTGTATATATATGTGTATATATATGTATGTATATATATGTGTGTGTTTGTATATGTATATGTGTATATATGTGTGTGTATGTATGTGGATTTTGGTATGCATATATATATATATATGTATATGTATATATATATTGTATATATATCTAGATATCTATCTATATATGCATATATGTATATAGATGTGTATATGTGTGTGTATATATATATATATATGTATATCTATATGTATATATGTATATATGTCTATATGTATGTGGATTTTTGTATGTATATATATATGTATATATACATGTATATATCTAGATCTATATCTATATATGCATACATGTATATATGTGTAACTATATCTATATATGTATACATGTATATATGCGTAACTATATCTATATATGTATACAAATGTGTATATGTATGTATATGTCTATATATGTGTATATATATGTATGTATATGTGTGTGTGTGTATGTATATCTATATGTATATGTGTGTGCATGTATGTGGATTTTTGTATGTATATATATATGTATGTATATGTATATATATATGTATGTATATATGTATGTATATATATCTAGATCTATATATATATGTGTATATATGTATATGTGTATTTGAAATGTAGTGTGTTATGGATGGACGTATGTATATCTATATGTATATATGTGTGCATATATGCATATGTGTATTTGAAATGTAGTGTACCATGGATGCAACACTAGGAAAGATTGATAGACCCTCATGTTAAGAATAAGACGCTATGGAAAATTAAGTGCATTGGGAACTGATTGTTGATTTGATCAAATGTTGTTACTGGTTTTGTAGTCACAGTCGTTATTTTGAAAGGTTGTTTATAACACATTATTTTATCAATTTCCGCATTGTTTTCGGGCTATGGCCTACAAGAATAACAAAAAAATGTGGAGTATAGTGTGGTGATTATCAAAAAATGGAATAAATAAGTTTTATCTCTTTTCATATATGGAAGATTCATGCAAGTGTTCATCGAATTCATCAAGAGCACATGTTCTAGGTTGATTGTGTTGCAGGAATATAGATTGTTTTTAAAAAATTTAATGGAGACATCTATAAATGTGCATTTCTTATATTATTTGTTTTAATTATATTGTAGATGTGTGAAGAACAAAAATAGGAATCTAGAAAGGTTTGCTATTTAAAAATTGAGAATGGATGTTGTTAGCTTTTCATGGTTTAATTGAATGTTTGGTTGTTGTATTCTTGTCACAATAGAACTTGTGGCCAGCCACTGGTGTTGGAGCTCTATCTTTTATAAACAGTGGCTCCAGTAATGGCGGTTGACTCTAGCTCTCCCAAGGCTTCCTAGTAATTCTTAGGCCCGGATCTTGTAAGTTTTTTCCTTCTTTATTCTTTGTTCCTACCACCTACATTGGTTCTTTCCCATGTTTATGGAGCAAACTGCAAACATCCTTTACTTGCATTTGGATCCTTGTTGGTGTATAGTGTGGCTTGTTTGTATTTGACATATTTATGTGGCTTTAATGTCTTTCTTTCCTGGGTATTTGGGAGAAGCCATTTTTTAGCTATTTACGTGTGTTTCTTTTTACTGGAGTTGCATCTAGCTTCCTTTTTGTTGCAATATTTCCAAGAACTATCTAGTGGTAATGATAAACTTATTGATTGTTGTCGTATGTATTGAATGGTGATGGGTTGCAAAATTAAACTTATTTATTGTTGTCATATTTATTGAATGGTGATGGGTTGCAAAATTACTTTATGTGTATTTATTGAAATCATGGTTGTGTGTTTGGAGTCTCTTGCTTTTTGTTCATGCTTGTACTACTATACTATTTATGTTGTTTTCTACAAGGCATTTTTGACAACTATTCTCTGGCTTCCCAGTGTGTTCCACACATCTCTAGGACCTTCCCCTAGGGCACTGGAAAAGTTGTGCTTTAGAGGGCTAGTGGTTGGCCAAGAGGATGTTGGCCTTATTGTAATTTGTAAGGTGTTGTTGGCTATCGTCATGTCTCTTTGGTTATAATCTAGGGTTATAGATCTGCAGTCAACAATGCCTTTTTGTAAATGGCATAAACTATGTAGTTGCTTTACTAACTTTAAAATGTTGCTTTTTTGAAAGTGCATATATGTTGACTCAACTAAGTTCAAAAGATGGCAAGGCTGACAAAAATTCTGACCAAAGTACACACTAATAGGGGATATCCACCCATGCTCCATGTTAGTTGTTAGCGACCATATATATATATATAGACACACACATATATATACATAATTTTTTTTCCCCTTAAGACATTGTACGTAGAAGGTTGTATTGTTTGTTATGAACAATGTTATTTTATTAATTCTTGGCATCTTTTGGCTATTCTAATTTTGACAAGGTGTTGTTGACACCATTTTAATTTTCTATTTGTTTGCTAATAATAAGGGGTTTTGAAAAGAATGGGTAGGCTATCTTGTTTTATTAATTAATGTAGATGCACCATAGATAGAAAAGGAACATGGTATCTAATGAATATTGTTTTTGTTGCAAATTGGAAGAAATCTGCAGCCACAAAACACACAGACCTTAAAGAAAAATCCACCAAAAATTGATGATAAGAAACCCATTCAAAAATATACCCATACAAAAAAACACTCCTTTCTCAACACAATCTCCTTAGAAATTGGAAAAAATACAGCCATTGCTGGCTATTTCCAGTATGCATTCTTCCTTGAATCCTAGAAACATAGCTAGAACATCAAACCCATAAACCTAGAGAATGAGACCGGAAAATATGTTATCGATAGCTATATAGGTATTTTTTTTGTTTCCTAAAGACTTTAAAATAGATGTTGCTTGCATGCTCTCCACTACACAGAAAGGTATTGGTTGTATTCATCATTACATCAGACTGACCCCATGCTTTTGCAATTGCATCAATTGTTAACAATAAAAAATAAACATCTTTTGACAGCCACCAAAAAAGTACCATAGACGAATTTTGGTTAAAAACAAGTTAATAATTTGTGTGATGTAGAGTATAAGTAGCAGAAGACTAATAAACAATGCTCAATGGAATCTAACATAAAGTGTATAAGGTCAACTATTTTAGTCCATTGTAACCATAAGCTTAAACATATAGTTTTTTTCTTGATCCCCACACTAGAAAGATAACAATCTATACATAGAAAATACAAAGTAAAAGTCAATATAATGAGGACTACTCTCCACCCTACCATATTGGGTCATGGACCCTCATGGACCCTCACCAAATGCCTGAGAAAGAATATAGATTGAAACCACTCTAATTAGTGGTGAAATGAATATTACGTATTACAATCAATATAGAGTGCATTAGGATACGATTTTCTATTTGAACATTGTTGCTGAATTTTACAGTCACTAACATTATTCGGTGAGGTTGTTTATAACACATTAGCTAATGGAACAACATGTTATTGTTGCAGCATGGTCTGAAAGGAAAATGAAAATGTGTTAGTGTGATAAATTAACACAACATTGGTACACAATAAGTAAATTAGAAAATGTAAAGGCTTATACAATTGATGACAAGGATGAGGCAAGACAGCTACAATAGAACACAGTAAGAAAATAAAATCTACATATACCTTGTGTAGGGAATGAATTGAAATTTGGATATAGGAAAGGAGGTCTGCTCTCTATCCTACCATATTGGCTAATTGAGTGTGATCAACTCTTCTTGCTTGGGAAAGAGAGCTCAAGAATTGGGATGTAGATTCATAACCGCAATTACAATCACTTGATCTTCTTAGCTAGTTGAACTTGGCTCAGAAAGGTCATCCATCTTTTTACCATATAAAATTGAATATTAACACCCAAATTCTTGAACTATCTCTCCCAAGAAAGAACTACAATGAGCTGATCAGCAAGGCAATTTGAAAATTCATGCACAAAATGCAAAGAAGCAATTTTCCATGGTGCAGTGTGCGAACCACAAATCAAACACACTCCCGAAGGATTCCTTTGATATGAAGCTCTTCCCATTTGCTTCAAACACATGTCTTCTTGATAAGTTTCCTTAACAAAAATGGGAAAAATATTATCAGAGGTGACACTTCCCTTTTGCATATGTATCCATCTATCCATTCAAAAAACACAAAATTACTTGCAACATCCTCGCAAAAGCTGCAAAAAGCTTAATCCAGCTTGCATTCTCATAGAAGGTTACCCTCATCACTCATGGCTCTCATTTCAGGTATAGAAATAGAATAACACAAAAGGATTCCTTGTTGAAAATTTCCAAGTGTATGTATGTGATGTTGACAAAATATGCTTGCAAGAGTTATAGTGCATCTACCACCTACTATGTGGATTAGTGTGCATAGAAAAAAGTAGAGCCTTTTGTATACAATGTCTTGATGAAAATTGAAATAATGTATATATATATATGTGTGTGTGTGTGTGTGTATATATGTATATATATATATATGTATATATATATGTATGTATATATATATGTATATATATATATATGTATATATATGTGTGTGTGTGTGTGTATATACTATTCTCTTGGAAACATATCCACAAAAACACAAATATTGAAGAGAGACTCATCGAAAACTGATAGTAGCAAACCTATACAAAAAACACTCCTTTCTAAACACATGCTGCTAAAAAATTGAAAAAATATAGCTTGTGGAACAACACCTTCTACAAAATGAAACAATATAGCATAAGTAACAAAACTATAATCGACAATCCCTAATCAGAGCTAACTGAAAGCATATAACATTGAGTATTTTGTTCCAATGCAAAGAACAGTAATCAACAATACTTGATGGAATGAGATGTAACCTATATAACATTAAGTATTTTGCTAGATTGTAGGCATAGCAACACAATGGATGCCATGGATCAAACAATATTTGTTTTACAACAAAGCAAGGTGGAGAGAAATATTAAAGACAAACAAGCATAGTAACATATCCTTGCAAAATGATAGGCATAAGATGTTGACAATAGATAAAATAATATTTGTTCTACTAATATATATATATATAGTCTTCTATCAATAGCAACCTAGCATACTTCGTGATAATCAATAGTTTGTTGATAGAGGGGAAGCAATACAGCTTGCATCAACCTACGAAGCACAAGTGATGCTAGCTTCACAAAAAAATTAACAGTAGGTGGTTGTACTTGCAGCTTCATAGAAGCTTGTCCTCTTTGCATGAACATTTAGTGTTGTATGGTCTGTGTGTAGTTGCAACAATGGTCAATGCAAGCTAAGATGAAGTGTATAAGGTAAAGTATTTTAGTAGATTCTAACCACAACCTAAACCATTTGAATTTTTTTGTAAATGCTATCTGAGAAGGATAGCAATATGTACTCTCAGATAGAAATCTATACATGTAAACTATAAAATAAAATGCAAGACAATAAGGCCTTCTCTCCAGGCTGCCATATTGGGTCATGGAGTGTCATGTGAGTATACATGTTGGTTTTATTGTGCCTATTGGTACTTTCTTGCATATTCAAATAGGTTGACCGCTATACTTATGTCATTGCCCTATAACCTGGTTTTTGCAACCATTTTATTGTGTTACATGTTGTTGCTATAGGAATTGCAATGTCCTTCAGGTTTGAACACCACATCAAGTGTAGAACGTAGAAAGGAAAAAGAACATGAGAGAAACTAGGTTTATTATGCACGCCACAAAGACTAAATTTGTGCAGACCGGTGAGTGAAGTATTTCCAAAAGTGAAGTGCCTTGAACCCAGTTGGCTTGGCAACCCATGCTGAACAAGGGACACCACCATTGCAGGAAAGCTCGCCAGTAGCATTTGTAGACTATTGCTCCCCTTCAACTTCCTCTCGCTTGCTAGTAAGTTGCACCCAACCTTGTGAGACTGGTCCCTCAATACCTAGTTGTGCATCATTGGAATAACTTCCTCGGCATCCCTTCCCAACCACATCCTCAGCAACCCCGCACTTAGGCAACATGTTTGGTGAACCCTTCCACATAGCAATGCAATCCTTCTGCTAGCACATTAATGCTTTGTCTGACTTGAAAACTTGTTCCACTTGCAATGAGAGCTATGCTAGAATGAGAGTTTGGCCATCTAGTTCTAGCGTTGTTTGCTTTCATTGTGCTTCTGAAAAGAGTGTGCATAGATATAGCCTAGCAAATAAAATGGATCCAAAGCCATAACTAGCCGTCCTTGCAAAGCTTACTCAAGTTGAAGAAATTCTTATAGCCAGAGTTACTCTCATTGTGCAAGTAACCCACGCTAGAGGAGTCCAATAGAAATATAGTGGGCACACTATAAGCTTCCCACAAAACATTACTTGCATTGAAACTTTTTTGACGTGTTGGCTACATGATCTTGAAGTTGTCATTGTGCGACGAATTGGCATGAAAGGGACAAACTATGATTTCTATGTTGACAAACATAATGTCATGGTTGCATTAATTTATAAAATTGAGAATGGTACGTACTATAGTAATGTTGTAATAGATTGTGATACTTTAAATTTGTTGCCTCCTAGAAGTATTGAAATCTCTGATCTCTTGAACATAATGGAAGAACTGATGCATGGCCCAAATGAACCAATGACAGCTATAGAAAGTGTTGTTGATGAGGAGGCTGACCTTCAAGACTTCTCATCAATTATTCCATTGATGTCCAAACCTCCTCGAGAATTGCAGGAAATTAGAGATGCCTTACAAATTAAAGACACTAGTCAAAATACCTTGCCCTGGCCTAAATATATTCTAGCCCTATTAATGAATATAATACACAAGGGTTATTAAGTATGGATTTTCCAACGTTGTTTCCAACTTGCATGGAAATGCTGCTACAATCGAGAATAATACAAGTTCACTTACATGAATATGCCTTGCACTTGATGAGATATTGTGATAATAGGTTTGGGGGGAATGTCAGATTTAGATATTACATTTATAATTTAATAATGAGACATCGAAGCTAGCAATTAGCATCTGTATTTATGAAAACAAACTTGGAGGAAAGAATCCCAATGTTGATTCTAGCTCTGCAGAAATTGCTTCAAAATGAACCAGATACACAAATAGAAAACCAACTTGTTCACTTTGGTGCATCCTTATGAAGGACTCGCTCATATTGGGCCAAGAGCCGACAAGAACTTGCATGAATGATCCACCAACTTGGTACACCGACCCTTTTCTTCACTTTGAGCTCTATAAATGCCAAATGGCCTGATCTTCATAAGGTGATTGAACCCAAAATGCAATTTGATTCACTTTACTCCCGAGCACACTTCACAGAGAACATTGTGTAGAAACCACACATAATAGCCTTGTACATGCATCTGTGATTCACTATTTTCCATGAAGAGGTTATTGAGAGACTTTTCCAAACAAATGACTATTGGTATAGGTATGAGCGGCAATATTGCGGGTTAGCACATGTGCATGGGTTCTTGTGGATCCTAGATGCCCCAAATATGTACATGCTCGATTGGTTCAATCCTCATGAGCTTGAGCAAGAAAAATAATTCTTTGATTCCTATGTTTCCGCATGGAACCCTCGTGCCCCAGAGAAAGTAATATCAAGGATCCACCAGTGAACCTTGAATGACCAATGCTTGCTTAATACTACACAAATTCCTTCAATGGATCCAATGGTGGACTATGAACATTTATTAAACATAGTACAAAGGCATACCAAGTGCACTCAATACACTTGCATGAGGAAAAAAGGCCAACAATTGCAATGTCGCTACAAAGCTCCATGGAATATACAACCATCTTCTACATTGACAATTGACAACAAATTAAAGAAATTGTACAAAAAAACAAGAAATGATGAATGTGTTAATATCCACAATCCTGAGATGCTTGCAATTTGGTGAGCAAATGTTGATTGCTAGCCAGTATTGTCTAGATAGATTGTCCTAAACTACATTTCCAAATATGCATTAAAGTCCGAGAGAAAATCCGAAAGCTATATTGATATCTTGGAAAGGCTTGCAAATACAAACTCATCAGGGGATAAAACATTGCTTGCATACCAAAATTTCATGGTGAATTTGGTTGTTGATCATGAAATTGGTGCACACGAAACATGCCATATGCTGCAAAAGTTGTTGCTTGTTATCTCAAGTCAGCATTTCATGTCTTTGAATCTTAGTAGGCAAACATTCCATCGGTTGAAAATGGTTGACAATGTTGATGAACTTGCCAGTGTTTATATTCATTCCTACATACACAAACCACCTTAAATGGAGGCAATATCACTTATTCATTCTTCACATCTCTATACATATCGCAAAAACTGCAAAGGCCTGGCTTGGCATGCTCGCTCCCAACCTGCTATTGTCATTGTTTACCCATTTTTCAAGACCATCCCCCCTGAACAAAGTGATGCATATGAAAAATTTTGTTGGTCATAATTATTTCTTTACAAAACTTTTCGAAATGTGGAGGCTAACATAGGGCTTACAAGAGAAATCATTACAAGAAATTGGAGGCTACTCCATGCTACTGGCTATGTTGCTCGGAATGTAAATAGACTTGTTGACCAACCAACATTTGACGAGGGTAGTGATAGCGATACTGATAGTGGAAAGTCTTCACCACATACAAAACAATATCAATGGGAATTTCTCTCTCAACTTGGTGTGACAACCAATGTTTTATTTGACTAGCTACAACTCTTGGGTCAGTAGAACTTTGACCAGCACTATAGGTGGGAAAACCACAATGTTCTAGAGAATATTCATACTATTGCTAAAGAAATTTTTGTAACAACTAAATTACATACACCTAAAGATACGCTCCCCTCCTTTGCAATGTCATCCCTTTCTCATCAATTATCTCCTAGATAGAAGATTTCTTTGAGAATAATTCAACAACACCACCTTGGCCTGCTCTCATCACTTCCGCTTTGTATGATCTTTTAATGAACTGCTAGCACAGGTAATTCATTCTTGATTGATAGGATACGAAGAGCACTAAACTAGTCATCCATTCAAAACATGACCCCTATTCTTGTTTTAGCACCGACGAGAGTTGTTGCTTACAATGTTCATGCCTCCATAGTGCATTCTTCTCTCCACATACCAATAAAAGATATGAATCCATTAAAAGGACAAGCATTGACCATATTTCAAGAAGACTTCAAAAATATTAAGTACATACTAATTGATGAAATGCATTTCTTGGGTCCCAAGTTGCTACTAAAAATAGATAGTTGATTGTGGCAAGCATTCCCTTCCAGGGATCTTTAGCCATTTGGTGGTGTGTCTATTATACTTGTTGGATAATTTCCACAATTTCCTCCTATTATGGATTGGCCTATCTATGGTTCTCGGTTGATAGCGCTTGCACTTCGGCACACTTTCAATAGTGTTGTTATGCTTGACACTATCTTCCGCCAACATGGGTAATCTGAATCATAGCAACAATTTTGTATTCTCCTTATGAATTTATTAGAAATTGCTAAGAAACCCTACCTGATTGGAAACTTCTTATGAATCAAACAAAATCCATGCTTGCATCTTTAAGCAAAACTAAAACTTTGATCAAGCTATCCACTTATTCCCAACTAATAGCTTGGTTGCTCTGCACAATAGGAAGATGCTACAATAATTAAGTGTTGCAATTGCAATTAGTGCTACTGAATATTCCCAGCAACATACACTTGATTATGTCGATGATGAACAACTTCAACTTGAACTGTTGCTTGCAATTGGCCAACAAGTAATGTTGACAACAAATCTTTGGGTGGCAGCTAGCTTGGTGAATGGATCCTTGGGTCTAGTGAAGGCTATTGTATATCCCATCGGTGCTAAACCTCCTCAACTGCTTGAATATGTTGTTGTTGACTTCTAGAACTACATTGGACCAACATGGGATCAAGAGAATTCAAGATTCATCCCCATTATCCCAATCACATGAGGAAGCTGAAGACAACTACCATTGACAATGGCCTGCACTATCACAATCCATAAATCTCAAGGCTTAACACTAGAGAAAACTACAATAGATATTGGAACTAAAGAAAGACAAGGATTAATATTCATAGCTCTCTTTCGTGTTAAATCACTATAAAGCATACGCATAGATCCACCTTTCTCTTTCCACAGGTATTCTAGGCCACACTCCAACAAATACAATGCACTTTAAATCAAATAAGAGGAATGTTTCCAACAATTGTCTGCACTACCACCATTATAAAATCTTTTTATCTCCACGGTACCTACGACACTTCTTCTCTTCCTCTTTGTCTCAAATCTTTTGCAATACCCTTCATTCCCAACCCTACTTAGCTTCCCCAAAATTTTCAAAGATTAACTTATACAAACATTAGTAGAAGATGTTCCTATTCAACTATTGTTTTCCATTTCCCCTTAATGCTAGCAAGAAACATCCATTGTCTAAATTTTAACTTCCTCTCAATGCCTTCCTACGCTTGTCCAGATTTTTCCTGCCTCCATAGCTATGGAACTTGAATTATTTATTTCTATCACTTTTAGATTCTAACAAATTTAGATTGGAAATATTTCCAAGTGTCACTAAAGAGGTTTATAATTGTTAATACATTTATGCTCACGACTGCCCTTTGTTCTTTGAGATGAAACTATATTGGACTTCTATACAATGTAAGGTTGTATACAATTCTTGCCATCTGTTCTTTTCTAATTACATTCAAAGTTCTTTCTGAAAAATGTTGCAAGTCTATATAATCTTCTAACAAGATAATAATGATCTTAGGTTAAGAACATTTGCAGGTTGCAAAAGAAAAATATTTTGAATTGTCCACATATTGTGTGCTACACTTTGCAAAAGGTATACATGCATCCTGTTTATAACATGTATTTTATTCAACATGTAGTAGATATTATTCTTTACAAATATATTGTATTTCTATGGACTAGGTAAGGATGCATTCCTTTCTTTCCATCTGTTCTTTTCTAATTACATTCAAAGTTCTTTGCGACAAATGTTACAAGTCTATATATTCTTCTAACAAGATAATAGTGATCTCAGGTTAATAACATTGGTAGGTTGCAGAAGACAATTATATTCAATTGTCCACATATTGTGTGCTACACTTTGCAAAAGGTATACCTCCATCCTATTTATAACATGTATTTTATTCAACATATATTAGATATTATTCTTTACAAATTATACGGCTCTTTATACTTCCCTTGACAACATTTTACATTCCAAATACATGCACTGACATACAGTTTAAATTCCTAGAGAAAAAACTACTCTCCTTACAGGTTTGGTCATAATCCATGATGCTTGATGACATAATCTGGAAGGGTGCAAACAAGCCTACTATACTCTCTATGTAACGCCCGTCATGCAAACCCCAGAGAACACATACAATGCAAATAATTTTTTTTTTTAAATAATAAAAGTATACATGCAATAACATTAAACCATAACCACATAACATATTACATAGCATTAACACACTTGGTTCTCTGGGGCACGCGAGGTTACTTCGCAACACTAAACATAAATAAAGATAAAGAATATAACATAACCATTTAATTTATGATAACCATAAACAATGATACATCTGATAACCATGATGCGAGTATGATATACATCGCATAATTACATCCATGATAAACCTCTTAATAGAGTTACAAAAGAGCCTAACTATTACATCATTGATATAGTATTACATTACAATTTTCTTTGATAATAGAATTACATAGAATTTCCCAACATGGGGATTGATACAAGTATAATGAAATATGAAGTACAACTGATCACTGGTACACCTCCACTGCGGAAAGCTAAGAAGAAAAGACGCTGATGGGGAACCCAACGGGTGCAGAGCACGTTCCACCCAACCATGTGAATTACAAGTAACTCACCCCCCGTGCTCAGAGGTGACGAGGAAGTGAACCCGACCACGAATGTCAAACCGACTCAATAACGACATAATACAAAACAAGTACAACTCAAGCATGCAATGCACAACCATCGACTTTCACAAATCACATAACAAGTTAAAACTTAACAACTCATCACAATAACATGAAGTACCACCAATTAACAATCATGAAACAAATTCACAAGAATCAAAAGCATCATAAAAACACAATATCCAGAGGAACCGAACCAGCACCCAAAATATATTTCCAAATAAATCAGAACCAATAAAAAGAACACGATTCCATAATAACTCTAAATCAATCATTCAATACACCATTCCATAGGCAACAAGAAACAAGTCAGACGGGTGACAAGTGGGGAGGGTCATCGCATAGCTCTCATGGGATCCCCTGGCTCTTCCTCCAACTGAGGCGTCGGCACCCATCTATGGATCCCCTAGCCCTAAAATCAGAACAACATAAAAATAACAATATCCAGAGGCGACAAGAAACAAGAACAAGGATGTCTAGTGGAGAGTGTCATCGCATAGCTCTCATGGGATCACCTGGCACTTCCTCCTACTGAGGCGCCGGCACCCATCTATGGATCACCTGGCCCTTCCTCCTACTGAGGCGCCGGCACCATAGGGTAGCTAATGCGGAGCCGATGGTCTCTCATGAAGACGAGACTACGACTTTTCCAACCACGGCCTACTCAGTCTATCACTAGTCTACGGTAGCCCTAATGCATAGACGAGGAATCTAGTTTTCTTTATCTTGTATGTTTTACTACCCATCCCCCTAAATTCTATTTTTAGGTTATCACTTGTTTAACTACTCTTACGTGGGTTCCCCTGGCACTTCCTCTTACCCGAGGCACCGGCGCCCACGAAGAACCACTCTCCCTATGACCCTTAACATATCTCCAAAACAGGCAAGGGTTGAACTAACATTAATAACGCATAAAACAATCTAAACACACGAGGCATAAACCCTCTCGCGATTACTCAAAGTCAAAATTCTTACCAAACCGTTCAACCCTTCCAACATAAAACCAATAACGCTCAAAAGCATAAACAAGAGGAGAATAACACTCTAAAACAACAAGCCTCTGGAACAAGGTTTACACACTTGACAACAGGTTCCCACATTAAGAGTGAAACTTACAACCATAAAGAAAAGAAGACGCTAACAAGACCGTATGATTTCTTAGTTAAGAAAAATTGACTCACTCGATTACATAATCAAAATCACAAATTAACTCAATTTCATAAACATTCCTATTACATCCAGAGTGCTAAAAGTAATCCAGGTTTAGTTATATTTAAAAATAATCCCCATTATATCACGTACAATGAAATTTCCCCAATAACAAATTAAAGCAGATACCAGTATAAACTATTTGCTCATCCCATAAAATAAAATAATACCCTTTATTTGCATAATAATACAAATTAATCTTAAAATATAAAACAATAAAGAAAAATTACATTATAAACTAACCAAAAATATTAAATATAATAATCATGATTTCATTTTGGATAAATTACCATTATTGTATTTAATAGTAAAATAAATCATAATTGTTATTATCCAATAAATTAAATAAATTAAATATAATTATTATATTTATTAACTTAAATACTCATCAAATAAAAAAAATAACAAAATATATATATATATATTTTGATAATTATAATTTTAAAATTTAACAATATATATATTTAAATCATATATCAAAGTTTAATATATAAAAAATAAATAAAGCTTACTCTATCCAAGGGTCGCGGGCCCACTGGCTGGGCGCAGTCCATAGGACTGCGCACAGCAGTCAATGTGACTGCTGTGCGCAGCAGTCCTATGGACCTGCTGCGTACAACAGTCCATTGACTGTTGTACTCGCAGCCAGCGCAGGGAGAGGGGTGGGGAGGTACAGCTGCGCCGCCCTCCCTTCCCACAATGTTAATAAAATTTCATACAAACAATTTTATTTAAATGAAAACATCAATCCGTCCTCCCAGGTACGGAATGGCGTTGGCCAAATCGGCCACAGAAAATTTAAAAAAAAATAAAATTTGATTTATACAAAATCTGAACATATAAATTACTATGCACAAAAACATTCAATTAATAAATATGTATATATATATATATACGAAATTTGTATATATATATATATATACCTAGAGTATATTCATTTAAAATTTACAGAGGAATATTTCTTTCAGTCATAGGCACAGAGGACAGCAGGTTGTAGAAATAATTTATGTAAATATATATATTTATATATATATAGATTATATATATAAATACATAAAGGATATATTTTATAATCTTCAGAATACATTTTTTTTTTTATAAAGAACAGCTATGCATATTTTCAAGACAAACAAGGAAATTCAATTCAAGATTATAATGTCTATTTTCCAACTCAACATTATTTGATACCAAAATGAAAGAGTATTTTTCAGTAGTTTTCACTATTCCCTAAATTTATCTGTTCTAAGGTTTTATTTCTCTTTCACCTAATAATCTAATTTGTTTTTTCCTGTTTTCGTAAATCAAAAGTTTTCTATATTCACAAGAATCATTTTTAATAAAGTTTATTTTTCTTTTCAGAAGCAACCAGATCAAAAGAAAGGGTACGAGAAGAAGACTACGAGAGGAACCTGGAGTCCGATGCAAATCTGAAGATGCTTGCTTGACTCTAATGCCCTCGAACTTGATTCCAATCCTTAGTCCAGAACGAACTCCCCAAGACAATACCAGCAACAGATTGAAGATAGATTTCCTTCCTAAAACTCTCCTCAGATAATAGCAAAAGATTCAAAACTAATCTCCTCAGATTCAAAATACCTCACAATAACTTGAGCAACTTCAACTTTCTGATCTTCTGTGTCTGTGTGTGCTTCCAAAAATTCATAATAATATAAAAATATATTCCCATTTCCTCAAAACTCACCAAAATCAAAATTAAAAGAAAATCAATTCTTTAAAAGCTAGCTTTTCCCAAATCTCCATTCCTATTGGCTCACACAATCTTTTTATTTTTATTTTTATTTTGTTTTATTGCTTTAATTTCTATTTTTTGCAACTTTACTTGCACATCACACTACTTATTTAATTTAAATAAATTATTCTAATAATTATCCTCCACCAGATAATTGATTAAAATAATTAAAGCCCATTTACTATTTAATTATCATTTAATTACAACACATGACCTTATAAAATTTAAATAAAACATTTAAATATTTTCATACAAATAACCCAACATTAAAATAGACAATTATTATCCATATTTAATTAAGTAATTCACACTTATAAAATATCAACATCAATTAAATAATCATAACTTATAAAATACCACATTAACCAAAAGATGACAAAGTACAAAACACAAACCAAGAATGACGACAATTACAAAAATGAACAATACCAAATCAATGATATGACCTGACATCGTGGAACGGAAGGACTTCATTGTCACCTTTGTTTCAACATTTAACCGTTGGGTTATTGGTGCTCGCCCTGTCCTGCCGAAGCAGGTGGAATTGAGACTTATACCTGCAAATCCTGCATACAAACGAAGTTGTGTACATGTGCATACATATATATATAATCATCAAAACATTAAATTAAAGTATTGCATTGTGAGAAGGAATCGCAACATAGCAGGGCACTCGCGAACGAGTGATGCCATATTGTCCTTCATCACACCTATTCTAACAATTATAATATAACCAATAAATCAACATTTCTAACTAACAATCATCTCATAACATATCTAATTAAATCATTGCATCATGTCATAATTCTGAAAATCAACTAACATTACCAACCACAATGTCATATAAAATAATCATGTCTACTAATGGAATACAACATCATCATCGTCACAAGTAGCAAACAACCGCATTGAAAAATACTAAATCCTACCAGTAAGAGGAGGGGTATTACACTCTCAATCTTCCATTTCATTCCTTGCACAAGGTATGCCTACATTTTATTTGCTTCTACTCTTCTACTCCAACTTCATTTCATACAATTTGTTATGGATTATGTAAGTCTTCACAATTTCTGATTAATTTGTTGTCTACCAATCGTATGTGATTAGTGTGCTAAATTTTCACTTATTATTTCATGTTTCCAACCATACTCTATGCAAACGATCATCATATGTGTAGCTTTCGATGCCTTCAGAGCTTGCATTAAGTAAGCAATGGCCTAGACATTGTTTTTACCATTTATTTGAATGGTGAGAAATCTATTTTTCCTCACTTGGGGGTTTGGTGAGAGTGCATGATGCTCCATGACCCAATATGGTAGGGTGGACATTGGCTATTGCTTTCTTGTATTGACTGTCCATTCTTCAACATACACTAGGTATCTCTGTGTTTTTTTTTACTTCATTCCTTGTATTACAACTTCATAGCAAATTGTATGTTATAAAATAATCAACTTTCGCATCTCTTGCTTTACATGTTGTCTAACAATTAGAGATGACCATTGCACTAATATTTTCACTTTTCTCTTATTCTTCTAAATGATACTCAAGCCATAATGTGGATTCCAATCATTTAATTTATACTCACTACTAGCCAATTTTTTTCTTCTATCATTGATCAAAGTGCCAGTGTGCACACGAGTCTTTGTTTCCTACCATGGCTTTAGGAATGCACCGCCTACCCAAGTATGCTTAAATTTTACTTATTTCAAAGCTTGCATCACATGTGTTCTCTATATCTTCTAATGTGCATTATAGAGGTCTTAAAATCTATTGATTTACATATTTCATATTTAATACACATGTTCACCATAGTACATTCATTTTTTTGTGTTTTACTTTATATATTTTATGTGCACATCTATTTATTTCTGACATAAGATTCAATTGGAATTCATATGTTACAACCTATGGTTGTGAATGGAATAAAATAGTTAATGTTAATCTAGTTTGTCTTTCACTCCATGAGACATTACTTTCGATGGGGTGCTCTTCAAAATGGTTTGTCCTTTCACTTTTCAAAACCATACTATTCAAATAACATCACAAAATTTACTGGTTATTGTTCTCTATCTGAGCCAATATGGTAGGATGGAGAGAAGACCTCCTTTTCTATGTCCAGACTTCAATTCATTCCATACACAAGGCATGGCTAGATTTTATTTACTTATTGTGTTCTATTGCAACTATATTGCATCAGCCAATATGGTAAGATGGAGAGAAAACCTCCTTTTCTATGTCTAGACTTGAATTCATTCCCTACACAAGGTATGTCTATATTTTATTTACTTACTATGCTCTATTGCAGTTGTATTGCATCATCTTTGTCATTAACTATATAAGGCTTTACATTTTCTAATTTATTTATTGTGTACTGATGTTGTGTCTTTATCACACTAACACATTTTCTTTTTCCTTGCAGACCATGCTCCAACAATAATATAGTCTTCCATACACTAAAGTGTTACAAACAACCTTCCAAAATAATGTTAGTGATTGTAAAATTTAGTAATGATGTTCAAATAGACAATCATATCCTAATGTACTTGATATTGATTATAATACGCAATATTCATTTCACCACTAATTACAGTGGTTGCGAATCTATATTCTTGCTTGGGGGTTTGATGAGGCTCCATGACCCAATATGGTAGGGTGGAGAGCAGTCCTCATTGTGTTGACTTAAACTTTGTATTTTGTATGTACAGATTCCCATCTTACTGGCGTGCGCTTCAAAAACAAAAATATATGTTTAAGATTATGGTTATAATGGACTAAAATAGTTGACCTTATACACCTTATGTTAGATTCCATTAATCATTTTTTATTAGTCTTCTTCTACTTATAATCTACATCACACAAATTATTAACTTGTTTTTAACCAAAATTCGTCTATGGTGCTTTGTTGGTGGCTGTGAAAAGATCCTTTATTTGTATTGTTAACAATTGATGCAGTTGCGAAATCATGGAGTCTCATGTAATGATGAATACAACTAATACTATGCTACAATTATTACTTCCCATCTAAATGCAGATTACTAATGTCATTAATTATTTAGACATTCAACCTTATCCATAAGAATATTCTATTTTAAATAGCTAATGAAACTTAATGATATTCATATTATGTTTCAATTGATACAATGGTTAAATTATGGGGTGGGCTTATATAATAATGCAGTTGTCAAATTATGGGGTGTTCTTAGATAATTATGAATTTACTTAGTACTATGCTAGTTTTATTATTTCCTATCTAAATATAGATTAGTAATCTGATCAATTATTTAGACGTTCAACCTTATGCATAATAATATTATATTTTGATTGACTAATAAGACTTAATGATATTAATATTACTTTTAGATTGTTTTAAGTATAGTTGATGTAGCATTCTTTGTTAGTTGTTGGCTAAATTATTTCATGCAGTTGTATAATGATGAATTCATCTAATTTAATGTCAACATTATTATTTTTCAACTTATTGCATGTTAGTAATGTCATCAATTTAGACATTGAATCCTATGCATAATAATATTATATTTTGATTAACTAATAAAACTTAATAACTAATTGAACGTTAATACAATTGTTCATCAACCAACTCTCTATATGTGTATATATGTATAATCTACAAAGATATTTCCTCACCAACTATTGCTTGCACACTCTAACCATTATATACATATCCTTTTTATAGGCCATTAGGGTTAACACCCTCCTTTCCTCCCCATTATAGTTCAAATTGTAAGGGAAAAAAGGGATACAATATTCTTCCCACTCAATCACTTTCATTATTGCACATAATATATTTAGCAAAGCATTGTATTGTTTGCTATATTGCCTAATATCTAACTATATTCTCTACATCTGCATATAGCTACTGTGCCCACTCATGCCATTCACATTTGAATATTTCCCCGCATAAAGTGTATGTACATCACTCCCCTTCCATGGCACGTGCTACCTATCGGCTCATTGTTGCATGTTACTACACAAAACTGCTAGTATATACTTGTTCCAATCCTTACTGAAATCAAATACCATGCAGTTTAAATTCCTAACTTCCCTTATTTGACTGGTACTTAGCCATATTTTCTTCTCTAAATTTATAATCTTAAAAAAAAGACTCAAATTTTCCTTTCGAATCGACACCCACTTCATTTTTTTCTTAAAGAATTCTATAACTTAACATTAAATGTCTATTTTATCCTACCTTTCTTTACTTATATTTTATTCCTTCTTTCATTTCACAAATCAAGAGAAATGAGAACTCTTTAGAGGACATGGTGACCCCTATTTGAAATTTTCTCATTTTTTTTTCTTTTTATTTTTTTTCTCTACCCTATGTTACATGCCTCTTCTACCTGTTCATTTGCAAAAGAATCCTTTTTGTTTTCTTTCTACTTCTATTATAAAATATATAAATGCATCTCCCTCATTCACATAAATATTTATTTTTCTAGCATCAGGCAATTTCACGGCCAACAATTCACTATCAGAAAATTCATTGCCAACAATTCATCATGGGAAAATTCACTACAATGACAAATTCACCTCAAGGAAATTTCAACACCAAAAATGCACCACCACGGAAAATTAATCGCAAACTTTTAATGTGATGAATTTTCCTTGGCAGGGAATTGCTGGTGGTGGGTTTTCTTTGAGGTGAATTTGTCATGACAATGAAATTTCCCACAATAAATTGTTGGATGTGAATTTTCCTAGAGCCAATTATTTATTAGTTTGGTAACATTGAAAACAAACAAAAAAATCCCCTTCAGCTCTTAAAGTTTCTCTTTCCTACAAGAATTTTGATAGACCTAAATAAAATATAACTCTCTATGATTTATAATCCCCCCTCTTTCTTCTAGATGGACATGCTACTCTCAAGAAATAGATTTGTTCTTCTCTCAAGTGGCTATGTCTCTCTTGCAAAAATAAACCAATGCCTCGACACTACCCTCTTGATTTTTCTTACGCATGGCTCTATCTCACTTCTTAAACTCAAATTATATCCCATACAAAGCACACGTGATGGCCTCTTAGAGGTGCATTAAAAATAAAAAATAAACCCTTCATTTCATACTCAGAAGAAACTACCTCAACTAGTATTTTTAATGAAGAAGCTACGGTAATTACATTTAAAGTTAATTTCAGGTATCAATTGAACAATCTAAATATGGATAGAACAATTTAAAAAAATATGATATTTAATACTCATGTTATACATTGATTACTTGCATGATTTTAAGGATTTCCTAATGCTCTTGTATTAGAACTCTCAAGGTATATAAATGTGAGCCCTTTCTTAAATCAAAAAGTGCATGATTTTACATGTCGTGATATTTATTAACACCATTTTAATCTAATACAAGTGGAGATTCTATCTAGCATCCAAAACCTTATTCCCTTGTACTTCTTATAGAAGGCTCTCTTTCATTACTCTATTTTTAAATAAATATCCTTAATTGCATACCATTCTAAAATGAGAAAATCTAGTTCTTCTTCTAAAATTAGTATTCTCCAAAAGGATGTTAGGTTCATAAGAAATTATACTTTCCAAAATATATGTACATATAAATCTTAAATTATTTTATTTTTTAGGAAGATTTAATAATATCTTCACCCTCAATTAAATATGTGTCTTCATTTTCTATAACATCAAAATATTCTTCCTATATGACTATAATAATATTTTACTTATAAATGGTTGACTCATGATGAGTTTATGAGGGTTTATATTTTATCTTCCTTTCACTCCACTCACCTTTTTTTTTTTTTTATCTATACACTATTCCACTTTAGGATCTTAATTTAAAATTCAATAAAATAGATATATACACTATTCCACTTTAGGATCTTAATTTAAAATTCAATAAAATAGATATTTTTTCTTAGCATGGACTCCTCAGATTATGAGGCTTTTAGATAATATGAAACTATGTGTTGGAGAAAATGATGGATTTATGACCTTTTAATATCAACATGGAAAATTATATTGCCTCTAATTGACCTATACTATACAAAGTTATTGGAATGATACTTATAAACATGCCACTCTCCTTATATACATGATTTTCAACCACCACTATTTACCTATATCATGTTAATTAAACTAGCTCCCTTACCCCTAATACATTAGGTTATATTTTAGATAATTAAAAAATTAAATATATGTATCAAAGATCATTTCTAATAATTAGAAAGCTGCACTTTTTCTAATTCTATTTTCTCCAACATTTTAATAGAAAAAAATTATCCGTGATTCTACTGTTAATTATAATCATGTAGAACTTACCTCTCTCTTTTACACAAGGCAATTAATAGGCTCCTTTGAATGTGCTCATTACCCATCCTTGTTTACTAGTTTCAACAAAGTCCTTTTGATTGTGAGAAATTCTCCACTCTCATTATTCTATGTGTTTAGATTATTTGATACTCCTTTCAATTATTTAAACAATGAGAATTTGAATTCACTTTTACTGGTGTAATAAAATGGAGCTCTACATATCTTGAGGGTATGTCATCAAAGGAGAGTAAAATTATTATGATTAGATCGTGGTCTAAAAGGAAAAATAGAATAGGGTTGATAAATACTTCTTCTTTAGGCCCTAAGAGCGGTGTTCCCTAATGTATGAATATTGAGATGATTATAAGAAATGATTCATGGAATAAGACTTTAGACAAACCATATCCAAAACAACTTAACCTCGTAATTTTTCACTTAATACCAATTTGATTGCTCATCTTACAAAAAGGATATAATAGCTCTATGTTTATTTGCAGTGTACTCATAAGATTTCAGACTATGGTGGATGCAGAAGCATTGAGCTCTGAGTATGTCATACTGTACTGCTCATTGCCTGCTTCGTCCACCCACTTGAAAGAAGGTTTATTAGCCAAATGCTAAAGTTTAACCAACGTTGGAAGATAATATCTACCACTAGTTGGTATGGAAATAGAATATCATAATTTTTATTCTTTCTAAAAAATCTACAGAATTTATGTTGCTTCTACTTAGATAATAAAAATTATCTTGCCAAACAGAGGGGATGAGACTACCACAGAGATGGTATTCTATGAAAAAAGCTCTAGACAGCTTAACTGGAACTTCAAAGGAAGAGGTATTTAGTGAGTTGTGATTTATATAAAACTGAACCAAACAAAAATCTCTACTAATGTGAACACTTTACAAATATCTCTTATCCACTTGATTGACCTTACATATTTCCAAACTAAATTATATAACTTCAGGAGTATTTGAAACTTCTGATAATGGGTTTATGATCTACGCTCAAAATCAGAAGATTGTACTTCACATTCTAAGGAAACATATTATATTTATATGTCCATATTACAGTCAATCAACGGAGGTTTCATTAAATGGTAGCTATAAAACAATGGAAGAAAAAATCTATGTTGGGCAGCTAATCCATGGTCGAGAAGCAAAGGATATCTTTAATCGTATTCTAGGTGCATCAACACATGGAAGAGTACCACAATCATTAAGTTGTATTTTATTACTCAAGGCCTGACATTCATTGGTAGAATGAACATGATCTTGATGATATGCACAAAAGAGTTATTTTAATAAAATTTCTTATGTGTTTAGGAAGAATCTAAGTAATCAAGCGGGCTTTGAAAAGCCTCAACAAAATATGATCTTTCTTCAATAAAGGTGTAGGAGACAAGATTTTATCTTGTGAAAAAGAGCTTCCTTGCTTACCAAAAGAAGTCATAAATATAGTAGATGAAGATGGAGAATGAAATGAAGATGGGTAAGAAGGTCGGAAACTTAAAGCCTTTTAGAAAACTATGGTATAGACTCAACTTGATCCTTATCATTTTGCTCCATGTTTTCATTAAACCCATGTCTACAATGGATTTTCTATCTAAACCCATAAGATCCTTCTAACTGAGATGAAGAATCTTAAATCTAAATGCTCATGAGAAGATTTGGTTATCTTATGAGAACACAAATATTTTTTTATGTTTTTAAACTTAGGAATCTTCCACACATGAAGAATGTGAGTTAAAGAGCCCCCATCACCATTATGTGATACTATTCTTGGGTTACAAGATTGGGAAAATGAAATACACTTTTCTTTAGGTTTAGACTATGATATTTTGTATTCTCCCATAAAGGAGGGTATAAAATCTAATGAACCCCAACCATCATCTAGGATTTTTGTTATAGTTGAAATACAATCATGATTATCTTGAACATGTGCAAGCTCTATCATTGAAGTTGTGATCAAAGTATTAAGAGAGGTTGAATTGTTATGATCATCGTGGACTTATGAATTATAACTTTATTCTTAATATTTTACCATATATATCTTCTAATTATATTCATACTTCATCTCACAATAAAGATTAGACAATACTCCCTTCATGGCATGAATCCATGATCTGCCTAGGAGGATATTATATGAAATAGGTCCCAACATGATATAGAAAAGGGTAGGCAGAACCGTGGGTCCAATATTAATGCATATTGTAACCATCCCCAATGGTTGTCCACTAACATTATCAAAGCTACAGATAGAAAGATCATTACGTTTTATGAGATTGTTGTCCACACCAATTTTATCTAGGAGACCAATGCCACAAATATTAAGAGTTGATCCATTATCTTTGAGAGTACGCCTAACCAGAAAATTATTATTGACTGACATTATCATTAAAGCTTCATGTTTGTTTTAGATCTCAAGTGAGGGTAATTCATGTTGAGGGAATGTAATGTCCAACTTTATCACTTGCATACAATCAAACAAGGAAGCTACATCATTCAGTTTTTTTAGAAATTTGAGACATCAATATTTTGTAAAGCCTCTTGGAGCATCACATGGATGCAAGTGATGTTTGAATCAAGTGTAAAAGTGAAATAATTGGTTGGACTATTATGAATTTTCTCAACAAGATCATATTCTTTACCACTATGTTGAGAAAGACTAGGTGGGGATGGAAGGTTTGGTTGAGGTAATGGGATGGATGTTGGTGTTTGTTTTGACATCTTATTATTTCTAGTGTTATATGTGTGAGCCCCTGCATGATAATTTTTTTGCTATAACACATGCTTATTGGTGAGTTGCTTTGCAAAGTTGAGGATATGGCCATGAGGTTTTAGAGGTCCGATAATGAGATGTGATTTAGAAGTTCTAGAAATTAAAGGACTTTTATGAGGTCCAATAATTAAAAGAGATACAATAGTCAATTGTGCATTTATAACCTCTGCTAAGTTAACTACTTGATGATCTTCTATTGACAAGGGATCTAATGTCAATCTAGCATCTTCATCTATGAAATCCATCTTATTATCTTTTGAAAGAAATGTATGAATGATTTTATCCTCTTGTGCCACAATATATTCCCATGTAGGAGAGGTGTTGGGAGGGAAACAAATATAATTCTCATGACTCTCAACGATTGGATCTTCTTGCCCCAAGATACCTTCTTCACAAGTAGGTGAGACATTGGGAGAAGAATAAACATGATTGTCATGAGCATCAATAATTGCATTTTTTGTTCTTTGTTGTGTTGGAATGTTAGAAGCCTTAGTAGATGATCTATGTAAGATGAAGTCCCCAGGGGAATCACCTAACATATCAAAGTCATCACAACTAAAGGGATTGGTAGGTATAAAATGTGGGTATGTGCAGGATCATCATGGAAAAAGTAGGCCCTTAAGTGGGAAAAAATTCAGAAAAATCAGAGTTAGGCAACTTGACGTAAAAATTTGAATAAGTTATCTATATTATTTCAAAAATATGTAAGAATACAATCTGTAGAAAATTGAATGTAGTTTCTAAACTACTAGGTTTATTTATTTATTTTTAAATCTATTTGGTGAAAATTTGAAATTTTAGTGCAATAGTACTTAAATTTCAGGGAAAAAATAAGTAGTTGTTTGTCTAACCACGCTAACAACAATAAAATGATAATATTTTTTTATAAGATTTTAGACATAAGTAGAGGACTCATATCCGGATGTGATGCATATTTTTTTGTAATTTTTTTCCAAGTAAATAATTAATTATGATTTTTTTATTGCAACTTTTAAAAAATATAAAAACTCATATGTCTGACCACCTTAACTTGGTCAAAACTTCATGAAATTCATTTTTTATTTTTTTAATCCTATAGTATGCGAAGCATAGAATGTGGTGCATGTTTTGGATTCAAAAGAAGTGATACCATTTGAAAGCTATAGACGTTTTTCAATCAGCCTATCAATCAACACTTTAGTCATAATTCAAGTAGAAAATGAATAATAATTATTTATGAAATTCAAAGTAAAGAATAATTTATATTGTTGGAAAGCTGAGAATATCCTTTAAAAACCCTTTTCATTTCATCAATTTTGGGTAAGAAAAAGTCGTCAGCCACATACCCTACAAATACCCATCATATTGCCACTTTTTGGCCCATCATGATCCTGCACATACCCATGTACTTGTAAACAAAGATTTGACATAATCAGATTACTATGCTTTCTCCAAGGTTAATCATTAATTTTTTATTTCAAATTATGTTTATGCTCATTAATGAAAATTATAAGAGAAAATAGACCTATACACCTACTAAAAACATAGTTGTAAAAATCATAGTCCAAATTTGTACAAAGGAAACACATATTTATTTCTACCTAAAATATGAGGCAAACTAAGCTGAACAAGGGTGCCCTATACCCTAGTCCAACTTAATTGTTTTTCTAAAATTTCAATTTTTGAGATATGAGGGATAGGGAATCTGGAAAATTCATCGTCAACAATTCACCTCCAATAGTTCATTGCAAGAGAATTTGTTGCCATGACAATTCACCACACGAAAAATTAATTGCATGAATTTTTGGTGGCGGTGAATTGCTGGTGGTGGTGAATTTTCCCGTGGTGAATTGTTGACAGTGAATTTTCCTTCGGTGAATTGCTGCCGGTGAATTTTCCTACAGTTGAGGGATAGAGAACTCATCTTTAACAATGTTTTGGTTCAGGTCTGAAATTGCATTAACTACTATTTTGATGGATTTTGAATTTGCAATGTAGTGTAATGAAGTAGGGTTTCCAAAATTTGAAAAGATGAAAACTATTTTAACCCATTTATCAAATGCTTTAGAAAATTTATGAAGTTCTCCTACACATCTACTAATTTTTAGGATTGAAATGAAACACTTTTTAAAAATTTTGCATAAAATCAAATAAAATGAAACTTTTCTTTCAAATGCAAAGACATTTTTTTTACAAACAATAGCATGATTTCTAAAATTTTAACAATATTTTCCCATTACTTTAGATCTAAAAAATTTTGAATTGAAAATGAGAAGGTCTATTTAATCTTCAAAATGTCAGGTTCACCAAAAAAAATTGGTTGGAAAAGTTAGAACCTTAGGACTCAACTAGGGTTAGTCACCTTTCTACTAACAAAATATTAGGAAGTGAGGATGGGCAAGGACATGAGATTAACTTACAACCTGAAAGGTGAGTGAACTAATCCTTGATCCACCATTCCCTTTTTGAGGGTTGAGTTGCATGATTTGGAAATGGAATTATGATGAAATACAATGATGCAAGTAGCTACATATGAAAATGCACTATTCTGATATGTATATATATAATGTAGAAATTGATAACCAAATTTAATGACTATAAATGGATAAAGAAGATATGTGTGCACATTTTTTTCAAGTTTGAGTCTAATTTTAGTGGACAAGGGTGACTAGGGAACCTTAGAATCGAGATCTAAACTTGAAATCTTCTTTCACATTCGTTAGGTCCCTATTTAAAGGCTTCTTCCTTATGGATCTTGCTGTCAAACATTCATCTCTCACTAAGGTAATTGAGTTTCTATATCTTGTCAAGTTATAGGGCTTGAATGGTGGGAAGATGGCACTGTGTGGAGGTTTGTCATGGGATAGGGCCTGTGTGCCATAACTAGTGTCTCTTATGTTCTAGTGCGGATAGGGCGCACTTTCTTTCAATTATGCTTGCTTGTGTATGGTTGTCGAGGGGTGTTTGAGGCTATTAGGGTTTGGTTGAGTGTGATGGTGTCTTCTTTCACTCATTATTGGTGTAGGTTTTATCTTTGTTTTCTCATTTTGGTAGAGATTTGGTTCCAGGGTGTTTGGAATTTCTTGTTCCATTGCTTTGGGGTTTTTTTTCTTTTATATTTTTGGAAAAGGTATAAGTTGTTTTCTCTTCTGCTATGGCTTTGGGAGACGCATCGAGAGCTAAATCTCTATTGGATTTTTGTGCGGAATTTGGGGCTTCTTTTCCAAATCATTCATTGAGGGTTTTTGATAACAACTTGTTGTCAAATGAATCAGGGAATGGAGGATTTTTTCCATCTAGTGGTTCTCATATTTCAAAAAATAATGGTTTCCTAGAATGATCCAAGGATAGGCTTGTTCTAGTTATTCAAATAGAATATATTGTGGAGGATATTGAGTATTTCTCAAAGCATTCCTTTCTTTGCAAATTAATGAGAATGAGAGTTTCACTCCAATTTTTTTAGTCATGGGCTCAAATGACTAGTCCCCGAAGGGTGAGATGGAAATAATATTGTTGGAGAATAGTTACTCTATGGTGACTTTTAATTGCATGATAGATCACAATTGAGTTTTTGAAGGTGGGCCTTATTTCCACAACCAAATTGGTTTATTTATTAAACCCTTGCATGTGGGTTTTCATCCTTCATAGGAGCTCTCGAGTCAGGTTCCAGTGTGGGTGCATCTCCCAAGATTTCTAGTTGAATGTTGGTGCAATGACATCTTGCATATGGTTGGTTTATTGTTGGGGAAACCAGTCGGTCCTTCTTAGCAAACCCAGGATAGAAAGGTAATGATATTTGCTAACATTCGTGTTGAGTTTGATTTAAGTAATGTGCTTCCATATTCTTGGGTGCAAAAGCTAGATTATGAGACATTTCCCTTTCAATATTGCATGTCATGAATATGGCCATTTGCAGAAAAGATGCCCGAGGTCTAAATATTTTGAATCTCGGACTACTCAGTCTCCTTGCTACCTCCCTAAGGTTGACAAAGGCAAGGATCCCATTCTTGGGGAGGCTGCACGTGCAAAGGGTTTTATTCTTGTTAAGGCTCATAATAGGAATTGTGGTCAAAAGAGGACTCTTAAGGATCAATAGGAAGGTGATACCTTTAATAGATTTAAGGTTCTAGATGATCTCAGTCAGCAAGAGGTGAATCCAGGTATGTTGATTATGGATCAGGGTGTTTTGGAAGTGCTTCAGGATGGCAATATCCTAGAGTACAACCAAAATTCTCAAGAGGTTAGTTCTTTGCAAATGGTGGCATCATTTTTTTTCTCATTTCTAATGGAGGTAGCCCATCAACATGAAAAGTAATTTCTACATTAATTGCATTCATTCCTTGCATTAGATCAGCTACATCATTTGCATTTGTACTAGAAGGAACCACTACTTGTTGTGAGGTGGTTTGAAGCATAGTGTGATAATTAGGTGAATTTTGAATAAGGTCCCATAGCGATATCTTAGTGGGAGTATTCTTACATTTTTCAACAAGATCATACTACTTTCCACCATTCAAAGGAAAATGAGGACTGCTAGGCAAGACGAGGTTAGGAAAAGGTAAAGATATTGTAGTTGGTTGTTTTGGTTGTATATTTTTTCTAGTCTTATATGTGTGAGCAATGGTATTATAACTTGATTGTTGCAAATCATTGTTCTTAGTTTGTTCAAGGGTGAAAATGGGTTTGTTTTGAGTTTGACGTTTGTGTGAAAGTGGGTAAATGATAAATTGAGGTTGAATCATGTTAACTTCTCTTGGTTTCGGTTTTTTGTAACAAGCCTTAGTGGATGAACCTTGTGAGATGAAATATCAACTTGGGCTTCATCTAACATGTCCAAGGCATCACAAAGTACTAAAAGGCTTGAGGTTTAGGTTAACTTGGACAATGAGATTTGACATACTCAAATAACTATTCTTTCTCCAAGTGGTTCATTGGTTTATAGGTGTTTTTGGTTTTGTTTTCTAATGAATGAAAAATGTAATTTAAGCTAATTGAACTATGAACTAATGCTAAAAATGAAAATTATAGTAATGTAACTTTATCCACAACTATAATGTATCTAGATTAAGCTAGATCTAATGAAATGCATGAAATATAAATTCTGCAAACTGAAACAAAAAGCTAATGACAAAAATAAGGGACACAAAAACAAAGCTATTAATGTTGTAAAATATAATCTACAATATAAAATGGCACTAAATCATCTAGAGGGGCATATGAGTCCCAATCTAGGTTTTTAGGGGTCTGAACAGTGACTTACAATCACCACAAAATACCCATAAATCAAGAAAAATATCCTGTACTGGGACTAAATCACGCAGAGGGGCATATGAGTCCCAATTTAGGGTTTTTGCATTGTTTTTAGCAAATTTTGTGTGACTGTTATTTTTTATATTTCTGATGATGTCTAAGTTAAGTGCAAATCTAGATTTTAGATGAAATTCAATGATTCAAGATGAAAGGATGCAACCTATATGCACTTTAACTAATGCAAGAATAAGAAACCCTAGAATGCCAATTAACTAATGCAAACACTAATGCAATGTTAATGCAAGATAAATCTAGGATTATGATGCACTCCAAATCAAAATTAATATATTCTAAATGTAGGTTCACCAAAATAAAACAACATGAATAGGAAGGTGTGTTCCACCTTTTAGGAGATAGAACATTAGGGTCAGGGCCTATTCCACTTAGTCATGAGCTAAAAGTACTAAAAATGTGGTACTCAAATCCTAGGAAGAATTTAATTAGATGCCAAGATGAGTCTATGGGTTATAAATAGCATATTCCTTATGCTTGTCATGATCAACCCACCAACTTGGATAATCCATTTTTGGACCCATAATTCTACATTCAAGGATGACTTATGACATGTTTCAACATAATTCATAAGTTAGTCTACAAGTTTAACTCAACCTTACAACTATATTATATGTCATAGATGGTCTTACATTTTTTAGGTATTAGGATTGATCCTTCAAGATCATAAATTTTGATTCAAGAAGCCAATTGAACCTCTTTCTTAAGTTTGAAATGTGAGAGTGATTTCTATCACCATAAACTAATTTCTCTACTTAAAATTCTTTTTTACATTTTCTACAACCAAAACTAACCTCTATAAATTTATTTATTTAAAAAAAAAAAAAACTGACTAGCTTATACTACAAAGAATCTAAAGGTGAATTATAATTTTAAAAAAACAAATTTCATCTTTACACTTCGTGTTTAAACAAATTTGGTTAGTGATTTTTTTTGTTTTTCTCCATCGGTTTATAAAATTAATCATGAAGATTCGTTTGTAGATAATATGCCTCATTTTTTTGTGGACACCATATGTAATTTCTTCTATAGATCCAATGGTGGACTATGAACATTTGTTAAACATGGTACAAAGGCATACCAAGTGCACTTAGTACACTTGATTGAGGAAAAAAGGCCAACAATTGCAATGTCACTACAAAGCTCCATGGAATATACAACCATCTTCAAAATTGACAATTGACAGTGAATTAAACAAATCGTACAAACCAACAAGAAATGATGACCATGTTAATATCCACAATCCTGAGATGCTTGCAATTTAGCGAGAAAATTTTAATTGCCAACCAGTATTGTCTACATAGATTGTCCTAAACTACATTTCCAAATATGCATCAAAGTTTGAGAGAAAATCTGAAAGTTACATTGATATCTTGGAAAGGCTTGCAAATACAAATTCATCTAGGGATAAAGCATTGCTTGCATACCAAAATTTCATGATGAATTTGGTTGTTGATCATGACATTGGTGCACAAGAAACATGCCATATGCTGCAAAAGTTTATGCTTGTTATCTCAAGTCAGAATTTCATGTCTTTGAATGTTAGTAGGCAGACATTCTATCAATTGAAAATGGTTGACAATGGTGATGACCTTGTCAGTGCTTATATTCATTCCTACATGTACAGACCACCTGAAATGGAGGAAATATTTCTTATTCATTTTGCATAGCTCTATACATATTGCAAAAACCACAAAGGCTCGGCTTGGTGTGCTCGCTCCCAACCTAATATTGTCATTGTTTACCCGCTTTTCAAGACCATCCCCTTTGAACAAAGTGATTCATATGAGACATTTTTTTTGTCATAATTATTGCTTTACAAACCTTTTTGAAATGTGGAGGCTGACATAGGGCTTACAAGAGAAAGCATTACAAGAAATTGGAGGCTCCTCCATTCTACTGGCTATGTTGCTTGGCATGTAAATAGATTTGCTAACCAGTCAGCAGTTGACTAGGGTAGTGATAGCGATACTGATAGTGGATAGTCTTCGCCACATACAAAACAATATCAATGGGAGTTTCTCTCTCAACTTGGTGCAACAACCAATGTTTTCTTTGACCAACTACAACTCTTAGGTTGGTAGGACTTTGACCTGCACTATAGGTGGGACAACCACAATGTTCCAAAGAATCTTCATACTATTGCTGAAGAATTGGTTGCAACAACTAAATTACATACACCTGAAGAGATGCTCCCCTCCTTTGCAACACCATCCCTTTCTCATCAACTATCTCCTAGACATGAGCTTGCTTTGAGAATCATTCAACAACATCACCTTGGCCCGCCCTCATCGCCTCCACTTCGTATGATCATTTAAGGAACTACTAGCACAGGTAAGTCATTCTTGATTGACAAGATACGAAGAGCAGTAAACTAGTCATCCAGTCAAAAAATGACCCCTATGCTTGTTTTAGCACTGACGAGAGTTGCTTCATACAATGTCTATGCCTCCATAGTGCATTCTTCTCTCAACATACCAATAAAATATATGAATCCATTGAAAGGACAAGCATTGACCATATTTCAAGAAGAATTCAAAAATATTAAGTAAATACTAATTAATGAAATGAGTTTCTTGGGTCCCAAGTTGCTACTAAAAATAGATAGTCGATTGTGGAAAGCATTCCCTTCCAGGAATCTGCAGTCCTTCGGTGGTGTGTCTATTATAATTGTTGGAGACTTGGCACAATTTCCCCCTATTATGGATAGGCCTATCTATGGTTCTCGATCAATAGCGCTAGCACTTTGGCACACATTCAATATTGTTGTTATGCTTGACACTATCTTCCACCAACATGGGAAATCTGAATCATAGCAACAATTTAGTATGGTCCTTATGAATATTAGAAATTGCCAAGCAACCCTACCTGAATGGAAAATTCTTATGAATCAAACAAAATCCATGCTTGCATCTAAGAAAAACCAAGACTTAGATCAAGCTATCCACTTATTCCCAACTAATAGCTTGGTTGCTTTGCACAATATGAAGATGCTACAACAATTAAGTGTTCCAATTGCAATTAGTGTTGTTGAATGTTCCCAACAACATACACTTGATTATGCTGATGATGAACAACTTCAACATGAACTTTTGCTTTCAATTGGCCAATAGGTAATGTTGACAAAAAATCTTTGGGTGGCAGCTGGCTTGGTGAATGGATCGTTTGGTCTGGTGAAGGCTATTGTATATCCCATCAGTGCTAAACTGCCTCAATTGCTTGAATATGTTGTTGTTGACTTCTAGAACTACATTGGACTAGCATGGGATCAAGAGAATCCGAGATTCATCCCCATTATCCCAATCACATGAGGCAACTGAAGACAACAACTATTGACAATGGCTTGTGCTATCACAATCCATAAATCTCAAGGCTTAACACTAGAGAAAGCTACAATAGATATTGGAACTAAAGAAAGACAAGGATTAATATTCATAGCTCTCTCTCGTGTTAAATCACTATAAGGCATACAAATAGATACACCTTTCTCTTTTGACAGATATTCTAGGCCACACTTCAACAAATGCAATGCACTTTGAATCAAAGAAGAGGAACATCTCCAACAATTTTCTGCACTTCCACCATAATGAAATATTTTTTATCTCCACGGTACCTACAACACTTCTAGTCTTCCTCTTTGTCTCAATTCTTTTGCAAGACCCTTCATTCCTAGCCCTGCTTAGCTTCCCCAACATTTTCAAAGATTAACTTATACAAACATTAGTACAAGATGTTCCTATTCAACTGTTTCTTTTTGTTTCCCCTTCTTGCTAGCAAGAAACATCCATTGTCTAAATTTTAACTTCCTCTCAATGCCTTCCTATGCTTTTTTGGATTCGTCCCGCCTCCATAGCTATGGCTCTTGAATTATTTCTTTCTATTACTTTCAAATTCTAACAAATTTAGATTGCAAATATTTCCAAGTGTCACTGAAGAGGTTTATAATTGTTAATACATTTATGCTCGTGACTGCCCTTTGTTCTTTGAGATGAAACTATATTGGACTTCTATATAATGCATGTAAGGTTGTATACAATTCTTTCCATCTATTATTTTCTAATTACATTCAAAGTTCTTTTTGACAAATGCTCCAAGTCTATATATTCTTCTAACAAGATAATAGCGATCTTAGGTTAATAAAATTTGTAGGTTGTAGAAGACAATTATTTTCAATTGTCCACATATTGTGTGCTACAGTTTGCAAAAGGTATACATGCATCCTATTTATAACATGTATTTTATTCAACATGTAGTAGATATTATTCTTTACAAATATATTGTATTTCTTTGGAAGGTAAGGTTGTATCCCTTTCTTTCTATCTATTCTTTTCTAATTACATTCAAATTTCTTTGTGACAAATGTTGCAAGTCTATATATTCTTCTAACAAGATAATAGTGATATTAGGTTAATAACATTGGCAGGTTACAGAAGAAAATTATATTCAGTTGTCCACATATTGTGTGCTACACTTTGCAAAAGGTATACCTCCATCCTGTTTACAACATGTATTTTATTCAGCATATATTAGATATTATTCTTTACAAATTATATAGCTCTTTATACTTCCCTTGACAAAATTTTACATTCCAAATACATGCACTAACGTACAGTTTAAATTTGTAGAGAAAAAAACTAATCTCCTTATAGGTTTGGTCATAATCCATGACGCGTGATGAAATAATCTGGAATGGTGCAAACAAGGCTTGCCTTACTCTCTCAATCTTCCATTTCATTCCCTGCACAAGGTATGCCTACATTTTATTTTCTTCTACTCTTCTACTCCAACTTCATTTCATACAATTTGTTATGGATTCTATAAGTCTTCACAATTTCTGATTCATTTGTTGTCTACCAATTGTATGTGTTTAGTGCGCTAAATTTTTACTTATTCTTTCATGTTTCCAACCATACTCTATGCAAACAATCATCATATATGTGTAGCTTTTGATGCCTTCAGACCTTGCATTAAGTAAGCAGTGGCCTACACATTGTTTTCATCATTTATCTGAATGGTGAGCAATTTATTTTTCCTTGCTTGGTGGTTTGGTGAGAGCGCTTGACACTCCATGACCCAATATGGTAGGGTGGACATCGGGTGCTATTTTCTTATATTCACTGTGCATTCTTCATCATACAACATGTATCTCTAATTTTTGTTTACTTCATTCCTTGTATTACAACTTCATAGAAAATTGTATGTTATTCAAAGTTCTTTGTGACAAATGCTACAAGTCTATATATTCTTCTAACAAGATAATAGTGATCTCAGTTTAATAACATTGGCAGGTTGCAGAAGACAATTATATTCAATTGTCCACATATTGTGTGCTACACTTTGCAAAAGGTATACCTCCATCCTATTTATAACATGTATTTTATTCAACATATATTAGATATTATTCTTGACAAATTATACAACTCTTTATACTTCCCTTGATAGCATTTTACATTCCAAATACATGCACTATCGTACAGTTTAAACTCATATAGAAAAAACTACTCTCCTTACAGGTTTGGTCATAATCCATGACGCTTGATGACATAATTTGGAAGGGTGCAAACAAGGCCTTCCTTGCTCTCTTAATCTTCCATTTCATTCCCTGCACAAGGTATGCCTACATTTTATTTGCTTCTACTTTTCTACTCCAGCTTCATTTCATACAATATGTTATGGATTCTATAAGTCTTCACATTTTCTGATTCATTTGTTGTCTACCAATTGTATGTGTTTAGTGTGCTAAGTTTTCACTTATTCTTTCATGTTTCCAACCATACACTATGTAAACAATCATCATATGTGTAGCTTTCGATGCCTTCAGAGCTTGCATTAATTAAGTAGTGGCCTCGACATTATTTTCACCATTTATCTGAATGGTGAGAAATCCATTTTTCCTCACTTAGGGGTTTGGTGAGAGCGCATGACGCTCCATGACCCAATATGGTAGGGTGGACATTGAGTATTGCTTTCTTGTATTGACTATCCATTCTTCAACATACACTAGGTATCTCTATGTTTTGTTTACTTCATTCCTTGTATTATGTAACTTCATAGCAAATTGTATGTTATAAAATAATCAACTTTCACATCTCTTGCTTTACATGTTGTCTATCAATTAGAGATGACCACTACACTAATATTTGCACTTTTCTCTTATTCTTCCAGATGATACTCAAGCCATAATGTGGATTCCAATCATTTAATTTATACTCACTACTAGCCAGATTTTTCCTTCTATCATTGATCAAAGTGGTAGAGTGCACACGAGTCTCTTTTTCGTACCATTGCTTCAGGAATGCACAACCTTCCCAAGTATGCTTAAATTTTACTTATTTCAAAGCTTGCATGATGTGTGCTCTATATCTTCTAATGTGCATTATAGAGGTCTTAAAATCTATTGATTTACATATTTTGTCTTTAATACACATTTTCACCATAGTACATTCATTTTTATTTTTATTTTACTTTATATATTTTATGTGCATATCTATTTATTTTTGACATAATATTCAATTGGAATCCATATGTTATAGCCTATGGTTGTGAATGGAATAAAATGGTTAATGTTAATCCAATTTGTTTTTCACTCCACGGGACATTACTTTTGATGGGGTGCTCTTCAAAATGGTGTGTCCTTTCACTTTTCAAAACCATACTATTCATATAACAACATAAAATTTACTGGTTATTGTTCTCTATCTTAGCCAATATGGTACGATAGAGAGAATACCTCCTTTTCTATGTCCAAACTTCAATTCATTCCCTACACAAGGTATGGCTAGATTTTATTTACTTATTTTGTTCTATTGCAACGGTATTGCATCATCCAATATGGTAGGATGGAGAGCAGACCTCCTTTTCTATGTCCAGACTTCAATTCATTCCCTACACAATGTATGGCTAGATTTTATTTACTTACTGTGTTCTATCGCAACTATTTGCATCATCTTTGTCATTAATTTTATAAGGCTTTACAATTTCTTATTTATTTATTGTGTACCGATGTTGTATCTTTATCACACTAACACATTTTCCTTTTCCTTGTAGACCATGCTCCAATAATAATATGGTCTTCCATACATTAACGTGTTACAAACAACCTTCTCGAATGATGTTAGTGATTGTAAAATTCAGTAATAATGTTCAAATAGACAATCATATCCTAATGTACTCAATATTGATTATAATACGCAATATTCATTTCACAACTAATTACAGTGGTTGCAAATCTATATTCGTGCTCAGGGGTTTGGTGAGGGTCCATGAGGCTCCATGACCCAATATGGTAGGGTGGAGAGCAGTCCTCATTGTGTTGACTTAAACTTTGTATTTTGTATGTACAAATTGCCATCTTATTGGCGTGGGCTTCAAAAAAAAATTTATATGTTTAAGATTATGGTTACAATGGACTAAAATAGTTTACCTTATACACTTTATGTTAGATTCCATTGAGCATTGTTGATTAGTCTTCTTCTCCTTATACTCTACATCACACAAATTATTAACTTGTTTTTAACCAAAATTCTTCTATGGTGCTTTGTTGGTGGCTGTGAAAAGATCCTTTATTTGTATTGTTAAAAATTGATGTAGTTGTGAAATCATGGGGTCTCATGTAATGATGAATACAACTAATACTATGCTACAATTATTACTTCCCATCTAAATGCAGATTACTAATGTCATTAATTATTTATACATTCAACCTTATCCATAATAATATTCTATTTTAATTAGCTAATGAAACTTAATGATATTGATATTATTTTAAAATTGATACAATGCTTAAATTATGGGGTGGCCTTATATAATAATGCAGTTGTCAAATTATGGGGCGTTCTTAGATAATTATGAATTTACTTAGTACTATGCCAGTTTTATTATTTCCTATCTAAATACAAATTAGTAATCTCATCAATTATTTAGACATTCAACCTTATGCATAATAATATTATATTTTTATTGACTAATAAAACTTAATGATATTAATATTACTTTTAGATTGTTTTAAGTATCTAGTTGATGTAGCATTCTTTGTTAGTTGTTGGATAAATTATTTCGTGTAGCTGTATAATGATGAATTCATCTAATTTAATGTCGACATTATTATTTTTCAACTGATTGCACGTTAGTAATGTCATCAATTTAGACATTGAATCCTATGCATAATAATATTATATTTTGATTAACTAATAAAACTTAATAACTAATTGAACATTAATACAATTGTTCATCAACTAGCCCTCTATATGTGTATATATGTATAATCTACAAAGATATTTCCTCACCAACTATTGCTTGCACACTCTAACCGTTATATACATATCCTTCTTATAGGCCATTAAGGTTAACACCTTCCTTTCCTCCCCATTATAGTTCAAACTATAAGGGAAAAAAGGGATACAATATTCTTCCCACTCAATCACTTTCAATATTGCACATACTATATTTAGCAAACCATTGTATTTTTTGCTAGATTTCCTAATGTCTAACTATATTCTCTACATATGCATATAGCTATTGTGCCCACTCATGTCATTCACATTCAAATATTTCCTCGCATAAAGTGTTTGTACATCACTCCCCTTCCATGGCCCGCACCCCCTATCGGCTCATTGTTGGGTGTTACTAAACGAAACTGCTAGTATATACTTGTTCCAATCCTTACTGAAATCAAATACCATGCAGTTTAAGTTCCTAACTTCCCTTATTTGACTGGTACTTAGCCATATTTTCTTCTCTAAATTTATAATCTTAAAAAAAAAACTCAAATTTTCCTTTCAAATCGACACCCACTTCTTTTTTTTCTTAAAGAATTCTATAACTTAATGTTAAATGCCTATTTTATCCTACCTTTCTTTACTTATATTGTATTCCTTCTTTCATTTCAAAAATGAAGAGAAATGGGCACTATTTAGAGGACATGGTGACCCCTATTTGAAATTTTCTCTTTTTTTTTTTTTTTTCTCTACCCTATGTTACATGCCTCTTCTACCTATTCATTTGCAAAATAATCCTTTTTATTTTCTTTCTACTTCTATTATAAAATATATAAATGCATCTCCCTCATTCACATAAATATTTATTTTTCTAGTATCAGGCAATTTCACCGCCAACAATTCACTATCGAAAAATTTATTGCCAACAATTCATCATGGGAAAATTCACTAAAATGACAAATTCACCTCAAGGAAAATTCACCACCAGCAATTCACCACTACGGAAAATTAATCACAAACTTTTAATGCGATGAATTTTCCCTGGCAATGAATTGTTGGTGGTGGGTTTTCTTTGAGGTGAATTTGTCATGACCATGAAATTTCCCACAATAAATTGTTGGAGGTGAATTTTCCTAGAGCCAACCGTCTATTAGTTTAGTAACATTGAAAACAAAAAAAAAAATTCCCCTTCATCTCTTGATATGTCTCTTTTCTACAACAATTTTGATATACCTAAATAAAATATAACTCTCTATGATTTATAATCCCCCCTCTTTCTTCCAGATGGAAATGCTACTCTCAGGAAATACATTTCTTCTTCTCTCAAGTGGCTATGTCCCTCTTGAAAAAATCAACCAATAGCTCCACACTACCCTCTTGATTTTTCTTACACATGGCTCTATCTCACTTCTTAAACTCAAATTTTATCCCATACAAAGCACATGTGATGGCCTCTTAGAGGTGCATTAAAAAGAAAAAATAAACCCTTCATTTCATACTCACAAGCAAACTACCTAAACTATTATTTTTAATGAAGAAGCTAAGGTAATTACATTTAAAATTAATTTCAAGTATCAATTGAACAATCTAAATATGGATAGAACAATTAAAAAAAATATGATATTTAATACTCATGATTTACATTGATTACTTGCATGATTTTAAGGATTTACTAATGCTCCTGTATTAAAACTCTCAAGGTATATAAATGTGAGCCCTTTCTTACATGAAAAAGTGCATGATTTTACATGTCGTGATATTTATTAACACCATTTTAATCTAATACAAGTGGAGATTCTATCTAACATCCAAAACCTTACTCCCTTTTACTTCTAATAGAAGGCCCTCTTTCTTATAATCATTTTACATGATATTTTGTTACTCTATTTTTATATAAATATCCTTAATTGCATACCATTCTAAAATGAGAAAATCTAGTGCTTCTTCTAAAATTAGTATTCTCCAAAAGAATGTTTGGTTCAGAAGAAATTATACTTTCCAAAATATATGTACATATAAATCTTAAATTATTTTACTTTTTAGCAAGATTTAATAATATCTTCATGCTCAATTAAATATGTGTCTTCATTTTCTATAACATCAAAAAATTCTTCCTATATGACTATAATAATATTTTACTTATAAATGGTTGACTCATGATGAGTTTATGAGGGTTTATAATTTATCTTCCTTTCACTCCACTCACCTTTTTTTTTATCTATACACTATTCCACTTTAGGATCTTAATTTAAAATTCAATAAAATAGATATTTTTTCTTAGCATGGACTCCTCAGATTATGAGGCTTTTAGATAATATGAAACTATGTGTTGGAAAAAATGATGGATTTATGACCTTTTAATATCAACACAGAAAATAATATTTGCTCTAATTGACCTATACAGAGTTATTGTAATGATACTTATAAACATGCCACTCTCCTTATATACATGATTTTCAACCACCAATATTTACCTATATCATGCTAATTAAACTAGCCCCTTACCCCTAATACATTAGGTTATATTTTAGATAATTAAAAAATTAAATATATGTATCAAAGATCATTTATAATAATTAGAAAGCTCCACGTTTTCTAATTCTATTTTCTCCACCATTTCAATAGAAAAAAAGTATCCATGATTCTACTTTTAATTATAATCATGTAGCACTTACCTCTCTCTTTTACACAAGGTAATTAATAGGCTTATTTGAATGTGCTCATTATCCATCCTTGTTTAGTAGTTTCAACAAAGTCCTTTTTATTATGAGAAATTCTCCACTCTCATTATTCTATGTGTTTAGATGATTTGATACTCCTTTCAATTATTCAAACAATGAGAATTTGAATTCACTTTTACTGGTGTAATAAAATGGAGCTCTACATATCTTGAGGGTATGTCATCAAAGGAAGGTAAAATTATTATGATTAGATTGTGGTCTGAAATGAAAAATAGATAAGGGTTGATAAATACTTCTTCTTTAGGCCCTAAGAATGGTATTCCCTAATGTATGAATATTGAAAAGATTATAAGAAATGATTGATGGAATAAGACTTGAGACAAACCATAACCAAAATAACTTAACCTCATAATTTTTCACTTAATACCAATTTGATTGCTCATCTTACAAAAAGGATATAATAGCTCTATGTTTATTTACAGTGTACTCATAAGATTTCGGACTATGGTGGATACAGAAGCATTGAGCTTTGAGTATGTCATACTACACTGCTCATTTTCTGCTTAGTCCACCCACTTGAAAGTAGGTTTATTAGCCAAATGCTGATGTTTAACCAACGTTGGAAGATAATATCTACCACTGGTTGGTATGGAAATAGAATATCATAATTTTTATTCATTCTGAAAAATCTACATAATTTATGTTGCTTCTACTTACATAATAAAAATTATCTTGCCAAACAGAAGGGATGAGACTACCACAAAGATGGTATTCTATGAAAAATGCTCTAGACAGCTTAATTGGAACTTCAAAGGAAGAGGTATTTAGTGAGTTGTGATTAATATAAAACTGAACCAAATAGAAATCTCTACTAATGTGAACACTTTATAAATATCTCTTATGCACTTGATTGACCTTACATATTTCAAAACTAAATTATAGATCATTAAATGGTAGCTATAAAACAATGGAAGAAATAATCTATGTTGAGAAACTACTCCATGATCGAGAAGCAGAGGATATCTTTAATCATATTCTAGGTGCATCAATATATGGAAGAGCACCACAATCATTAAGTTGTTGTATTTTAGTACTCAAGGCCTGACATTCATTGGTAGAATGAACATGATCTTGATGATATGCACAAAAGAGTTATTTTAATAAAATTTCTTATGTGTTTGAGGAAGAATCTAAGTAATTAAGTGGGCTTTGAGAAGCCTTGACAAAATATGCTCTTTCTTCAATAAAGGTGTAGGAAACAATATTTTATCTTGTGAAAAAGAGCTTCCTTGCTTAACACAAGAAGTCATAAATATAGTAGATGAAGATGGAGCATGAAATGAAGATGGGGATGAAGGTTGGAAACCTAAAGCCTTTTAGAAAACTATGGTATAGACTCAACATGATCCTTATCATTTTTCTCCATGTTTTCATTAAAACCATGTCTAGAATGGATTTTCTATCTAAAACCATAACATCCTTCTAACTGAGATGAAGAAATCTTAAATCTAAATGCTCATGAGAAGATTTGGTTCTCTTATGAGAACACAAATATTTTTTAGTTTTTAAACTCAGGCATCTTCCACACATGAAGAATGTGAGTTAAAGAGCCCCCATCACCATCATGCGATACTCTTCTTGGGTTACAGGATTGGGAAAATGAAATACACTTTTTTTTATGTTTAGACTGTGATATTTTGTATTCTCACACAAAGGAGGGTATAAAATCTCATGAACCCCAACCATCATCTAGGAGTTTTGTTATAGTTGAAATAAAATCATGATTATCTTGAACATGTGCAAGCTCTATCATTGAAGTTGTGATCAAAGTATTAAGAGAGGTTGAACTGTTATGATCATCGTGGACTTATGAATTATAACTTTATTCTTAAGATTTTACCATATATATCTTCTAATTATATTCATACTTCATCTCACAATAAAGATTAGACAATACTCCCTTCATGGCATGAATCCATGATCTACCTAGGAGGATATTATATGAAATAGGTCCCAACATGATATTGACAAGGGTAGGCAGAACCATGGGTGCAACCTTAATTCATATTGTAACCATCCCCAATGGTTGTCCACTAACATTATCAAAGCTACTAATAGAAAGATCATTAGGCTCTATGAGATTGTTGTCCACACCAATTTTATCTAGGAGACCAATGCCACAAATATTAAGAGTTGATACATTATCATTGAGAGTACGCCTAACCAAAAAATTATTAGTGACCGACATTATCATTAAAGCTTCATGTTTGTTTTAGATCTCAAGTGAGGGTAATTCATGTTGAGGGAATGTAATATCCAACTTTATCACTTGCATACAATCAAACAAGGAAGCTACATCATTCAGTTTTGTTAGAATTTGAGACATCAATATTTTATAAAGCCTCTTGGAGCATCCCATGGATGCAAGTGGTGTTTAAATCAAGTCTGAAAGTGAAATCAATCATGGACTATTATGAATTTTCTCAACAGGATCATATTCTTTACCACTATGTTGAGAAAGACTAGGTGGGGATGGAAGGTTTGGTTGAGGTAATGGGATGGATGTTGGTGTTTGTTTTGACATCTTATTACTTCTAGTGTTATATGTGTGAGCACCTACATGATAAATTTGTTGCTATAACACATGATTATTGGTGAGTTTCTTTGCAAAGTTTAGGGTATGGCCATGAGGTTTTAGAGGTCCGATAATGAGATGTGATTTAGAAGTTCTAGTAATTAAAGGACTTTTATGAGGTCCAATAATTAAAAGAGATACAATAGTCAATTGTGCATTTATAACCTCTGCTAAGTTAACTACTTGATGATCTTCTATCGACAAGGGATCTAATGTCAATCTAGAATCTTCATCTATGAAATCCATCTTATTATCTTTTGAAAGAAATGTATGAATGATTTAATCCTCTTGTGCCAAAATATATTCCCATGTAGGAGAGTTAAATATGATTCTTGTGACTCTCAACGACTAGATCTTCTTGCCCCAAGATACCTTCTTCACAAGTATGTGAGACATTGGGAGAAGAATAAACATGATTGTCATGAGCATCAATAATTGCATTTGTTGTTCTTTGTTGTGTTGGAATGTTAGAAGCCTTAGTAGATGATCTATGTAAGATGAATTCCCCAAGGGTATCACCTAACATATCAAAGTCTTCACAAGTAAAGGGATTGGCAGGTATAAAATGTACTTGTAAACAAAGATTTGACATAATCAGATTACTATGCTTTCTCCAAGATTAATCATTAATTTTTTATTTCAAATTATGTTTATGCTCATTAATGAAAATTATAAGAGAAAATAGACCTATACACCTACTACAAACATAGTTGTAAAAATCATAGTCCAAATTTGTACAAAGGCAACACATATTTATTTGTACCTAAAATATGAGGCAAACTAAGCAAAAAAAGTGCCCTATACCCTAGTCTAGCTTAAATATTTTTCTAAAATTTTCATTTTTGAGATATGAGCGATAGGGCATCTGGAAAATTCATTGTCAACAATTCACCGCCAATAGTTCACCGCAAGAGAATTCACTGCCATGACAATTCACCATGTGAAAAATGAATTGCATGAATTTTTGGTGGTTAATTTTTCATGGCAATGAATTGTTGGTGGTGGTGAATTTTCCTGTGGTGAATTGTTGATAGTGAATTTTCCTTCGGTGAATTTTCCTAGAGTCGAGGGATAGATAACTCAGATTTAACAATGTTTTGGTTCAGGTCTAAAATTGCATTTACTACTATTTTGATGGATTTTGAATTTGCAATGTAGTGTAATGAAGTAGGGTTTTCAAAATTTGAAAAGATGAAAACTATTTTAACTCATTTATCAAATGCTTTAGAAAATTTATGAAGTTCTCCTACACATTTAATAATTTTTAGGATTGAAATGAAACTTTTCTTTCAAATGCAAAGACATTTTTTTACAAACAATAGCATGATTTCTAAAATTTTAAGAATATTTCCCATTACTTTAGATCTAAAAAATGTTGAATTGAAAATGAGAAGGTCTATTTAATGTTGAAAATGTCGAGTTCACCAAAAAAATTTGGTGGGAAAAGTTAGAACCTTAGGACTCAACTAGGGTTAGTCATCTTTCTACTAACAAAATATTAGGAATTGAGGATGGGAAAGGACATGAGATTAACTTACAACCTGAAAGGTGAGTGAACTAATCCTTGATCCACAATTCCCTTTTTGAGGGTTGAGTTGGGTGATTTCAAAATGGAATTATGATGAAATACAATTATGCAAGTAGCTAATTATGCCAATGCACTATTCTGATATGTATATATAATGTACAAAATTGATAACAAAATTTAGTGACTATAAATGGATAGAGAAGATATGTGTGGACATGTGTTTCAAGTTTGAGCCTAATTTTAGTGGACAAGGGTGACTAGGGAACCTTAGACTCAAGATCTAAACTTGAAATTTTCTTTCACATTCATTAGGTCCCTATTTAAAGGCTTCTTCCTTATGGATCTTGTTGTCATATATTCGTCTCTCACTGAGATAATTGGGTTTCTATATCTTGTCAAGTTATAGGGCTTGAATGGTGGGAAGATGGCATTGTGTGGAGGTTTGTCATGGGATAGGGCCTGTGTGACATAGCTAGTGTCTCCTATGTCCTGGTGCGGATAGGGGCCACTTTCTTTGAATTTTGCTTGCTTTTGTATGGTTGTTGAGGGGTGTTTGAGGCTATTAGGGTTTGGTTGAGTGTGATGGTGTCTTCTTTCACTCATTATTGGTGTATTTTTTATCTTTGTTTTCTCATTTTGGTGGAGATTCAGTTCTAGGGTGTTTGGAATTTGTTGTTCCATTGCTTTGTGGTTTTGTTCTTTTATATTTTGGAAAAGGTATAAGTGTTTTTCTCTTCTACTATGGCTTTGGGAGAGGCATCGAGAGCTAAATCTCTATTGGATTTTTGTGCGACATTTGGGGCTTCTTTTCCAAATCATTCATTGAGGGTTTTTTATAACAATTTGTTCTCAAATGAATCAGGAAATGGAGGATTTGTGCCATCTCATGGTTCTCATATTTCAAAAAATAATGGTTTCCTAGAATGATCCAAGGATAGGCTTGTTCTAGTTATTCAACCAGAATCTATTGTGGGGGATATTGAGTATTTCTCAAAGCATTCCTTTCTTTGCAAATTCATGAGAATGAGAGTTTCAATCCTATTTTTTGAGTCATGGGAACAATGGACTAGTCCTCAAAGGGTGAGATGGAAATAATCTTGTTGGCGAATAGTTACTTTATGGTGACTTTTAATTGCATAACAGATCACAATAGAGTTTTTGAAGGTTGGCCTTACTTCCACAACCAAATTGGTTTATTTATTAAACCCTTGTATGTGGATTTTCATCCTTCATAGGAGCTCTCGAGTTGGGTTCTAGTGTGGGTGCATCTCCCAATATTTCTAGTTGAATGTTGGTGGAATGACATCTTGCATAGGGTTGCTTCATTGTTGGGGAAACCAGTCAGTCCTTCTTAGCAAACACAAGATAGAAAGGTAATGATATTTTCTAACATTCCTGTTGAGATTCATTTAAGTAACGCACTTCTATATTCTTTGGAAATTCATGTTGGTTCATATTCTTGGGTGAAATAGCTAGATTAGGAGACATTTCCATTTCAATACTGCCTATGTCATGAATATGGCCATTTGCAGAAAAGACGCCGGATGTCTAAATATTTTGAATATCAAACTACTCATTCGCCTCGTAACCTCCCTAAGGTTGACAAAGGCAAGGATCCCATTCCTAGGGAGGTTGCATGGGAAAAGGGTTTTATTCTTGTTAAGGCTCATACTAGGAACTGTGGTCAAAAGAGGACTCTTAAGGATTAATAGGAAGGTGATACCTTTAATAGATTTAAGGTTCTAGATGATCTCAGTCAGCAAGAGGTGAATCCAGGTATGTTGATTATGGAACAGGGTGTTTTGGAAGTGGTTTAGGAGGGCAATATCCCAAAGTACAACCAAACTTCTCAAGAGGTTAGTGCTTTGCAAATGGAGGAATCACTTTTTTTCTCATTTCCAATGGAGGTAGCTCATCAACATGAAAAGTAATGTCTACATTAACTACATTCATTCCTTGTATTAGATCTACCACATCATTTACATTTGTCGTAGAAGGAACCACTACTTGTTGTGAGGAAGTTTGAAATATAGTGTGATAATTAGGTGAATTCTAAATAAGGTCCCATAGGGATATCTTAGTGGGAGTATTCTTACGTTGTTCAACAAGATCATACTACATTCCACTATTTGAAGGAAAATGAGGATTGCTAGGAAAGACGAGGTTAGGAAAAGGTAAAGATGTTGTAGTTGGTTGTTTTGGTTGTAGATTTTTTCTAGTCTTATATGTGTGAGCAATGGTATTATATCTTGATTGTTGGAAAACATTGTTCTTAGATGGTTCAAGGGTGAAAATGGGTTTGTTTTGAGTTTGAGGTTTGTGTGAAGGTGGGTAAATGATAAGTTTAGGTTGAATCATGTTAACTTTTCTTGGTTTTGGTTTTTTGTAACAAGCCTTATTGGATGAACCTTGTGAGATGAAATATCAAGGGCTTCATCTAACATGTCAAAGGAATCACTAAGTACTAAAAGGCTTGAGGTTTAGGCTAACTTGGACAATGAGACTTGACATACTCAAATAACTATTCTTTCTCCAAGTGGTTCATTGGTTTATAGGTGTTTTTATTTTTTTTTTCTAATGAATGACAAATGTAATCTAAGCTAATTGAACTATGAACTAATGCTGAAAATGAAAATTATAGTAATGTAATTTTATCCACAAATGTAATGTATCTAGATTAAGCTAGATCTAATGAAATGCGTGAAATATAAATTCAGAAAACTAAAATAGAAAGCTAATGACAACAAACAGGGACACAAAAATAGAGCTTTTAATGTTGTAAAATATAATCTACAATCTAAAATGGGACTAAATCGTCCAGAGGGGCGTATGAGTCCCAATCAGGGTTTTTTAGGGGTCTGAATAGTGACTTACAGTCACCACAAAATACCCATAAATCAAGAAAAATCTCTTGTACTGGGACTAAATCACCTAGAGGGGCATATGAGTCCCAATTTAGGGTTTTTGTATCATTTTCAACAAATTTTGTGTGAATGTTACTTTTTCTATTTTGGATGATGTCTAAGTTAAGTGTAAATGTGGATTTTAGATGAAATTCAATGATTCAAGATGAAAGGATGCAACCTATATGCACTTTAACTAATGCAAGAATAAGAAACCCTAGAATGCCAATTAACTAATGCAAACACTAATGCAATGTTAATGCAAGCTAAATCTAAGATGATGATGCACTCCAAATCAAAATTAATATATTATAAATTTAGGTTCACCAAAATAAAACAACAGGAATAGGAAGGGGTGTTCCACCTTTTAGGATATAGAACACTAGGGTTAGGGCCTATTCCACTTAGTCATGAGCTAAAAGTACTAAAAATGTGGCACTCATATCCTAGGAAGAATTTAATTAGATGCCAAGATGAGTCTATGGGTTGTCAATAGTAGATTCCTTATGCTTGTCATGATCAACCCACCAACTTGGATAATCCATTTTTGGACCCATAAGTCTACAGTCAAGGATGACATATGACATGTTTCAACATAATTCATAAATTAGTCTACAAGTTTAACTCAACCTTACAACTGTATTATATGTCATAGATGGTCTTACATTTTTTAGGTATTAGGATTGATCCTTCAAGATCATAAATTTTGATTCAAGAAGCCAATTGAACCTCTTTCTTAAGTTTGAAATGTGAGAGTGATGTCTATCACCATAAACTAATTTCTCTACTCAAAATTCATTTTTACATTTTCTACAACCAAAACTAACCTCTATAAATTTATTTATTTAAAAAAAATTAAAACAAAAAACAAACAAACGAACAAAAACAAAAAGAACAAACAAACCAAAAAAACAAACTCACTAGCTTATACTACAAAGAATCTAAAGGTGAATTATAATTAAAAAAAGCAATTTTAATCTTTACACTTCGTGTTTAAACAAATTTGGTTAGTCAATTTTTTTTGTTTTTCTCTATCGATTTATAAAATTAATCATGAAGATTCGTTTGTAGATAATATGCCTCCTTTTTTGTGGACACCATATGTAATGACGTAGTGCATGATCGTGTGATATGAGCATATTATAAGAAGATAGCGAATTTTAAAATTTTGCAGGCTCCAATCCCGAAAAACGAAACAGAAAAGCCATCGTTACCTCTTACTTGTGATCTGCTTAATGATCAAACATATGATAATTATTGAAGCTCAGTTTGAGAATAATTGGAACTGTAGCCTTAGATTTAGACGAAATCATCCACCTGTTATTTTATATTCACTCAATCACACGAGTATATTCTGTTTTCTCAGAATATTACCTTCCATTTTTTGGTTTATATCTGCCAAAACATATTATGTTCGCTCATATATAGCATGTGTAAACCGCTGGCGCCTGGCTTGTCGACTTCGATGGAGTCCAGTCTTTTTATAAATTTTTTTCTTTTCCAAAAATTTATGTTGGTAATAAACGCTATCACTTTGTAGCATAAATCTTCACGGTTTTCTATCATCATTATGATTTTTGAATGGAAGAATAAGAATAAGATTAGGGATATCCTCTGCTTCTAGATATGGATCAGCTGCTCAAAATAGATTATTTCTTCCTTTGTTTTATAGGTACCATTTATTGAAACCTCCGTTGATTGATTGTAATATGGATATATAAATATAATGTGTTGCATTAGAATGTGAAGTATGGTCTTTTCATTTTGAGCGTAGATCATAAACCCATTATCAGAAGTTTCAAATATTCCTTAAGATCTAAAATTTAGTTTTGAAATATGTAAGGTCAATCAAGTGGCTATGGGATATTTGAAGAGTGTTCACATTGGTAGAGATTTCTGTTTGGTTGAGTTTTATATAAATTGAACCCCTTAACCTGACTAAATCCCTCTTCCTTTGAGGTTGCAGTTAAGCTGTCTAGAGCTTTTCTTATACAATACCATCTCTGTGGCAGTCTCAACTCTTTTGTTTGGCAAGAGGATTTTTATTATCCAAGTAAGAGCAACATAAAATCTATTGATTTTTCAGAATGAAAGAAAATTATGATATTCTATTTCCAGACCAACCAGTGGTAGATCTGTATCTGCCAATGTGGGCTAAACATCAGCATTTGGCTAATAAGCCTGCTTTCAAGTGGGTGGACGGAGCAGGCAATGAGCAGTGCAATTTGACATACTCAGAGCTCAATGATTCTGCATCCACCATTGCCTCAAATCTTATGAGTACACTACAAAGAGGTGATACAGTTTTGATTCTCTTCCCACCTGGGATTGAATTTGTGGGAATCATATTTGGGTGCCAAAGAGCTGGGCTAGTGAGTGTTCCCATACTTCCTCCTAATCCATCCTTCTCTTCTCAGGTAAAGAAGCGTTCTTTTTTTCCAGTAGTTTTTATTATATGCTTCATCTGGATAGTTTGGTGAAAAGATCAACGAAGTAAATGCATTGGATATTTATAGACATAGCTAGGTGTAGATATCGATGTACATATAGATAATTCTATTAGTATAATGGCTTCTTTTAAAATCGTCTTGAAATAACAAAAATGAAATTCGAGAGTCAATTCGCCAGTATTAAAGTGTATAAAATTTAAAATTTGAAGAATACAGATATGATATTTGTAGTAATATAGATTGTTTCCTTCTTTCAGGAGGATTGCCGTAAGCTTGTAAGGATACTGCAACAGGCTCAGCCCAAGGCTGCCATAGCATATCCGGCCTATATTTCAAGTATCATGAAGCACACTGATTCTAATGGAATGGGCATTCTGTTAAAGAAAATGCAATGGATATCACTGGTATCCTTATTCAAAGCGACTACACAGGAGACATCATTAATGAACGGAGAATGTGAGAGCAAGTACAATGGGTGTAGAGCAGAAGACCTGTTTTTGATACAGTATACTTCTGGTGCAACAGGCAGCCCTAAACCAGTTCTGATAATAGCAGGGTCTGCTGCACACAATGTAAGAGCAGCAAGAAAAGCATATGATCTTGAGCCATGGAGTGTCATAGTTTCATGGCTTCCTCAGTACCATGACTGTGGCCTCATGTTCCTTTTGCTTACCATTGTTAGTGCTGCAACCTGTATTTTAACTTCTCCATTCATGTTCATTAGAAGGCCAACCTTGTGGCTGGAAATGGTGACCAAATACAAGGCCACCTGCACACCAGTACCATCTTTTGCCCTTCCTCTTGTACAAAACTACATGACCAGTAGATCTAGTGAAGAGCCACACATCAAACTGAATCTGGAGACCCTCAGAAATCTTATAGTGATTAATGAGCCTATATATGGTAACGTTGTGGAAAGCTTTGTGAAGAAATTTTCGGTATTTGGTCTGAGTGCTTCTGCCATGGCTCCATCCTATGGACTTGCAGAAAACTGTACTTTTGTGTCCACTGCATGGGGTCCCACTATAAGCCAAGCTCCTACTTACAGAAACCTTTTTCCTTGCCCAAGAATTTGCTCACAATCAGAACTGGGCATTGAGATGATAGCTGTTGATACGAAGACTTGTGAAGAAGTAGAAGCTGGCAAAGAAGGTGAGATTTGGATCTCCTCTCCAAGCAATGCAGACGGTTACCTGGACAACCCTTGGCTTACAAACGAGGTATCATTAATATATTCACCAAATTGTTGCATAATATTAAGCGATACTAAATGCAATTACTATTAATGTTTATAAATATTTATAAAAGGATAAGGGGATTGAAGATAAGAATGTAGATACTATGTATACAAGATATCATACAACAGATCATACCCAGTATCTATTCTAAATTTCAATTCAATCGTAAAAAGTATTAACTTAGGTGTTATTTTAATATATTAAGTAAAGATATTTAACTTAAAAAATAGATTAACTGTAATATTTGTCAATATAAATCTAATTTATTTATCTGAAAGAAAATTTTTATATTTCTAACATAATTATGTTGATTATATTTTTTATTTTATAATTTTAATTTTTAATAGCAATTTTATATAGTACTCTTTAATAATTTCATCTTATTTTATATTTTAAAATTTAATGTCTTCATATTTGAAAAACAAGTATTAGTTTTAAATAATTCTAACAAAACTCGTCATTGTTTTTTTTTAAAATTTATTTATACAATTAAAGTACATTCTTTGATACTTTCTAAAGTTTTTGTCATTGTTTCTATGGTGTTTACCTTTGTTATTGTTACTGTTATAATAATCACTATATAATAATGTTATTAATATTCTCAGTGCCATTGTTATTTTTTGGCACAGACATTCCTTGCAAGGCCAAACAGAAAAGGAGATTGGGACAGAGGAAATTTTTACTTAAGAACAGGAGATATGGGAGTCATTACAAAAGGCAATGATCAGTACTTATATATCACTGGTCGTCTGGAGGACGTTATAAGATCAGGTAGTCGTCTCGTTCATCCTCACTACCTTGAAACAACTGCCTTCATGAGCTGCACTAAAAGTTTGAGAGCAGGTTGTGCTGCTGCCTTTGAAGCAGACATAGATACAGCTAACACAAGAGCGATTGTAGCGCTTGCTGAGCTGCAGAATTTAGAGCATAAATATAACAGAGGCCATGATGAAGAGAGGATGAAGAGAATTTGTGAAAACATTTACTTGTGCATTGAGAAGGAGCATGGAATTGCTGTTAGCTTTGTGGGGTTGGTTAAAGCTCGGTCTATTCCAAAGACTACATCAGGGAAGTTACAGAGGTGGAAAACAAGAAGACTATTTATGACTGGTGAGATTCAATTAGTACATAAAAAATGGTTTGGGGAGGTCGATTATAAAAAATTCTTGTTCAAGTGCTGCAATGGAACGGATTTGTGTGAGAGATGTAGAGGGGTACAACTACAACAACTTTCAAACAACGATAAAACTGAACTGGATTATGGATTTTTGAAATCATTATTGTAACCTAGATTAATGAGACCGTCTTCTTTCCTTGACACGTATAGGCCTTATAATCAATTTCCTTCATAAAAAATGGAATGTTAAGAGTTGCTTGGTTATTTCTACTTAAAATTAGCCACACTGTGATATTACCAGTGTGTTAATATCTTATCGAGCGATCTGTACATTACTAAAAAGAAAAACAACAGATAAAGAGATCTTATTGCTGCTAATCGGACCACATAGATTCTTTATTCATTCTTTTTATTTTATAGGTAAACTACATAACTAATTTGCAATATATATAGCATAGGATTTGGCTAAAATATTTATGATGGATAGTGTGATAAGTGGTGGTGAGCAATGGTAAGAAAACGTAGGTGGCTTTCTTGGCAATAGTTTCTGGAGAATAATCTACAATTAATTTATTGTAACATTTCTTCATAAATTAATTGTATTAATCATTTTTAAATATCAACTTATAATTTAGAAATGATAGGTTACAGCACAAAGTCTTGTTACATATTTATTCATTAATATAATGGTAGATATTCACCATAATCCATCTTGAATGATAACAATTAAATATTCACATGACTTATTGTAAGCCTAAAACAATTTGAAGATATGCAAGCTTAATTTTGTATAAATTCTTGGTGAAGAGATTGCCTATCTAGTCATCTAACCTACAATATTGAAGATGAATAACTTCTTGCTATTGTACGATAGAAGAAAGTACCCTTTGCTTGACATGGGATTAATTCATGATAAACTAAAGATAATGAGGCCTTGATTCAGATGTTGTGAGGAATTGTAAGTATCTGCACTAGATCTTGGACCCTTGCAAATTGAATAACATGCTTTTAATGACGTCTTGTGAAGGTGTTGTAAGATACTTTCACACTTTTCTAGAATTAATAAACCCATTTCTCCCTATTTCAAGATTATAAAATGTATTTAACTACATCATCACATCAATCTAGAAGGATTATAACTTAAACCTAATGTTAAACTAGTGTTGTAATGTGTCTTGCACATTCAAATTGGTTCTTGTGCCTTCCTAGGCTATGTGGACCTCGTTTTAGTGTTGTGAACTGTATTTAATCACACTTTCACATTGATTTATGTGTCCCAAGCCCTATTTGAAATTCACATCATCACTAATACTCCCATATTAACCCATATTGTGCATCTCGAGGCTCAAATTGATCAAATACCCAATAAGGCTACATTTTAGACTTTATTTCCTTATCTCCTGGCTTCCTATCTATCAGATTGGACCCTATGCGAACCATTCACCATGTGTGGAAAATGAGTCCCATTTGGCTCAATTTTGATCTTTGAGTGGGAAAAAAGTGAAATTTGAGTTTAATATTGCTTCATGTTGGCCTATGATGAGGTATTAATGGGTAAAATAGATGAATTGCTTATAAATATAAGTCTTTTAACTCATTTTCACGTGTCTCTTAACTATTGGCATTCATTAATCTTCCATCTCAATTCAAGCAACTTAGGGTTTCTTCATTTCAAGTCACCAAGACATCAATTTTTAGACATTCAAGGGTAGATCCTTCATGTTTTGATGTAGAATTTCAAGATAAAACATCATGGAAAGGTAATAAACTCCATTAATACATGTTTCATTACACTCTTTCATCATTTTGGTTTAATTACCTAAAAGGGGTTTGACCAAGGCAAACCCCCATGTCCTAACATTCAACATCTCTCTCTTGCAATGTATGTTTGCAAATTTAGGACTCTTGGAAGCTTGGAAATCATTGAAGATCAAGGCACAAGGTTGCTCAAGTCTTCTCTTCATTCAACAAATAAAAATATCAACAAAAACTCATTTTCAAAACCATAAATTAGAGTTTCAGAAGCAGACACCTATAGGAAGTCAAAGTGCAGATCGGAAGCTTTGAAATCCACTTTTGAAAATATAGAAATTCAAAAGTAGACTCATTCACCATGAGTGGCGAATGAGTCCCACTTCCAGGTCAGTTTTGTGTTTTCTGCATTTTCTAATACCCTTTTGCTAGAAACAAGTCCTGGCTCAGTTTAGTAGAATTAGGACTGATTCACCCATAATAGTGAATGAGTCCCTCCAAGTTTGAAAATCAAAATCACTAGTGTTTCAGAAGCAATTTCAAGACTCCTTCAAGCTTTTAGGTGCACACTTCTGTTGTGCCCTCAGAACACACGCCCCGTTCGGAACGGAGACCCTCTTTTCTTTCACCTTGTCGGGTCCGTCGGGGCTGCCTCGTTTTGCGTGCCCCTTTTTTTTTTTACGTTTTGCATGGTCGATATTACCCTAAAGTTTCGTCCTAAAATCGACCGTGGTTTCCCTTCTGGTTTTTTGCTGCCCTTCGGGGCCTCGTGGGTTCCTTGGGCCTTTCGGGCTCTAGGGCGGCCCTGGGCCCCTCCAGGCCTGGGCCTCCGGGGTTCCCTTATCGGGCTTCCCCATTTCATTCGCCGCCCTGGCGGCGTTCCCCGGGCGTCTTTCCGCCCTTCGGAGCCCGCCCTGCCAGCTGTCGTTCGGAGGTCTTCGGGGATTTCCCGGGCGACCCCTGCTCCTTCGGGCCCTGGGATCCGGAAGTCCGCGTCTGGACTTCCGTCCATCGATCGCCGTCTGCGAAGGCGACCCTGCGGCGGCCACCCGCCCTTCGGCCCCTGGGGTCTTGCTCGCCGCCGCCATCACAGTGAAAAGCAAAATATTTCGGCGGCGAACTCTCCACCGCACCCCGTCTTCCGGGCCCCGAGTGTTCTGTCGCCGCCGACTCAAAGTCATCGCATATTCTCGCGGCGGCCGTCGTTGCGCGGCTTCCCGCCTTCCGGATCCCGGGGTCTCTACCGCCGCCGCCGACTCAAATTTTAAATCCACCAACTTTTGGCACGATCGTATGTGCAATAAATGCGAGCATTAATGACCGATAGGGTATATAAACCGTGGTCCCCAATGTCATTTTAACTTGGCAAATTTGAGCAAATTGGAGCGGCGATTAAATTGGAGCCCACTGCAATCGGCATCATCACGATCATCGACATCAGCATCGCCCCGTCAACCCTGCCGGTGAATCCCATCAGCTTCCCGCTTAGTGAATTGGAGGTAGGCCATCCTCGTTTGCCCTCCGATTGTTTTGATCTGTTTTGTGGATTTCGTTAAAATGAACAATCAATTAAATTGGATAAAATTAAGGAACTCCCCATCGCGCTCCAAACCCACGTTTTAGAAATTTGCTAAACCCATCGCAATGACCCCCCTTGTCGATCCGGAGCTCGCCCGTTGCGCGACTGTTCTTCACGCCGGGCGACCGGCCCCCTCGGGCCCGGTCCCCTCTATTGCCGGCCCATTCCCGCGTCTAGTTGCATGCCGGCGGCCACCTCCCTCGCCGGGCCCGGGTCATCGGGATTCTGTCCCCGGAATGCCCTTCGCATTTTTCACGTTAAATCTGACCTTGGCGGTGAAATCCGGTCTGCCTCCCGCCCTCTGGGTCCCGTCCT